>OX439379.1:17595916-17907138 GCA_949319315.1 Zelleria hepariella
TGTTGGCTAAGTTGAGAAACAAATGCTACAAAATGTATGTTATTAGTAAAGTTATTTTATACACCATGCATGGACTTCATTTTTTTCAAAATTTTAAGACCAGTAGTTTCGGAGATAGGAGGGGAATGGTCAATTTTCGACTATTTTCTTATAACTACAAAACTACCGTATTTTAAATAAATAAAATAAGTAATGGGGATAGACCTTTATTTTTGTCATGCAGTCATGCAGCCCTTTTTTTATTATTCTGTGTCCGTCCGCGCACAGATCAGACAAGTCCATAATTGTTCTGTGGGACAAGTCGCGCGCGCCAAAATTGTTCTTTTCTTTGTCAAACAAAACCAACCAAACAGAACAAAAGTGGCTAAGTTTTCGCAATAAAATAAGGCATTTTTTCTAAATATCTGAAGATTACACGTGGCCCTCGGAGCGTTTGTTTATTTTAACCAGAATAATTCATAATGCACGTCCGTGTTAGGTTGCTGGGCAAACCAGAAACAATAGTTGTAGTTGAATCCAAATTGACTAAGATAGAGAAGTTTAGACGTGTCGTTCAGGATAAATTCGACGTGGAGCCGAAGCTGCAACGCTTGTTCTACGGTGGCAAACTCGTATGTAATCATCAGTCACTTCGGTTTTTCATACAACTTCCGTTTGTTCAATGTAACCTCTCTATTTCAGTTGGAAGATGGATACACGTTCCATGACTACAACATCAAATTAAACGATGTTATCCAGCTCATGGTTCAATCTCAGACAGCCGAAGAACCCAAAACAAGCAAGTCGACAAAGAAATTGGGTAATGAACCAAGCGACAAGAAAACAATAACATACAAAGGTAAGTTACTAAGAGTAACTACTCTCACAGAGTTTAAGGTTATGTTTTATATTCTGTAATAACCTATTTGTTATATCACTTGTAGATGCTGAGAGCAGGCTATATGAAATAGGTGACTTGGTGGATTTGAGAGACAGGGAACAGGGGGCTTGGTTCGAAGGCAAAGTTGTAAGAATAGTCCATGACCCAGATGTACAGCCAATAATAACAAACAATAAAACAAATGGTGAATCTTCAGACAAAGAAAGTGACTCTGAGAACAAGCCGCCTGGGGCGAGTGAACCCAAGGCTTCCCCACCAAAGACTTCGAAAAATAAGGCCATAGCAGAATACTTTACCAAAATTAACAAACTCTCTAGAAAAAAGCAGTCAGACCTTAGCAGTAGCAGTAAACAAATAGAAGATCCAGGGATTGAACATGGATTGTTGTATCAGATACACCTGGATTCTGAGTATGTATTCTTTATTCTAAGGAAGTTTTGACCTAAAGTATGGTTTGAAAAAGCTAAAAGATTTTTCGTTCGTTCTAACAAGCCTGCATAAAAATATAAGTGCATTAATAGTATTACAATTACATCACATTACAACATCTTTCTTTTTTCAGTTCAAATGATGCAGAATCTGATATTTTTTGTAAATTAAAAGAAATCAGGCCGAGAGCCCGCAAAGACATAGATGTAAAAGATCTAAAACCAGGTCAGAGAGTAATGATAAACCACAACAGTGAAAACACATCAGAAAAGGGGTATTGGTATGTAAACCTACTTTTGAAAATTCATTTTATTGGTTTAACACAGCAAACAGACAGTTCGCTGGTTAGCACTACTGTACTGCTTATTGTTCCATAGACACACTTATACCATACGCAACAGATAAGACATTGATGGTTTCGGGTATCCTAATTGTAGCATTTATCAGCTGAAAGCCTGCAGACCAATAACCACAAAGACTTTCTAATTCAATATTTTTATCATACAGGCTATCTACGCATACATAATAACTATATAGATACTTAATAATTGATGTCCATTGGTTTAATAATAATAATCATCTTAATAATTGAGTAATGACTCTATTTATTTCATTCTTTGCTGGACAGAGAGTAGAATCTAAAAAAAAAATGAGGGTTCTACTCTCTGTCCAGCAAAGAATGAAATAAATAGAGTCATTACTCAATTATTAAGATGATTATTATTATTAAACCAATGGACATCAATTATTAAGTATCTATATAGTTATTATGTATGCGTAGATAGCCTGTATGATAAAAATATTGAATTAGAAAGTCTTTGTGGTTATTGGTCTGCAGGCTTTAGGCTGGAAGATAGCAGCGTGGCGGCAAATTCAAAATTTTCACAGTTTTTTACATTTTGTAGCTAAACTGAGCTATTTTTGTTCAGCTATTTTTCGTTCGCGGCAATAACATAGTATTCTTTTCATTATTGTAAACAACAGAACAACAATAATTCAGCCGAATATGTGTTCTGGTCTACGACAAGTTTTTTGGGCAGTGCCACTGCTTCGTAGACCAGAACACATAATCGGCTGAATTATTGTTGTTCTGTTGTTTACAATATTGAAGAGAATACTGTTTTATTTTCGCGAACGAGAAATCGCTGAACAAAAATAGCTCAGTTTAGCTACAAAATGAAAAAAACTGAAAATTTAAATTTCCCGCCACGTTGCTATCGTCCACCCATCATACATACTCATATCATAAGCTGTTCTGTAACATTCATCATTGTTTGGGTGTTTTCAGGTATGATTTCAAAATAGACGAAGTTAGGAAGTTGCGGACCACCTATGAATTAATCGGCACTCTCTATTTGGGCCCTGACGCTGTACCTCAGAACGACACAAAAGCTAAAGCAGTTGATAAAATATTTAGTATAGAAGAAGTAGTTCCCCTAGCAGATAGGTCTGATGAATACAAGAAGCTCATGAAAACTCCGACTGAATTAAGTAAGGCTTTATTATTTTGTTTTGTTAACTTGTATTTTGCCAAGCAACAACCAGTTCCACCCATGGTCCCAGTAACTAAACCATTGAAGAAATACTGAGATATAAAACATTGATTTGCCATAAAATCAATTAAATTGAAGCCTTAATTTTTTGCAAAATAGAGATTATTCAGCACCTGCTGTATTATGTTCCACCAAGTACAGCACAAATTCTGCCTTTTTTTACTTTTGCCCTGTGCCCTTTCCAAGAAGTGAACCTATCATTTTGTTGCTGAATACTGACTGAGGTCCCAAGCATCTAGAAGAAGAGCTCAAACAATAACTATTAAATAAAAAATTTTAATTACCACCGACATTTTGGGCTTCAAATAAGCTTATCTCATAAATGGCTGAACCGATTTTGATAAAACATATCTAAGGACAATAACGAGAAAACCTTCTTTCAAATAAAAAAAACAGCATCCAAATTGGTTTACCCGTTGGAGAGCTACAATGCCACAAACACCCTCAAACACATAGCAGTCAAACGTATAACACCCTTCTTTTTGGGTCGGGGGTTAAAAAACAAAGCATACTCGTAATCATACTATTCCTCCATAGGGTCATCACCACTGAACTGTTTGACGTGCCGGGATGACGAGGAGGCTCCGTGCAAGGACTGCGGCTGCTTCCTCTGCTTGGGGAAGGAAGCACCGGAGAAGGTAAGAGCCCTAACACACCTTGTCGTAGTAACCGGGAATGTAGCATGGCAGACGTAGACTCGGCTTTTGTCCATGCTTTCTTGGGAAGTGTAGACAAAATATGCGTTCACACCTGGCATGTACAGAAAGACCGATAAAGCAAAATAAATCCTTTTTAAGTATCACAGGTGCTGCGTTCAGCAACAAAGTCTGTCTGTCAACAAGTTACTTTATTTAATTTGTGTCATTCCGTCAGTGGTAGATGCTTCAGTCTGTGTGCAAAGCAAAAACATTACTTATTTTGTTGCACGGTTGGTTTTTCACAAAAGCGAAGACAAAGTTTTAATCATAGCTACTTTAAGGACTTGGGCCTGAGTCTGTAACACAAAGGTGCCAAAATGGGCTCAAAAGATTATTCTAATTCTAGAGGATTAGTTTGCTGGTTGTAGGTGAAAAAAAGGAAACACCGGTTTTGTCCTTCTACTGGGACGATATCGACACCCCATTGCCTTACAGACTTAAGCCCCTGGATCCTAGTTCAATGTCACATGGTATCTCATTGGTCTTACAGATAATCCTCTGCGACGAATGCAACTACGGCTACCACATGGGCTGTCTGTCGCCGCCAATGACCGAGCTTCCCGATGAGGACTGGTACTGTCCGTCGTGCAAGCGAGACAGCAACACCGTCGTCGCACCCGGCGCCGCGAAGCAGAGCAAGAAGGCAAATGTATCGAAGAACTCGCGTGACTGGGGCCGCGGAATGGCTTGCGCCGGTCAGTAACTACAAAAGTTATCTTCATTAGGGGAAAAGTGGAATTGGTCGACCCACTCTTTTGCGACCTGACTCTAGAACAGTCAACAGCACGCAAACATTTACATTTTCGTTGCAAAGTCGAATAGATTGCACGCGTATAAAGGTCGACGTGCGGTCGACTGTACAATGGACAACGGATCAATCTACTCTTACATATTTTGTTGCAAAGGCCCATAACCTCAACTGATAAGAGTACTTGTGTACATGTTGGTTTAATGTCGACTGTACGGTAGCAAGCAAAATTTGCGTGTTGCCATATGAAATAGCTTGTTGATCTATTGTTTAACCCCCGATACAAAAAAAAGGGATGTTATGTTTGACCTCTCTGTGTGTGTGTGTGTGTATTTGACTGTCTGTGGCACCGTAGCTCTTAACCGATTTGAATGCGTTTTTTTTAAAGCTAGTAGGTTTTACTAAAATCGGTTCGGCCGTTTATGAGATATGCTAATTTGAAGCTAAAATGTCGGGGGGTAATTTAATGTCAAGCCATACTGTTAAGACGGTGCAGTGCTGAACCTTTTTTCCGTCATTTAACCACTCACGTGCGTATTTGCAAAGCTAACTTTTTGTCAAGCGAATCCCGATTTTCATCTCCCTGATTTGACAATATGCATTAAATACTTTTAAGTAAAGTTATCAGTAGCGATGGCGAGTGTAATATCTATATATATAAAAATGAATCGCCGTGCATTAGTCTCGCTAAAACTAAGAAACGGCTTGACCGATTTGCATATTTACTGTTTTTTTTAGTTCACCATAGTTCAGGGTAAGTTTAAAAGCAAAGAAATATGGGAAAAGTTAAAGGATTAGCTGAAAAACGGAGGAAATAAAAATTGGTCATTTTGTATTGGGATCGCTATTTTTGACGCGGAGAGTCAAACTATTTCAGGTGATACGAAGTTCACCGGGTCAGCTAGTTGTATAATGTTTTTATGAAGCTACTTTCTTTGGTTTCACCTATCACCTATCGCCATTTTACTGCGGCCGCCATATTGGATAAAAAATGGTGGCATCTGGCCATTTTTTATCCAATATGGCGGCCGCAGTAAAATGGCGATTTATAATTATTTTTCCAATTTAACCCCTATGATATGGGTATCAAATAAAAAAAGGTATGTAAAGTGACCTCATTCTAAATCCAAAATGGAGGACGTCACAGAATGCCGATTTATCATTTCCACATTAACTCCTATGATATTGTAATAGGAATCAGAAGAACAGGCTTGATGAGCGAATTAATTTTTTATTAACAACTAATAAAAGGTTCTAAAAAAAAAATTGTCACTTGTTTATTCGTGTGTGCATCGCGAACGTCCGCGAACATTGTGGTTGTAGCAAATAAGTGCTTTTTACTTAGGAATTTACTTGCTTGCGAACAGTAACAAATTGAAACTTTAATTTCTAGGGAAGACCAAAACTTGCTCTATGCCTGCGAATCACTTTGGTCCCATTCCCGGCATCGAAGTTGGCATGTGTTGGAGGTTCAGAATTCAGGTAAACTGTCAAGAAAAATTATCTTGTTTTAAGTCGCGTTTTCGCGTCAGCATGACTGTCTCTTGTATAGCGACAAGTTACGTGTCACCCCTCCCGCACCGCTCCACAACCGCAGAAACCTACTGAGTTAAGGCTTAAGGCTTGAAGATAGTAGTGTGGCGGGAAATTCAAAATTTTCACAGTTTTTTACATTTTGTAGCTAAACTGAGCTATTTTTGTTCAGCGATTTTTCGTTCGCGAGAATAAAACCGTATTCTTTTCATTATTGTAAACAACAGAACAACAATAATTCAGCCGATTATGTGTTCTGGTCTACGACAAGTTTTTTGGGCACTACCACTGCTTCGTAGACCAGAACACATAATCGGCTGAATTATTGTTGTTCTGTTGTTTACAATAATGAAAAGAATACGATTTTATTCTCGCGAACGAAAAATCGCTGAACAAAAATAGCTCAGTTTAGCTACAAAATGTAAAATTCTGTGAAAATTTTGAATTTCCCGCCACCTTGCTATCGTCTATCCTTAAGGCCATGTCTACCATGCTCTACATTGAGCCTGGGGGCTAATTCTCGGGAATCTCGCATTCGACACACCTCGAAGGAAAAATCTCATGTCATTTCGACCTCAACTGCTCCCGACCACTCGAGTTATGTCGAGCGAAAAAGGCAAACATCTCGCAGAAATCTCGTGCCTTATGTCGAGGAATAGAATGTTCGTGAGAATAGGAGATGTGAAATTTGCCGCAAAATAAGATTTTTCCTTCGAGACGTGTGACGTGTCGTACGCGAGATGTCGCAGCGTTGTTCAGTTGTTCACTAATAATTGCAATGGAACATTTTCCAGCTGTCGGAGTCGGGCGTCCACCGTCCGCCGGTGTCCGGGATCCACGGCCGAGATGTGGAGGGGGCTTACAGTATTGTGCTTTCGGGTGAGTAGAAAGAGAGAGAGAGAAAAAGAAAGAAAAACGTTTATTTACACGCCCACAACACACAGTCACTTCACCTAGGACACATTTATCATTCCAATAGTACTCACCAAGAACTCACCACCAGCCCCTGTATTTTCTTAAACCGTAAAAATATTACCACTATGTTAATGATTGTTTTTTTTTTTCAATAAGAGCAATTTTACCGCAAATAAACCGGTTTTTGACGTGTGAGTACATTTTTTTTTAAATCGTCGCGCTGACTGAACCGGTTGATTCATTGTGTTTTATAAGATTCTACGAATTAGTAAGGAGCTTCAGAAGACCCCAAACTTGCCTAATCCGGGGAAGACACTTGGAAGTTTTTCAAGTTAAAAAAAATGTGTTGGACTCGTGATAGCTCTGTTGAAATAAATTACTAAAGTTTTTCAAGTTTAAAAATTTTTGTTTGGGTTCGTGACTTATTGCCCTATTAAAATAAATAACAAAAACAACTACATTTTTACACTCATATTTGGGTATTAAAATGTAATTACCTGTGTACGTTCTAGATTATGTTTAACTTAAAATATTTAAATGTGGAACGGAATTTGGATTATTAATCCAAATTCCGTTCCACATTCTTATGCTCCTCACCATATACCTCGACATTGTAAGTTACGAGGGAGTCTGGGTCGAATCTGACTACAGCAGGGTTCACGAATTTAAATTGGACTTTCCTTCCAGTAGTCCTAAAACTGTCAAAGAAGTAAACGTCTGGTTTGTGCCTCGATATTCGATCAAGGATAAAACTAGATAGTACATAGAGCTCTGAAATGTGTCCGGAAAAATAGATGCCCAAATTGCCTATGGGAGCTTATTTGCTCGTAGTCTATGCAATTAAAGTAAAACTGTACACTAATGCAATAAGGTTGACATTCGAATATTAGACGTATGGTCGAAATGATGTTTCGTGTTGTTCTATTGCTGATATCATTTGTTTCTGTGGGGACAAGTATTTATTGTGATTTTGTACGTAATGCGGATTCTATGGGATTTAGTTCGGTGGCCTCGATTCTACTTTTACAACAGAAAAATTTCAACATCACACACCTTCAACGAACGTAAATTAGAGTCCCAGAGGTCCAGTTGCGACTTACATCGGCATCGACGACCAATTGTCGGAGAACTGTTGTATCCACAGTGCCGTTTTTGACATCGACAAAATAAATAAATAAAAAGAACTTTATTCAAAAGCAAAATAATCAAAAAAAATTACATGTCGTTTTCTTAAATAACTAACACTTTTGAAAAGGTCGGAGACTCAGCAAAAATGCTGTTTTTCAGTCTCCGCCGGTTTGATCGCTGAATATCCATTCTTATCACTTTCGCCTGAAAATTTATAGATAGATATGTACATATTAACTTTATGACTGTTCATCTAGGTATTTATCGGTCTCAATGGGCAGAAGCTGCTTCTTTATCACGCCAATTTCCCCAGTCCCTTGGTAGTTTTATCCACTGCTATCCAGCCGCCATTTTTATGTCATCGACATCGACCCATCAGTCGAGGGCCTATCAAGTCCAGCGGACGTATTTAGGAGATTGTTCGTGGCTGATTTGACTGCTTTTCCCCATCTTCGGTCTACATCCTATGCTACTTCTAGCACTGTACATCTGCATAAATAATCATGTTCAAATCAGCGTCCAGTTGTACATCACAGATGTACAACTCGCCAAAGATACGGTTTTATGACGTCATTCGCTATTCTTTTCAACTGTTTTTTACAGATTTGACATCCTGTTGACCACTAGGTTATACCCTGTAAAAAGAGTTAGGATGTTTTGTAACACGTTGTATTGGTATTGTACAGTCAGCCACAGTCTCAGATGCCCCTTTTTGTTCGATTGACGCCCTTATGCCGCTCGCGGTAAGAGCTGCCATGGGGTATCTGAGATTGTGGCCGACCGTACAAAATAGTATAACATTTGAATAAACATTACGAAGTACCTATATAAAATCAAAGGATGTCTATGCGGTGTAAAAGAGAAATAATTTTTCAAACTTTGTAAATATGAACGCAATGGCGTCAAGGGTAACCCCCCTGGTCCGAACATGCTTACCGAAGTCGAAGACCTGTACGTCAGAGCAGAACACCATCCCGAACAACGAAATGACAACCAAGATGTGTTTGATGGATTGCATTTTGGGTCAAACTGAGACTGTTTAAGTGAACACCTGAATGAAAACAAACACTGCTTTATCGAAAACGTTCGACACTTTAAATGATTCATCAAAATGAAGTGGTTACCCAATTCGGAAGGCAAAGTTTTTTGTTCGAAAGTCCGTTATTGGCTTAATCTTATCTTTAGACAATATTGAGAAACTAATTTCAATATTTTTTATTTTGGTTCTGTAGTTTGGATTTTGCAACGTTTCAAAGATACGGGTTTATGACGTCACGCGACGGTCTGCATACTGTTGGCGGTCATAGGAACAAAACATTTTAGCGCATAAAAACAAAACTACTGGACTAAAATAAAAAATATTTAAATTGGTTTCTCAATATTGTCTAAAGATAAGATTAAGCCAATAACGGACTTTCGAACCAAAAACTTTGCCTTCCGAATTAACGAAAATGCGTACAATTTCATGTTTGAAATTAACTGACTTGTTAAACCGATAGGCTGAGAAGTGAATATAATCGTATGAGGTAGTGGTCATTTAATGATTAAATTCACGTAAATATTCATGCAGTTAATTGTAATTACAGGTTACATTGATTTACTTACAAAAAAAAACTATGAAATACTATTTAGGACTCGTCAAAGCGTATGCGTATGTAATACTAGCTTTTGCCCGCGACTTCGTCCGCGTGGACTACAGAAAAAGGATATGTGCTTTACTTTGCTCCTGAGTGTAAAAACGTGATAATATGTAGCCTGTGTGTTATTCAGCCGTTTCAGCGTGAAAGAGTTACAAACATCCATCCATCCATCCATCCATACTTACAAACTTTCGCGTTTATAATTTATTTATTTATTTATTTATTTTTATTTATTAGAGAAAACAAACAGTTGTACAAAGTGGATAAAGATCTAGAATAGTAAATACAATTAGGAATATTGTTGCACAACCAGCGACGTTTTCTACGGGTTAAATAGTGCCTGATCGGGAACTAAGGAAAAATAAAGCCGCAATGAGGATTGTATACAGTGAGATTCCTGAGGCTCCCGAACAGGGCATAACTTTTTTACAAATGAGTACAATTTTTTCTATATATAATAGTAGTAGGAAGTAGGATTTTATGCGTTTGCATTATAATATCATTAAGGAGTCTTTAAAAGTGGAGGATTCTTGGTGTTATCTCGCTGCATAAACCATCTACCACGTCAATGCAAAAATGTTTATTTTTTTGGCAGGCGGGTACGAGGATGACTACGACAACGGCGACGAATTTACGTACACGGGCAGCGGCGGACGCGACCTCTCGGGAAACAAGCGCACCGCCGAGCAGTCCTGCGACCAGACACTCACACGAGAGAACAAGTGAGTCATATAACGTGTTACAAAACATCCTAACTCTTTTTACAGGGTGTAACCTACTGGTCAACAGGAAGTCAATTCTGTAAAAAAAAGTTGAATAAAACAATTTTTACTATAAAACCTCAAAATTGAAATTGGTTCATAACTTTTTTTTTTTATTAGCTCAAATTTAAAAATATGTTTGTGGGTGTAGGTTCATTTGCATAGTGTTAAAACATTGTGAAAGCCAATGAAAACAATATTTAAAAAATATTTTTCTCCCGCCACAGCGTTCACATTTTATTAATTTAAAAATCAATGGAACGTCATAGGGCAAAAAAAAAAATTTAGGTTGTGATCCCTATCTCTGGGTGCTATTACCCTGTAAAAAGAGTTAGCATCTTTTGTAACACCTTGTATAATAACAAAGGCGGCAATGTCCACTCAAAGTCAAAACTAATCTGTAAATGTAGGTTTATTGTCTGTGGACGTAGCTTTCTAAGGAATTCTGGAAATCCACATTTCGTATCAATTGCTGCAGTAACCCATAGAAAATCGAGCTCAAAGTTTCGAGTTCGTAACAAACCCGGCATTATCCCAAACTGTCTAAATCTAACCAAATCTAAATCATCACTTTGCACAAAATACAACGAAATGGATGTTTCCGCCTTTGATATTAGATGACTCAAGTATGTAGTTCACTACAAGTGCACAGCTTCTAGTGGCACCGTCACTCACACTAGATGGATGAAATGACCACTCGGACGTGGCAGTGTCTGGGACATTGTTTAGATGGAGTAGACTTACCCAGCACCAGACCGCGACTTAGTTGCCTCCGAACTTATAAGTGCCTTCTAGCCCGGATGCGCTTAGATATTATTGCCACTAGCAGTCACACATCCTGACCTCGACCGAGGTTGCTTTTTGAGTCCAACTAGGCTGTAAGCGCACTATCTACAATAACAAATGTGTTTAAACTTTCGTGAGCGCTGCACATTTTTCTATTAAATCACGGTTTTACTCACTAGTATTTTGTCGGTGTAGCCGACTAGTTTCGGTTCCCATTCGGAGAATAAGAATTTCACAAAATTTGAATTTTATTTTGACAAACAATCCTATATAGATAAATATGAATTGACTAATAATGTGTAGAATATGTACATCGGTAACTAAACTAATAAGAAATAAAAAGAAAACTAGTAAGAAATAAAAAGGTCATGAAAAGGGCACACTAAGTCCAACAAACGATCGAAACCGAGTGCCGGGACCTATGTGCGGTAGGTCTTGCCGCCTTAGGACATGTACAATTATTGTAAAGGCTACATCTTACTCTTACAGGGCCCTGGCACGCAACTGTGCCGTGAAGCAGGTCAGCGAGGAGGGCGGCGACGCCGGAGACAAGTGGCGGGAGGGGCGCCCCGTCCGCGTCGTGCGCTCCTTCAAGATGAAGAAACACTTCCCTCAGTACGCGCCCGAAGAGGGTATCAGGTAAGGATTGGACCTATTAACAACATCAAAAGGTGGTAAGTGGCATAAAGACGTAGCTATGGAACTCCTCCCGACACAAATAATTCAATTCCTTGCAAACATTCGCATGTTTTGCGGACATGATGGATTCGGCGCCGCGAGCAAAGCTAGCGCTTCATCTTGTTTAGAGCTTCTTTTTTTTCCTGGCTTTTGTCGACGATAGTCAGCGAGCGGAAGATAACCGTATGTTTACAATAATTCTCCTTTTCAACTTCTAGCTTGAAAAACGTCTGTTTAGGCCAAGCGATTTCTACTAGTTTGCGCCCGGCGAACTTTTTATTAGTGGTCTCATGGTTTGAACGGTATTGAAACGCATATAAAGATTGCATGAGTTTCGTCAATGTTTTTTGGGTGTATTTTGTATTCATTCTATCAAGTGCTATGATTACCGGACCAATGTTTTAAACAAGTCTTTCTAGTTTCATCTGTGAATGTTCTCGCCAGGTACGACGGCATCTACAAGGTGGCAAAATACTACCCGGAGAAGGGCAAGTCCGGGTTCCGAGTGTGGAAGTACCTGCTGAAACGGGACGACCCCGCGCCCGCGCCCTGGGAGCCCCAAGCGACCCAGTATCCCATCGTCGTGAGTATACTACCCGAACTCTACGATTAGTCAATTACTTCCTAATTAGCACCTACTGAACACCACTGCCCGCGCCCTGGGAGCCTCAACCTTAACCCAACCCTACCAAGTCGACCAACTGAAGTGCATGCAAGTCTTTATAAAAATAATAACCCATTTAGATGTCTAGCCGTCTAGATGTCTGTTTTATCTAGCCAGTTGGGCAACAGGCATGTTTGAACAATTTAGATCTCGTGAGACCGTATACTAATTTTCTGGCCCTCCTCCCCCCCTGATGAGATGTCGTGAGATTTAATTCAACCCCCTCCCCCATCCCCCAATCTCACGAGAGATTGTTATTGCAAAAAGGAAAAAAAATGCTTCGTGCTTTTATTTACGAATAGTAATATTTTTTTAAAAAAATTGTGATATTTACCAAGACCCCCCTCTCTCCAACGTAACATTAGATGAGATTTGACTCGACCCCCTCCCCCCTTAAACATCTCACGTAATTTAAGGGCGCCCCCTTACCTCTCCCCACAGTACCCCGACGGCTACTTGGAGGCAGAGGCCGAGAAGAAGGCTCTGAAGCTGCAGAAGGGCGGCGCCAAGGCGAGCAAGGGGTC
This sequence comes from Zelleria hepariella, assembly GCA_949319315.1. Taxonomy (NCBI): domain Eukaryota; kingdom Metazoa; phylum Arthropoda; class Insecta; order Lepidoptera; family Yponomeutidae; genus Zelleria; species Zelleria hepariella. Next base: position 17,608,854 of record OX439379.1, read on the forward strand.
CAAGAAGCGAGCCCTGCGAGAGAGCAATCACTCCTCCGATTCCGAGGCTGATAAGAGCCGGGGGGACAAGTCGCCAGCCCCGAAGAAGCGCAAGACCCGCTCCTCGCTCGGGACGCCAGAAATTAAGAATAAGGACAAAAGTAAGTGCACCGTTTTGGTTGTACGCCCTACTCTCAGAGTACCGAAGCACAAGCTAAGGCAGAATCAGAATCAATTTGTTTTATTCAATAAGCCATAAATAAATTATTTACATTGAACATCAAAATATTATCTAAAGTAAAAAAAAGGTATATAAATCAGATACTTATTACTATCTAATACTAAGTATCTAGCTAATTTTTTTTCTCCAGCTTCACTAGCTCTGATCGTTCTTGGAGAAGAAGCATGGTAAAGAAACTCCAAGGATCTCGTGCTTAAAAAATAATACATTTTGTAATGCAGGTAGGAACTTAAAAAATAACACATTGGTCCAAGCAAGACCTACCGCACATAGGTCCCGGCACTCGGTTTCGATCGTTTGTTGGACTTAGTGTGCCCTTTTCATGACCTAGGCTGTCGGTAAAAGGGCCACTATAATAAAAAGAGGTAGTCTGGAGAGGGAAGTGTACGCCCTATGTGACTTTTCGTAAGTATTAAAACCAAGAAACGGAATACTAGACTTACGAAAAGTCTATGGGCTACATACTGCGTACACTTTTCGTAAGTCTGGTATTCTCGGACCTACTCCATAGCGACCAAAGGGTCCAAGAAGAGAGCTCTGCGAGAGTTCAACCACTCCTCTGACTCCGAGGCGGATAAGAGCCCGGAACATAGCTCGCCAGCCCCGAAGAAATGCGAGAGTCCTCGGTCGGTACGCCGAAAATGAAGAAAAATTACAAAAGTAAGTGCACCGTTTTGGTTGTACTGTACATGTACGTCCTATGTGGCCCATAGACTTTTCGTAAGTCCAGTATTCTCGGACCTACTCCGTGGCGACCAAATGGTCCAAGCAGAGAGTTTAAACCACTCCTCCGATTCCGAGATGGGTAAGAGCCAGGGGGACAAGTCGCAAGCCCCGAAGAAGACAAAAGTAAAAACTTGATTTTATCATAAACCTACGACATATACAGGGTGTTAAAAGACCGCCGACCAACCCGAAAGGCACGCTTACTAAAATAAAGTACTTTTTCAATTAATTTATTGCTGGGAAATTATTTTGTTTTTTAAATATTAATTGAAAAATATTTTATCACGCAATGGACGTGTAATGTAGAGAAATCATATTGTGCAAGCGTTGTTATAAAATTATGCTACTTACGTTTGAGGTGCCGATGTTAAGAATACATTGCGGGTTGCCATTTTAACGTATTTTTTTGTTGAAACACTCAAAATATTGCTAAGGCTTCTTGAAGAGAAATGTAAAGTACTCAATAATAATGAACAATCTGCTTTAAAAAAAATAAAAGGTAGATTTTGAACGTCATAATCTCGGAAACCGTTGATTTTCCAGGCATAGTTCCTTGGCCAAAAATGTTCATTATGATGAGGACAATACGTGGTATCCCGCTTTGTTGGCGGTCTTTTAACACTCTGTAGATGACGAAACCCTACATTAGGAGGTTCGACCTTAACATTACTATTAAAGCTAACGCTAATTTTTCTCACTTCCAGCCTCGAAGAAAGCAGACGAAAGTGTGACAGAGAGTCCCAAGACCCCAAAAACGCCGAAGATAGCGAGTATTTTCGCGGTCGCGAAGAAGAGCCCCAAGAGCCAAGACAAGCCGGCGAAAGGCGATCTCGAAGGAAAACTTCTCAAGGAGGAGCTAGAGGCCATCAAAGCAGATACTTTGAACTCAAAGCTCTGGGAGGAGTGCCTTGATATTTGCAAGGCTAGCGGAAAGAAGGTAGGTTGGCATTACGTAATAAAAGGCCGTTTTGGCAGACAGCACAGAATAAAATAAATATTTAAGAGGCTCCCATACAACAAACGTAATTTTTTGCTGTTTTTATACATAATGGTACGGAACCCTTCGTGTGCGATTCCGACTCGCACTTGGCCGGTTTTTTATTACATTCCGATACATAAGATCACGCAATAACATTCCTTTACTAACACATTTTGTTATACACTGACAGAAATTAAGAATTTACCCGAATTTCGAAATACGTCGTGAATATTAGACGTATCTAGCCTTCGCCCGCGACATACTTGTGAGGAAATATTTATACCACGACTCACCATTTCCATCTTTAGTGGCTAAGCGTTGTCTGTCAGTATGTCATGGTGATTCTATTGTACACACGACAGCACGTCGACCCTTACATGCTAGAACTCTACTCGGTTATGTTACGGGCGACTTTACAACAAAACTTTACAGTCTGACGTGCTGTCGTGTGTACATTCAAATCCTTGGTCTCATGACGTAATGTGGTCGTTTCCAGGCGTTCGTGGAGCAAGTGACACAAGTGTTTCTGTGCATCATCTGCCAGGACTTGGCTGCCGGCCCGGTCACCACACCTTGTCTCCACAATTTCTGCATGGTTAGCAACTCCGATTTATCTACAGTTCGACCAAAAAACTATTACCTGGCCTATCAACCTTTAGCCTCGTAAAAAAACTAAATGGATACTAAATAGAGCCATTCCGATTATGAATTTGGTGCCGGAGGACTTACAACCCTGGACATTTCCTCCGAAACAGAATGCTTCAAAACGTGACTATTCTTCCGGTCTAGACGTATACTTGTGGGCCTCGCATGTTGAGCACTATACTCGGATATATTATACACGGATATCTCTCTCACACTCTTTTTATAAACCTAAATAGAGCGGTCCTTTACATATACAGGGTGTTAAAAGACCGCCGACTGGCCCAAAAGGCACGCATATTAGACACCAAAACAAGGTACTTTTTCCATAAATTATTGCTGGGCTAATTATTTTGGTTTGTTAGGTTATAATTTTGGAAATATTTTATCACGTAACGGAAGAGTAACGCGGAGAAGTCATATTGCGCAAACGTTGCAAATTTATGCTAATCTTTTTTTAAAAAATAATAAAAAAAATGGTATGGTTGCCCGAGAAGAAATGTTAATTACTCGATACAATTATGCAAAAAAAAATATTTTGTAAAGTCCGACTTTACGACTTTGATTTCCCAGGCATAGTTCCTTTAGCAAAAATGTTCGTTATAAAGAGGAAAATACGTGGTTTCCCGCTTTAGCGAACTTTTAAAACCCTGTATATCTGTATTAAACTACAAACCTAAAGCTATTCTAGCTGAGTAGACTTTCTACACTAAATGTACGGTACTTACCTACCCATTTTACTAACCGGCCACGTTGGCTATTCGCCGCAGGGCTGCATAAAGCTGGCTTTCAAGTCGACGGGCGCCGCCAGCTGCCCGTGCTGCCGCCGCGGCCTGTCCAAGGAGGCTCTGCAGCCGAACGATGAGCTTCGCGCGGCGCTCCGGGCCGTCATGCCGGGCTATGACGCTGGCAAGAAGTAGGGGTGCTGGCGACGAGACGACGCGGCGACTGGTGAGCTGGGTAAAGCCGCGTATTCACAGTCAAAGTAACTAGTGGTTCGCCTCGGCAACCCCTCGACCGATTTGGCTCATGTTCGTACTTAACCCTCCCGCTCGATTATCGTACACATGTGTACGTTTAACTCAGTTCGCCGGCCCGCTCGAGAAACGTACACATGTGTACGTTCCCGCCATGTTTACGCGCGCTTTTAGTTTCTGCCGGTTATTGAGTCAGGCATAAACCTTAGAGCGTGACCGTCTATAGACGAAATACAGAGCATAAAATTATCTGTTTATTGATACCAAACACATCACACTGGAAGAAAAAAAGAAAAGATATTGATATTCAAAACATTTAGAAATAATTTCGATTTTTTCGTTCGAGCCGTCGCGCGGAGCTGTGTATTTTGCCGAAAATTGTTTGAAAGGTAAGTAAATTATTGATTTACGTTATTAGTTGGTTCTTTGCATCTATGAATGTCCTTATTCACAGCCTTATTTCATAAGAAAAATTTGCATTTATACGCTCGCTCGGAATACGTACACATGTGTACTCCGCTCGACAATGTTCGGCCGCCTACGGAATACTGCGTCAGCTGATAATCTAATGGATTGATCGTGTATAGACGAATTACAGAGCATGAAATTATCTATTCATTGATACCAAACACTGGTCACACTGTAAGAAAAAAACAAAAGATTTTGATATTCTAAAACATTCAGAAATCATAAAGAGCCGTCGCGCGGAGCTGACACACACAGTGTATTTTTCTAAAATTTCTTCGAAAGGTAAGTAAATTTACGTTGATTTCCGTTATTCTTTGGTTCTTTAGGTCTATGAATGTCCTTATTTCACAAGAAAAACTTGCATTTTACAGTATAAATTCATCATGTTACAGAAGTCAGTAGCGATTTCTGAACGTTCGCCCGCTCTATGGTTTCTACCGGATATTGCGTCACGTCGTAAACTGAATGTCTGATCATGTATAGACGAATCACGGAGCATAAAATTATCTGTGATTTGATACCAAATACTAGTAACATCGAAGAAAAAAACAAAAGATTTTGACACTGACAAGTCACGCGTGAACTTCGTTCGGCCGCTGGAATTTGCATCGAGTGTTGTGTATTTTTTTCTTAGGTTTTTGAATGTTGTAGAATGAAAGAAACCACTTATGTTTACTAGGCATTTATTCAACATTGGCCTAGATACAATTTCAGTTCCTAAAGGTTTGTATTTTTTCCTCAATAGACAGTTTATTCCACAAATCTGGAATTTTTGTCTACATTTTCATTTTGCACAGAAAATTACGTTTTTTTTAACGTAAAACCATGTATTTCCGTACCTACCTCAAATAATGTCATTTCTAAAGAAAAGATTACTCCTTATTTCACAACATTTGGTTGAGTAGGTGCGGAGATATAAGAGATTTTGTCAACGGTGGAATCTCCATTTTCCGCGTTTTTCCGCGTCGCGGGAGCTGTGCGCGGGAGTAAAAGAAACCTTACATTAAAGCCTCCCCGACCGGGAGGGTTAAAAATTATTTTAATTTCATTTACCCTACCAAATTTCATAACGATCAGGCCAAATTTAATCAAGTTATCGTCGAACGAACATTTATACATACAAACATACAAAACGCCGGATTGTCCAAGTAGACTCGGAGAACTTCTCCCGCTTTGCTCGCTCGTTCAATTAAAACCTTTTCCATTTTAGCGAGCTTGTCTCTGGATCGGATGGAATCGACCAATCTGAAGCGTCCGTTTTCTTGGATGGGTCATTTGGTTTTATTTACTTTGACTGTGGAAACGCGGCTTTAAATGGCTACAGTACGGAGGCCGAGCAGAAATAATTTCGTACATTGACCTGTTATTACGCGTCTCTTGTCACTCCCGCGTAAACGTAGACGCGTAATAAATAATAGTTAAATGTACGAAATTATTTCTGCTCGCCGCCGTCCGGACTTAAGTTTGCACGCAGACTTCAATGCAATCTCATTCAGCTCAGAATGGGACCCGTTCACCACCTCAATGGAGACCTCAACCTCAAGATCGTTTGGCTATTTTCTTTTTAAACTAAACAAAGCAAGATGGCGATAGTGGAACAAAAACGTCGCGTTGCTTTTAGCTGACTTTCGTAATAGTACAGTAGCCCGTCACAGTTTAATTCAAGTAAAAGGCTACATTTCATGGTATTTTATCGTAATATAGCAATTTAATGAGGCTGTAGAATATTACGACACATACATGCGTTAGCATACAAAAACTACCCAATATTTTAGGTAGATTGTCACCCTTACTTACTTGAGTCTTTTTTACAAGTTTGTGATCCATTAGGGCTTTTGATAACGACGACAAAAACGCTCTGAGCAAGCGTTTATGGAAAAATCGCACGATACACTTCTATATGTATTTCATTTGACCGTTTACCATGAGCGGAATAAACTAGTATATAGAGCGGAAAAAGTTAAATACTTACTTTATTTCACTCCGTGAAGCAAGATGCGTCGTGCTGCCGTGGTCGGACGTTCTGATTTGTTCTGGAACTTTACGTACCGACCAAACTTGGTTATACAGGGCAATTTTTAAATTGCTTGTATACTGTAATAGGTCATCATCAGAATGAGATCTTCCACAACTGTTGTTCTGCCCTGCGTAAAAGCCGCATTTTTTTGCTTGGGCACCCGATGTAAACAAGCGCAAAACAATACACTTTCTAAAATAAAATTAAAGTTAGAAGTCTATACGTAGGTATTTGTTCATTGTTACTTTTTCTGTTTTAATTGCATGAATCTCTGAAGCTTAGAGTCTAGAACCAGAGTAGTTGCATTTTTTACATTTTTGACTAAAGGAATTTGTAAAAAATATCTCTGGTGCCTAAGCCAAATTTCTTGGAAAAATTTCGTCAGACTCTTAGACAGTTTAAAAAAAACTGCTATAAATGCATTTCGAGACACATGTTGTCGTACTCTTTTATATTATAGCTTAACCATACCATAACTGTAGCCTCAGCAAGGCTGTGCCTTAGTTTATTATGGATTGATGATTTTGTAGCTTTATTCGTTCTCACGGTGATACTAATAATTATGTCCGTAGTACAAACTCTAGTTTTAAATTAAGTAAGTATTAAAACTCTGCATCTTATGCTGTATTGTAAATTACTTTGTTGTAGTGACACTCATTAGTGGTGGGCTGTAACAGCACTAATGTTATTAATACCATATTTAAGACTAATATTCCGGATTCAAATATACATTCCTGATGATTATTTATAGGTATCTTAATGTTTTTGAACACTTTTAGTGTTGTGTTCGATAATAATGCTCGTGTCTAATAGTCGAATCACGTATTTTTATTAGTTGATTGATTGTGTCACCTCATAACAATAAGTATTTTCATTCGATAATTTGGTAATTATGTTGATTTTTTAATTAAGGAATTAAAGTAACTTTTTGTATGACCCAATAGTTTCTCTGACGTGGTTCCCGAGGCGCAGGTAATAAATAAAACACGTGTATATTGTTGTACAACATTCAATTTATTAAAACAGGGTGACCACCCTAAAACTAATCGCTCTGAGCACAATATCACTGACGTGTAAACACATCAAAAACTAGACATCTATTAGAAATGTTAACGAAAAATAAATCTTACGAAATATTAAACAAATCCATTAACTATAACATCACAGATTAATAAAAACTTGACCGGATAAGATTGCGTCAGGACCTTGCCATTTTTGAAACAACAAGATTATAATAATTATTTTACAAATTCAGCTAATAAGTGTTAGACTCGGCAGCATTGTACCAAAATTTTCAGGAAATGTGTATGCATTTTGTAACGTCGGAGCGCTAGACGGGGTCGCTTTGCGTCGTCCATTTACTCCGCGTCTTTATTTCGTATAGGTACTACATTTGTTGTTTTATGGACTCCGGAATTTACTCTTTTATAACTTTTTCTTCATTTAGTCTGTACAAGATGTCCCATAACTTTTATCTTTAAAGATAAGGTAAAATATTGTCATTCCTAATAGTCAGGATTTTTTATGAATGTGCCCGTTACGCACGAAAATTATTCCCTTTCCATTACATTCAATGGGCGATTTTCTGACAGCTCATGAGTTGTAGTCCCAAATTTGTAACTACAGTCTAATTCTTTATTCAGGATAGTAAACTGACAGATGCTAACTGTCACTTTGCAAAATAATGTTGCCATAGTTATTGTAAAAGTGATGCATTCCAGTCGTTGTGCGATTCAGCTCAGTCTAGAGTTGTAAAGTGCTCGTCACATTATAAATGTCTGACGGACATTTATGAGCATATTGGACATTTATCCAATGTGCTCGGACATTTATGGACACTTATGGTCACATACGACATATTCATTTTGCGATTAAACTAGACTCCATTTTGAGGGTTCCGCACTCGTAGGGTGCCTAATGGGACCCTATTACTCCACCTCCAATCTCTGTCTGTCCGTCTGTCTATCCGTCTGCCTGTCATTCCATCTGTCCTTCTTTTAAAGGGCTGTTTCTTGGGATCCGCAATAGGTAGCGAATTAAAAATATCACAGAACATGTATTACTATGGCGGGTTACCTAAAAAAAAAAACCGCCAAGTGCGAGTCAGGCTCGTGCACTAAGGGTTCCGTACTGACATATACAATATTTTTATGACCAAATATAAATACAGGAATCTTTTTATAGGTTTTTTTGCAATTTATAGGGAAATACCTATATTCTGTATTTATTTTAAAAAAATCGGTTTAGTAGTTTCGGAGATAAGGGGAATGGTAAACCGGGCACGTATTTAATTTTGAAGGCCGAATGTCATTTACGCTGTCTATAAATGTTATGTTATCTCGTAAATTAAGAGGTTTAGCGGAAATAATAACGAAATTTACGAACCCCCTAATACCCCCCTTATCAACCATTTTACTTATTTATGTTTTCTAAAAACCGACATACAGGGGGTTAAACATTCAGGGTATTGTTGAAAGTGTGACAGACAGTCAAACACGATTTAAAACAACTGGTAGGTCAGTAGGTACGGTTGGCGACACGCTGAGATACCCCTTTTTGTTATTGAGTGGTCCTTCGAACCGGAAAATACCGGACATCCCCCATTTTTTGCCTATATTCTTAAATAACTAGTGGTTCGCGCCGAACTATGAACTCGCGACCCCAGTTACAGATGTGGAACTTTCCCTACGCCATTCGCGCAGGCGCGCGCCCGCTTTGCATATAAACTATTACAACCCCATATCTCGGCAACCCCTCGACCGATTTGGCTCATGTTCGATCTTAAAAATTCTTTTAATTTCGTTTACTCGCCTACCAAATTTCATAATGATCTGACCAAATTTACTCAAGTTATCGTCGAACGAACATTCATACATACAAGCGCCGGATTGTTCCAGTAGACTCGGAGAACTTCGCTCGCTCGTTCAATAATTTACCCTAGATGTTTAACACCCTGTATATCGATTTTTAGAAAACATAAAGAACAAGAATGGTTTATTTCGGGGGTACAAGGGGGTTTAAAATTTCGTTATTTTTGCGCTAAACCTCTTAATTTACGAGATAACGTAACATTTATGGAAGCCAAAATACCTATTTGTCCAATAGCACTGTATCGTGGGGTGCGGGGCAGCGCCGGCGATCACATACAGCCTAAGATGGCTAGGGCAAGAGCGAAATAAAAGCATCGACACACTTTTCTAGTCAAAATACCTATTTGTCCAATGTGACCATAAATGTCGATTGTACCGGACATTTATTATAAATGACGGACGGTTATGGAATGTGACGGTCATTTTACAACTCTAGCTCAGTCACAAAAAAAAAGAGAAATTCCGCATGGTAGCCCGTGCGTCCGGACGGAAAAAAAACGTTCGGAACGCAATATTTCCATAGATCATTTAAAAAACTAAATTTTTAACGCATTTGCCAGTTCGCGCTCGTTGGCCCTTGCAAATACGTCCAAACACATTCAAGTATTAGTGGTGGAGCAAAATGTAGTGTTTCCGGTTTTACATTCACTCATACAAATACAATGACAAAGTTGTGCACTTTTTCGTCTACCAAAATAGAATGACGTCTACGACGATAAAATATTTAGTCACAGAGCAATGAAGTGAAGAAGTATTTTCTCTGTAGAAAGCCCTAATTTACTCTGTGATAGACTCCATGTCGGATCAACTCCATCTGTCACAGCTTTTAGAACTATTTTTTATATTTTTTTAAGCTGTCAGAAAATTGGCATTGCCAAAAGAGAGGGTAATTATTGATTGATCGGGCCATGCTTATTTTATGGTACAATATTGTATTTATTTTTCGCTTATATTATGGTTGCTTACGCAAGTAAAAATATTTTAATAAAATTTGATAATTTGCTATTTCCGGATTTTCGCTTTTGTCCACTATGATACAGTTTAGAATCATTGACCTAAAATTGCACAGCCGATTTCGATCGTTGAAAAATATTATCCTTTGTGCGATTGCATTTCTCTTATTATGCTCGTTGTCTAGAATTTATACCGACTTTACTATTATGCCACGACGCCCTAGCATGATCAGCCATACATATACACACGTCTGTACCTGCCATTCATAATATGGAGCGATTTAGCGTGAGATGGCGGTCATGCTTGACATGCAGCTTTTAAAAGAAGATGTCGGTTCGTTGTTATACTCCAATCACAAATTTTTGTGTGCTTTGAGGTGCCAACCCATTTCTTGGCTCCATTGAGCATCTCAATTTAATACATTTTGTAATATGGCTAGCTAGGTGCTGTAAGACAACGCGTACGGGTGATATAGTTCTCGCCAAACATCTAGTTCGCTCTGAAGTTGCCGCTCCAGGTTTTCAATGTATGGCTGCTATACAATAAAAACCTGCGCAACTAGCGGCGCACCAACTTCGGAGCGGACTAGATGTTTGGCGAGAACTATACAGCTAGTGTAAAAACATGTCTGATGCTCGATCACTTGAGTTTTAATTAACAATAACTCCATTATTCAATGCACAGTCTATTAAAATGCTATGATGTACTTTATACTCTCACTGATTTAGGATTGAGTTAATTAAATAACTATCGTAAATATACTATGAATAATAATTATAAAATAACTTAATTTCTATACAGTTTTGCAACTATCTTTTCTAATTACTTACAGATAATGTTAAAACCCTTTTAATAAATAATTATAATGGTTAACTGGTCTGCCGAATATAGTCAGGTTACTGTCTTATGGGGGTCGTTGTTTTCATCGATAAAAAAAATTGTGACGCAGTTAAACTGTTTGATGCAGTAACTAGTGCGATTATCGTTTTGGTAAGCTGATATATTTTCTCGCTGGAGTGGCAAAATTGTTCGTCTCTCAATAGGGAGAGGCGTGTGATTCGCCCACATGTACCTAAAACATTTTCCTTGGCAGACGCAGCGCTTACTCGTTCTTAACGTAAGTTCGTTCTGCGTATTCCTCCTACATATTGTACTTTAAATTGTGTCGTCTTATTGTTTGTGGAACATATGGCATGGCGTATCTACTAAAAATAAATAACCTATACAATGCGGTGCACCTAAGCTAAGCTCGCTGTAACGTCGTTAGAAAATACTGTAGTTGTAGTTTTAAATTACTATGGTGTTCGACGTTGGCACGTGTTTGTCACATAATTCACAGTGTGTTCACTTGAGTCCAGCGCCTGCGCTGCTCCAGTGTGATCCTGCGTGGGCGACGGGCCTGCGCCCTGGCGCCCTGGCGCGCGCGCGCTCACGGGGCGAAGGGCGTCGCTGAAGCGTTGAGCGCCTGCGTGAGATTGGCGGCGAGCTCGGGCGCGTGCCCGGCTGAGAACTTGACGACGATGGCGCTGAGCGACGTCCAGGTGCCGACGATCAGCCCCAGGACGCCGAAGAGCACCACTATGACGTTCTTGATGAGCATGCGGATCCGCTCGGAGTCGGACACGTAGTACCAGTAGGTGCAGCTCTGGATGAAGGCGGGGAAGGCCAGCCCCAGCGCCGAGAGGCATAGCGCTCCGAACAGCGAGATGAACAGGTCCAGCTCCGGTACCAGCGCCGCCAGACCGACTGCCGAGTAACAAACAAACACCATTAGTCGGCTAGAAACACGTGATTGGCGCGGGAAATGGATTATATCTCGCTTTACACGGTAAAATAAAGCAAGATGGCTATACCCGATAGTGGGATAAAACTATAACGTGACATTGTGCTCCCCTAGGAGAATCAAGGATTTATACGTTTTCACAACTTAGAGCGGGATAGGCAGTCGAATTGGTACTTCGTTCAGTAATTTTGGAGTTCTAACGATTCGATCCCATCCAAGACCCCCTAAAATGTGCGAAGAAATCATAAAACATATACGTACACGTGAAGAAGACCACCAGGGTCCGCAGACAGTACTCCCAGACGATGCGGAACTTGGTGTGTGTAAGGCGCACGCCGATGTACTCGTTCCACAATATGTCGATGGCGACATAGCACGCGAGCCCGTGCGTGATGAAGATAGCGAACGCGAGCAGGCACTGGACCACGCTGGCTAGCCTGCAACCGGAAAAAACGAAGGGTTATTTTACAAGAAATAAACTTCTCTTGTGTCTTAAGAGTTCCCTGAACAAGCGTGGGAACTCGGCGATGGCCAAGCGCGTGAAACACTGTTTTCTATAGCTGTTTCACCCAGAGCGAGACGGGGCACGGGAAAAGTGAGAGGCAATGCGGCTGTATGAGTCTACCTGTGTGCGTGTCCTTTCGCGAGTATGTAGTTGTATTTGTAATGTAATTGATCTATTTTCCCAAATGTTTCTAGCGCCCTCTTAAGCGTCGCACTTCGCGTTCCTAGAAACGCGCCAACTTGATCGCACTGGGGGTCGCCTTCAGGAGATCCTGCCAGGCTTTGGCTTGAGATATTTAATTAATTATAAAATATAGTTCTGTGAGTACCTAGTTTTAGTAACCGGAATCTAGCTTTACCTACAACGAAGATACAGGGGGGGTCAAAAGTGCCGCGGGCTGGTTCGAGAAATATATGGTACGGGGTGCCATTTTTATGAAAAATATTATGCCTTTAAATCTGCATAATGAGTTGATTTATGCCGCGTCTAGTGGCACCTTCATTCACGCAAGATGAGTGAAGAGAACACTCCGGCGCTGCAGTGCCTGGGTCATCGTTTGGATGGAGTAGGTTTGCCTAGCACCTATACCATATATGTATGTATAATACCTAACAAAATCATAGGAACCGTCCTAGGTAGCCCGTTGAAAATTTCACAGATTATGTGTTATTAAGGCGAAATATCCAACAAATAACAAACATAAAATAATAATAAAAAATAAGGGGATCCCTGTATAGTACTTGATAGTATAACAAAAAATAAAAATGTTTCCACCTTGGATTAACTAGGTAATTAATAGGAATTGCAAGTGCAACTTTCCTTTAGAATACTTTAGACTAGTGGTTCGCCCCGAACTGTGAACTCGCGACCCCATATAAACTTAACAACCCGATATCTCGGCAACCCCTCGACCGATTTGGCTCATGTTCGAACTTAAAAATTCTTTTAATTTCATTTACCCGCCTACCAAATTTCATAACGATCCGAACAAATTTACTCAAGTTATCGTCGAACGAACATTCATACATACAAACATACAAACATACAAACATACAAACATACAAACATACAAACATACATACATACATACATACATACAAACGCCGGATTGTTCCAGTAGACTCGGAGAACTTCGCTCGCTTCGCTCGCTCGTTCAATTATTACTTACTAGCTTTTGCCCGCGACTTCGTCCGCGCAGACTTTTTTTTTCTTGTGAGTTTTCCGTTGTTTTAAGGGCTATTCTGCTATTCGGGGCGGAGAGAAATCCAAGAAATCAAAAATGTATGACCCGTTCTCGAGTTATAAATGGTGTAACTAACACGACTTTCTTTTATATTATTATATTAAGATATGGTATACAGTATACTTATCGATTAGAAGCGGTGGCAGGTTTTCTACCCACTAGGCTACCATCACTGCTTCTAATCGATCAGTATACCATATAAATAATCTAGAGGTAATTGACTAAATATGCACCTATTAATTAGTTAATCCAAGGTGGAAATGCCACGAGAGTTATTTGGGGCCTTGCTCGGAACAATGTTTGTCCTCGCCCCACCCAGCGCAGTGATAGGATGCAAGACTAATTATATTTTAGAAGGTTAAATGCAGCGCGCAAGCCTTCTTTTGGTATGTTGCTGCGACTACGTCTGAGTCACTATACCCACTCCGCATCAGAAAAATCGCACTTTTTGAAATACGTCCTTACTAATACGAAATAAATCCTTTCTTTTCTTCAAATTAAACTAATTGAGAGAGTTTTTTGGTATCAATTGAATTATAATGAAATAGACTAAATTCTTATTTAATTACTTTAAAAATATATTAAAATAATTAAAATAAGAAAGAAACGATGCAGAAATACATATAAATTGAATGGCATAAACATATTTTTTCTAAAATAATTATCCAGGGAGGAAACAGGTCTCCCTTTTTGTATGGAGCAGCGGCTAACCGCGTTACCTCTTAGAAGGCTGTCGCGCTCGCCAATGTAAACAGGGGCTAAAGTAATGCTGTAGGAGGATTCATAGAGCCCATTACCGTGATGAGTGGAGAACCATTGTATATGGTGATCCTCAGAATTGAGGGATCGACTAAGAAGAAAGGCCTATACTATCTACATACCTATTTTGTCCTATATTTTTTCTAAGAAAATATCTGTATATTCTTTCTGTTGTGCAGTAAAGAGTTCTCTATCTTAGGTTTTTGGAGGTACTCGTAGACTTACGTCTCAGTCTTAGAGGGCAGGTTGAGCGTGATGCTGCCCATCGCATCGTTGCCATACTGCAGGTAGCCGAAAAGACCCATCCCCACGTAGAGGATGACAATGCTGATCATGGCGCGGTTGAGAACGCCGAACTTGCCGACGAAGTCTTTCGGAGTCTTCATCTCGTTCTCCAGCGGCAATATCTGGGGAGACGGAGTGCTTTTGTCAAACGGGAAATGGAATATTGTAGACACTATAAATCTACAGGGTGCACTCTAAGTCGATAGCGGAACTTTAAGAGGGCTATCTACTGATCAATACAAACAACTTGTACTAGGTGGCGAAAAAAATTGAGTGAAAATAATATCAGCTGTTCCATACAAAAGGTCGACTCAGTACTGCGCCAAATGTATGAAACCGTTCGCTCCATTTTTGTCGCCACCTAGTACAAGTTGTTTGTTTTGATGAGTAGACAGCCTACTTAAAGTTCCGCTATCGACTTAGAGTGCACCCTGTAGTGCCTGTTCTAAAAAAACCTTCCCGCGCAGCAACCGTCAAAACCGGTCTATTTTCTGGAAAATAGCTCTTTTTTACGATTTTTTTGGCAGTTAATAATTGTGCCTCAACTTTAGAGCATTACTTATTCGACATCTCAGACTTGGATACACTGTCATCTTTAGCAACGGGCAGCGTGAAAATCGCTTGTTGTCTCGCTAGCTGTCAATCAACAGCCACTAAATAAATCTTGAATATTCACGGTGCTAATCGCCGGACACACTGCCCCGGAGTTCCGCGTTCCGAGTTCAGAGTTCTCAGATTTGCTTCACGAGAACTCCGCGTTCTGGCCGCTTCAGTGTGAACGGTTCCAATCAACCCCCATACATTAGAAAGAACGCAGAACGCAGAAATCCGGGCGGTGTGTGCGGCACCTTAGAGACTGACCGATACTATTGACTGACTTAAGTATAGCAATAATTTCTAAGTTCAATAGGAAATTGAATAAAATGATCTTATTACCATCTTAGCTTTACAATGCTATGCCGTAGAGTGTAAATGCTCAACTCACCACGCCAATGGCTTCGAGTGCAAACAGCACGGTCCCGAAGAAGAGCGGGAAGTCGGCGAGGCTGCCGGCCGGCACCTTGCCCTCCAGCGTCGGCGCATCGCGGAAGATGTAGTACAGGATAAACCCGAAGCTCACAATCGTCACCGCGTTGGCTATCGCCGAGAACGGCGCCAGATACTTCAGGTCGCGCACCCAGTTGATCAGGATCAGTGGCAACAGAATACCCAGCATGCACTGGAACACTGTCACGTATGTCATCCCGAAGTGCTGCGCTAGCACGAATTGGATGTTCTCGGAGACGAATACGACGTAGACGCAACACGTGCCCAGCTGGTAGACCAGCAGGAACGCGTTCACGACGTGCCTGAAACGAGACGGCCTTTCATCAAAACAACACACTGTGAGGACTCATTATGGTCGTGAACCGTCAAAACCGGTTTATTTACTGGAAAATAGGTAGCTCTTTTTGAAACGAACAATCTTGACAGTTAATACTTAATGGGATATTTACGATAATTATATTTTTTGGGAATAGGTACAGGCTGTATCTACTGCTATACAGGGTGGCCGAAACATAGACTTCAAACGAGAAAATCTAGATAGCTGACACCGAGGGCTACCCGAATCACCCCCATGTATGTTCAACCATTTTTGGTCGTTTAGAAGTTATGAGGCTTTTAAGGGTTTTTTGAAAAAAAAACCTAGCATTCGATTTTATTTTTTAACTTTTTTTCTTTTGTTTTTTCTACAATATTTTTTATTGTTTAGAGACTCTATAAATTATCTATCACCAAAAAAAATAATGATCAGCTACGGACTTTTAGAAAATACCGCAATTTTGATCCAAAATTTAAAAATATTGTTTTCAAGAAAACATCACTAAAATAGTTTATTTTATTTTTTAATAGCCTCATAACTTCTAAACTACAAAAATGGCTGAACATACATGGGGGTGATTCGGGTAGCTCTCAGTGTCAGCTATCTAGATTTTCTCGCTTGACGTCTATGTTTGGGCTACCCACTAGCTGCTAGGTACTTAGTGGTAAAATGTTCGTTGTAATCAATGAGGCTGGTGTAAGAATCCCAATATCTTACTATAATGTCTTGTAACAACAACAAAAGTTCCAAGAAGCCAATCTGACTCTACCGAATTCCAAAGAGTTCAACTACTCACGCTGCATAGGGCGCGATGGCTTTGCACCAGTCGGGGCCTTCTGAGAGCGCAGCCTCCGCGGCGGCGGTGTACGTGAGCGAGGGCACTTTCCGCCGCTTGCACAGTACGTAACAGGAGTCGATGAGTACGTGGATGCAGTAGGTGCAGAGGACTCCGATGACGATGGTCCCTATGGCCCCCACCACGTAGCCGGCGTTTGAAAATGCGCGCGGCATCGCCAGGATGCCCGTCCCTAAGCTCCCCTTTAGCAGATGCAGGAGCGTCTCCGTATTCCTGTTTGAGAGCAGATGGTACGGTCAGGTCGGTCAGAAAATGGTGGCGCTATCTGACAGCATTAAGGCGCTGGGCATAGTGAATTAGCCCGCGCGCAAAGAAAAATGCACAAAATCGATTCCTGTATCAAAAACACTAAAAAAATCGAAAATGTTCACTTAGCAAACCCTACAATTAGTTGAGACCTATCTAATACAGCCAGTTTCATGTTGATATCCATAACAGATTGCAAGATATTTTGCTTGAAAAAAAGTGCGCTGCCTATTTTTTTTCAATCAATATTTCTTCAAAACGTTTATGAATAGGTCTCACCTAATTCTAGGGTTTGATATGTGAACATTTTCAATTTATTTAGTGTATTTGATACAGGAATCGATATTGTGAATTTTTATTTGCGCGCGGCCGATTCACTATGCCCAGCGCCTTAACAAACTGTCTATCCAATTATTTGTTATGTTTTACTGCTTGATTGATAGCGTTGGCACATTCCAAGTAAAGGTGGACTTGCAACAACTTTATTTGACTGGGTGTTTCACGAAATAAATTAATCAGAAGTCATAGAAAAAAATACAGTCAACTGACAGGTTGGCAGAAGTACCTACAGTCAGCGACACGCCAGGATAGATAGGAAAATATACTATACGGATATCCCATGTTAACTCTTATTGTGTGCGGCATAGGTGCGTCTTTCAAACAAAGAGGAGTTATCCGCTAGTGTGTGGCTGACCATAAACATTAAACAAGTGCAGAGCTATTTGTAAGGTGGCGTTAGATTTTCCTCAAAGCTTCCGCGGGAGCCGGTTGAATGTTGAGCGCGGTGACCAGTTTTCGACGTGATCAGTTTAGCTAATGAGGCACATGGGAAGTGGAACGAAGCCCAGTCGGGTCATTTTCATCAGAGAAATTATTATACCTTTATACCAAATTTTGGTGGCACTTTTTATTTGTGGGTTTTCAGAGAAAATTATGTTCTTAATGCAGTACAGTTACGGGTGTGGATTACTCCACTACAGCGAAATAAAATGTGCCACCAAAATTTTCATAATTTTTATGATGAAAATGACCCAGTCGTCAGGTTAGGGCGTGATGGAATATTTATGAATTCTGAGCCAACGATGATTGCTTTCTTTTATGTCCATGGACGGACTTCTCGGCGTACAACCGTTGTTTTCTTCTCTGCGATGATTGACTATTGTATGAAAGGGAAACGTATGAAGATCAAAATTTTCGCTCGAGACAGAAATTGAACTGGTCTCTGGAACACAATCAGCGGTTCAAGTCTTGTCTAGAGCGCAGTTTTTATAACTTTTTTTCTAAGTAGTAAGTAGGTATCTACCATGAATAGTCTGAAATTGTTATGTAGGTAGGGTTACCCATGAATCCTAATAGTTGTCGTTAAATTTCAATACCCTCTAATAACTCTTTTGTTTCAGTAGGTATGTGTCCACTTGACCCAGAATACAACTTTTCAATGAAACTGGAGCAAAGATGAAACTTCATTGCTTACACATTCCGAAATAGGGTGTCTCAACTTTGAATGCCTTTGAGGCTATACTAATAATGATGTGCCTCTTAGTTTAAACCCTGACCATAGATTGAAATTAGAATTTTGTATGAGAATTCAGGACGTAAAAGAGCCGTTTTGCTTTAAATTGTGATTAATGATACTGTGACCTTAACCCTTTCAGACCCTGCGTGTACAAATGAGGACATAATATCTAACAATTTACTCACGTAGTAGGGTGCTCCACGACTCTGTTGTCATAAGGCTCGTACTCCTCCACTTCTTGCATGTTTTTCTCTTTCATATTAACTAGGAAGATGCCCTTGTCCCCTGGCCTCTTCTTCTCATCCTTTACCGGTGAGAGGCTGCAATAGGAGACACTTTAAAATAAACATCCCAAAGAGATCGAAACTATTGTATAATATAGCCGATACGTAACTCTACTGCCATCACGCCACCCTCTGTTGAGTAACCAACGGTCGGGGTGTCTAGTTGCGAAAGGCAGTAAAGGAAACGATTGCTAGGATACGAGCTTGTTGTCAGAACAGCGTTTCGTTTATCGATTGAATTAAGTCAATATATTAACCATTTATTAGGCAACCGTAGCTTTCCGCTACTGACTCAGAGCTCCTGTTGCATCTAGCCCTTTCAGTTTGTTCCTAATCGCTGTGTACCTACCGTATCGCTGACACACATGCATGCACCCTATGATAATTGCCACCGCTCGCCTCGACCTGCTGCATTATTTCTGTGCCCTAATTTCTAGGTTTGTGGGGCTGATCGATGCAGTGAACTAAGAATCCTACTATACAGGGTGTTAAAAGACCGCCAACAAAGCGGGAAACCACGTTTTGTCCTCATCATAATCAACATTTTTGCTACGTAGCATAAACTTGTACCTACGTACGCTTGCGCAATATGACTTCTGTGCATCACGCGTCCATTGCGTGATAAAATATATTTCAAAATTATAACCTAAAAAACCAACATCATTTCCCAGCAATATTTTATCGAAAAAGTACTTTGTTTTGGTGTCTAGCATGCGTGGCTTTCGGGTTTGTTGGCGGTCTTTTAACACCCTGTATAATATATACAGTGCGACAAGGATCTTTTGGCACTTGACCTTGATGTAAAATAACGCCGCAATTTTGTTAGAAGCTACAGTATAGCAGAACGATGCGTTTACTGTTCCCTTTGAACATAATACGCCTTTGCAGTGAACTATCGTAAAGTGGGGTGTAACGAAATTGCGGTAATTCTTTATTTTCGATCAAGGACAAGTGCCAAAAGATCCTTGTGGCACTGTATACTGGGTGTTAAAAGACCGCCAACAAAGCGGGAAACAACGTATTGTCCTCATTATAAGGAACATTTTTGCCCAAGGAACTATGCCTGGGAAATCAACGGTTTCCGAGATATTGAGGTTCAAAGTCAGACTTTTCAAAACTTTTTTTTTGCATAAATGTATTTAGTATCAAGTACTTAACATTTCTTCTCAAGAAGCCATATCAAAATTTTGAATATTTCTTACAAAAAATGACGTTAAAATTGCAACCCGCAATGTATTCTGAACATCGGCACCTCAAGTATAAGTAGTATAATCTTATGCCAACGCTTGCGTAATATGACTTCCGTGCGTTACACGTACATTGCGTAATAAAATATTTTTCAAAATTATAACCTAAAAAACCAAAATCATTTCCCAGCAATAATTTATCGAAAAAGTACTTTGTTTTGGTATCTAGTATGCGTGCCTTTCGGGTCTGTCGGCGGTCTTTTAACACCCTGTATATAATCCTTCCTACTTATCCTACTTATATTATAAATGCGAAAGTTTGTGAGTGAGTGAGTGTGTTTGTTACTCTTTCACGCTGAAACGGCTGGACGGGTTGGGATGAAATTTTGGGTGGAGATAGCTTAGACATCAGAATAACACATAGGCTACATATTATCTTGATATTATACTTAGGGCCAATGTAAACCAAATATCTTTTTTCTGTAGTTCACGCGGACGAAGTCGCGGGCAAAAGCTATATATTATAAATGCGAAAGTTTGTGAGTGAGTCAGTGTGTTTGTTACTCTTTCACGCTGAAACGGCTGATCGGATTTGGATGAAATTTGGAATAGAGATAGCTTAGACATCAGAATAACACATAGGCTACATATAATCACGCTTTTACTCTTAGGAGCAAAGTAAAGCACATATCCTTTTTCTGTAGTCCATGCGGATGAAGTCGCGGGCAAAAGCTATAATATTATATTTGCGAAAGTTTGTAAGTGTGGATGCATGGATGTTTGTTACTCTTTCACGCTGTAACGGCTGAACGGATTTGGATGAAATTTGGAATAGAGATAGCTTAGACATCAGAATAACACATAGGCTACATATTATCACGCTTTTACACTTAGGAGCAAAGTAAAGCATATATATTTTTTCTGTTGTCCACGCGGACGAAGTCGCGGACAAAAGCTAGTATTTTATAAACCTAAAACACAGTGCACAAAGCATGCAGTTTCATACGTAAGTAACATACTAATTATCCAATAAGTAGTTAGTGTAGAATTTATTAGAGTAAGTAATTTTATGTGGTGTTCTGATTTCGAATTGGATATTCGTTATTTTGTTCTTCTCTTACAGCATTAAAAAAATATCCTTAATTTTCGTATATAGGGCAAGGGCGTACCTTTGTGGTAGGAAGTCGTCGGGCTCGAAGGAAGGGTTGACCATCGGGCCGCTCGATCTTCGCGCCCATTCTTCCGCCTCCTGAAAATAACAGAATTATCATTTTAAATACACATCAATAATAGTCAGTTATTCCTACGCTATAAGCAAAGACTTCCCGTCAACTATGTAACAGCTGCTGAGCTTATTTGGCCTGTTGCCATCGTCTTTGCACATACTGCTATGGTGTGGCGACGGCGGGAAGCATCTATGCGAATACTCGGCAAAAATCACAATAACTCTCTGTAGTAAATTAGTTACAGCTAGGTAGTGCCAATTTCTACCTCGTATGACGATCGAAAATAGTTCTAAAAGCAAAAAATTGGCGACGCACCGGCGCTGAAATCGTAATGGTATCATTAGATCATTGGCTAATGTCCATGCAACCTTTGTTGTGGATATTGAGGTTTTTGATAATCGTTACTTTTGTGCGACTATATTGCCCTAAAGGCAGTGATTCTTGTCTGAAATGACCTAGATTTACCTACAAGACCTACGTAGATCCATTTTCTTTTCACGCGGGGCGCCGCATAATTTGAATTCAAGGAAATTTCACACCGTTCGTCGTTCGTCGCCTTAAAAAAACTGGGCTACTTATGTTGGAAGCTTGCTTGCTAAGGGGATTTTTACATTATAGTTTGTAGATAGAGGGACACGTATGATACTTAAATCGAAAGTGACCATTACATAGCATGATCAGAAAAATCAAATGGAAACTTCCTTGTTGCGTGCGTCCCCAATGACGCATTTATCTAACTAACTTATTTTTTAAAAAACCTGTAAAAATTATGTCTTTGGTATTAGGTAAAAAGTTTATGATACCATCGTTCGACACGCAGATTTGTCAATGCTGCCAATTTATTGATAGTAAAATACTTTTATCACTTTTCTTGAGGCTGGTTTTTTCAAACTAAGCACTAAATCAGCAAGATTTTCTATGTAGAAAGTGAATACCTATCTGTGGCACCCTGCTGTGTGTGTGAGGACATTATTAGACTGAGAGTGTTCCTTTTCAACATCGTTATCTGCCCCCGGAGGATATTTGAAATCTCAATGTTACCTTACTACCTACGTTTTAACGAAGTCGGGATCCCCTAGTCCGATCCCCCAGGGGATCTCAGTGAACTCATCGGTTCATCAGAGTCCCTGAACCAATAGGTAAGTCGATTCGGTTCCGATCGCGAGTGTACCTCTGCCTACTGCGTCTAACAAGAGGTTTCCTGCGAGTCGGATTCGCGAGCTAGGGATGTCACAAATGCTAAAAAAGCATCGATAATGATCTCTATCTATATTTTTTATCGATATTTTTTTTTCGACAGAATTGAGACCCGGAATTTACGATTTAGATAATCGAGGTTTATACGGTCAGCCACACTTTAGGATAAACCCATAAGCAGCTCTTATCGCGCGCGGAATAAGTGCGTCCATCGAACCAAAAGGGGTATCCAAGAGTCTCGCTGTCTATTCTTGACTGAAAAAATAGGAAATAGCCACCTACTTCTTATAGGTACCACATCAGTTACGCTCGGAGCTGTCCAGAGGGAGCTGTATCCACCGATCCCGGGATCAGATAGCGCTAATAACTGGCGTAGGTACCTACCGTTAGGCGTAGGTATTAAAGGTTAAGCAACCGAAATTAAAAATACATATTTTCATACTCAGTTATGTACCCAGGTACCTAGATATAATAAAGAAAAATAAACAATGAAAATTGCCATCCCTATCGCGAACCACTCTCGACTCTCATGCAGATCGACTCAATGAGCCACTCAGAGTTTTAACTCGGTCAATCGACGCCTGGAGACCAGTGAAGACCATTGTCGCGCCCTGTTTGGGATAAACTGCCTACTGCTGTAGATAAGTACCACTACAACACAACATATCAAGTATCTAGGGATCAAGAATGTTTTTGCTACATACTATTAACTCGGCCGTCATCTTGAAATGTCACGATGTCGTAATTTTCGCTACCTCTTTTGGGCGAGTGGTCGCTTCACGCATCTATCTTGTAGTAGGTACCTAACTATAGTGGAGGTGCCACAGATCTAACACAGATTCAATGAAAAAGCCTACCTAACTAAGGCCTAAACGTGATTTGCTATGCTGTCTGCTAACCTCTTTGGAATAGAGGCGAGAGTTATGCATGTGTGTATTACGTCCTAAGGATAAAGGTAAACATTGGTGTTGTTGCTTTACCAATGTTTTACCACTTATGGAAAATTACTTATTTACGTACCTACGTTGCGCAGGATTGGCATATTTAGCGATTCGGTAGTGAATTACTAAATGAAATACCCTATTTAATGACGTTGAATAATTCATGCCGCATTATGCTAATAAAGCCTGAGCTTCGCACGTGCTGCGTGAAGTGGAAAATAACTATTTGAAAAAATATCGAGCAGCGGAACCGGCATACCTAGAGCCGCCTGTCCACCTGACGTCTCTCTAGTCTTACCTTCTTGAGATAAGATAATAAACTGTCCAACAAGATTAACAATGACTTTTGTGACAATTTCTATATATCAGTTTGTTGTTGCGGTTGAACTTGACACCTTTCCCCGAGTTTTAAGAGGACTGTGAACGTCTGCCGCGCTCAGGCTTACGCCCATAATAGGAAAAACCGGCCAAGTGCGAGCGCGATAATACCAAGAACATAGCAGAACTAAAGTTTAATATTTAGTTTTTTAGTACAGTTACCATTTTATTTGATTTTATTATGTATTGTTATACTCTATCTACAAGGAGTTACAAAAGATGCTAACTCTTTTTACAGGGTAATACCATTTTTTTTTGCTCTATGACGTTCCATTGATTTTTAAATTAATAATATGTGAACGCTGAGGCGAAAGAAAAGTTTTTTTTTAAATATTGTTCTCATTGACTTTCACATGTTTTAACAACTCAAACCTATGAAAATGCACCTACACCAACAAACATATTTTTAGAGCTAATACCAAGAACAAAAAACTTATGAAAAATTTTCAATTTTGTGGTTATAAAATAAATAAAAAAAATCAACTTTTTTTACAGAATTGACATCCTGTTGACCAGTAGGTTACACCCTGTAAAAAGAGTTCGGATGCTTTGTAACACGTTGTATAGTAAGCAGTTTGACACCTGTAGGTATGTAGGAACCTACAATTTTATCTATAGATCAAATAAAAATTACAAAAACACGTTTGTTGTTCGGGGACCCCCCTAATTTATTGATGGGAATATTCACAGTGCTTATTTTAGAAAATACAGGGGCAGGGGGGAAAGTGCATTTAACATAACTGTAGCGTTCATAATGGTCCGGTTTTGAAGCACAAATTCAAAGCACTTCATAGATGGCACCTAAAGGCGTGCCCACACAAGAACCGGCGGGACTAGCACGACTCAAATTTCGTTTAGCACAGATTAATTTTGACATCGCGTTCCGGTCCTTCTTAAGCGCCATCTATTAACTGCTTTGAGTTTGTGCTTTGAAAACGACTCATAGGCATGGATGATGTTCGCTACTTCAATTTAAATTGAAGGTAGTTCGGTAGTCACCCACTGATGTGTTTTTAATAATATAGTTATGTTATTGTGCTTCACAGGAAAGCGCCAATTTGTCTACCTAAAAAAAACTGTATTTCATACCCCGGGTTCTCGGGAGATAATTATCTACTTACTACTTACGTCTCTATGGATATTAAACACTTTTAACTAATTTATAACTCTGTTTACATTTGCTAACGTTCGAGACCTCTGTGGGTAGTTAAAGGTGCAGTGAAACCGGTTTTGACATATTTTGCTTAGATAGGTCATGTAGCCAAAAAGTAAAAAGAGTGTAAATCTTCCACGTGTGTGAGACAGTCAGCCCGCGTAGGTAGGTACCTATGTATGTATTTCGGGGCAGCTATTTCTGTATTATTTTGATTCTTCGTCAGCGAATGATAAATGAAGAGTCACGGACGGTGGCATACCTACCACAATATCACGGACGTTGGCCAGTTAGATTTTGCTCAACGAGTTCGTTTACATCAACAGTGCCTCTTTTAGTTGATGCCATTCGAAAGGTAATTGAAACATTTCATGGAGTATAAGTATCTTAGGATGTTATAAATATATACAACGTGATGTGAAATTTTACACTCGTGAATTTCCACGAGGAACTGCTCGCTAAATTAGTAGGTACCTAAGTAGTTCGTAACTAGAACCGATATTACTTAACATTAGATTAAAACTTACGAGTACCATTATTACGTCCTCTTAGTCTTGTTATGAATTAACTTTTAAACCAAATTATGATACCAAATATCGACCTACCTATTAGACATGTCAGAATCACCCTTCTCACTAGACCTCACTAGGTCAGTGAGACCACTGAGACCTTTGAAGTGAAGTAGTTTAGTGACCTACTCAATCAATCGAGATTCAACTGTCTTGTGTTTGTTTTCATTAGTAAGTGATCATGTTCATGAATACGTAAATTAAACTACTACAGTTGCGAATGACAAGGACAGGATACAACCGGTTATTATGGGGCACAGCATTGGCTTAATTTTCGAAAACCTAGTAGATCTAGCGTAAAAAATATTTGATAAAAACTAAAACCCGACTACCAAAAAGGTTGAAAAGGTACATTTTTTTTTGTACTGACTAAAAGTAATTCATTAATTGTAGTCAGAGGTCATCGTGCATTCTTACTTACGTAAGTAAACTCAAAGAGCCGAAAGGTTATCAAAATTTTTCTATGGTGTGGAACATAAGTAGTTACGTATACAAATACACAAAAATGCCTGTTTAAAACATAGATCACATAGACTGCTCTAAGACATATAGGTACTTTTCTTTAGCATTGCCGTAGTCCGGTGAAATAAATGAAATAAAATTTATTGCACAATTATTAAATCCCTGGTTCCTGAAGAAGGGTAACCTGTGTTTCAGGAACCAGTGCCTTCCTTAAATTACACAAGGTAGGTAGTAAAAACATCTCAGCTTTAAGCGGGCCCTGAGTCACTCCGCTCCGCACCTGTCACATCGCTCTTACAAATATTCTTTATTATCTTTATAAGGAAAACGATTCGTGTGTAGCATATTGAATCACGCTTAAGGTTGGTCAAGTGAAGCTCCGTTTGTCTTGGTTCTTTTACTAATACAGGAATAAGAATACTAAACACTATAGTAATAAAATAGATAGATAAGTACAAGTTTGACAAGCTTCTCATACCAAACACTTGCAATGTTTTGCGGTATTTGTGTTGGTGGTACCTACTACCTTGTGCCACCAAACCAATATCAGTCTTTAGTCCTTTACATTTATTTACCTATTTAGGTACCTTTACCCACAGTTCTACAAGATATAAACTAAGTGTTATGTACACACGACAGCACGTAGACGCTTATAATTTCGGTGCAAAGTCACCCGTAACGTAATTGAACTTATAGGTACGATTGCTGTACGAGTACCTACCTAGCTATCTGTAGAGAGAGACCCAGAATGTGCACACTGTAGAGATCAGAGAGACCAAGAGAAGATCAGTAGAGATCTAACAAACTACCCCTACATACACCCTAATGAAAAACCCGTTTGTCAAAGCTATAGGCAACATGTTTTGATGATCGCCTTCCATTCGGCTTTTAGGACTTGTTGCTACCTACCACAAAAAAAGGTTTTTCCGAATTTGATTGGGCACAAACACTTACTTGGGCAGCTGCATCGACCGGTGCGGTAGGTATGCTTAAGACCGGTCTCAGTGGTGTGTAGTGTGGAGAAGCCCTAAGGCTGGACCGGTACTAGCTGGGGGCCTTAGCCTGTAAGACAATGGCGTATCAATGGCATCCCAGGTAGATGGACAAAACCGGGATTTTTTCGTTGTTCTCCTACAACTAGCGAACTAATCCTCTAGAATTAGACTCATGATATTCTTTGCTGAACTACAAAAACATTAAAAGGACCGACACTGGACCGACAGCATTAATAAATCGTAATTGAAAACGTTAACCGGGAGCTCATTTTGGCACCATTGTGTTACAGGCTAAGGGCCCTGGACTTGCATGCCCCCTGGGCCGCTCCCCTCTCACAGGGTAATTGGGACCCGACAGACTTCATTTGGCAATGCGCCGAAATAACCGGCCAAGTGCGAGTCGGCCTCCCGCACTGTGGGCTTCGTACCAATGTTACCAAAGATACAGACATAATATAGGGTCCGGTCTGACAGCCTTCGTGTACGGAACCGTAAAAATCGGTTCAGCGACGCGCTGATATAGGTAGTAGGTACCCCATGGTAGTACGTGCGCGTCGTACTAGTCCAGGTACAAATTGTACATGTCCCACTAGCTGGGCAAAAGGCCTCGGGTAGGTACGGGCGAGACGTGCCCACTGCGGATAGGCGATTTTCGCGTGGACCCTTATGATATGACAGAAGAACCCAATTAAAATCATCCACAATCTCTCAAAATATTAAGCCCGCGTTGAGAAGAAGGAAGTTGCACGATTTTCATACAAGGTAAAATAAAAAAACACGCAGTTGTTATGAGCAATCAGGGCAACATGATCTGAATATAATTGTGTCTACTCAGACATTTTGTCAACAAGTGGACTTTTAATTTTCTAGCGTGCAGTGCAGAGATGTGTGTGATAGATAAAGATAATGACAGAGATAAACATGTGACGTCGCTCTCAGGGCTAACTTCTTCTTCTTGTAGTGCCGTCTCCTATCGGAGGTTGGCAATCGTCTTGGCTTTTTCTTCCTTTGAGGCCGCCAAACGGAACTAGGAGCTCGTGGATTGTTGGTACCTACCAATAACGTAAGTTCTCAAGCCATGATCATGAGCCAGGTCAAAATGTAACCATTTTTCTATTAAAATATCTTCTGCTAAACTAATCTACCTAGTACAAATTGTATGGGAGGTTGGCCTTTTTACCAGACAAATGGGAAATTAGTATTTTTTAGGCCAGAGGCGGAGGCCAAAGGCCGAGCTGCAGAAATTCTCGCGAGGCCGAAGGCCGAGCTCTGTCTCCCGGGGCCGAAGTCAGAGTCCCGCGTTGAACGGCTCGTCAACTCTCCCACGCAACATGCAGATGTAGAGCATCTCATGTAGAGCCAAGCTAATTAGTAATAGTAGATAAATTTTACTTGAAATCCAGTTTAGTTTCAATACTGCTTGATATTACACGAAAATGTGCAGTAAAGTAGAACCACGTCGACGTTTAGTAGGCAAGTAGATAGTAGCATTAAGATCTCGCGTACAGATAAGTAGGTACTTAGTTAAGTATACCTACTTAGGTATAGCAAGGCCGTCGGCATATCCAAATACCCGCCAATGTCCCTAAACAAAGCCTGTCAAACATCGACACAAATCGGAACAAAACCACTTTAGTATGTATGTATGTTGATGTTGGGCTGTAGGTACTTATTCAAAAAATCAAGACAGATTGTAATGTTGAATCACGTTATTATTTTATTCAGGCTGGAAGATAGCAGCGTGGCGGGAAATTCAAAATTTTCACAGTTTTTTTACATTTTGTAGCTAAACTGAGCTATTTTTGTTCAGCGATTTTTCGTTCGCGGCAATAACATAGTATTTTTTTCATTATTGCAAACAACAGAACAACAATAATTCAGCCGATTATGTGTTCTGGTCTACGACAAGTTTTTTGGGCAGTGCCTCTGCTTCGTTGAACAGAACACATAATATTATTATCATTGTTGTTCTGTTGTTTACAATAATGAAAAGAATACTGTTTTATTGCCGCGAACTAAAAATCGCTCAACAAAAATAGCTCAGTTTAGCTACAAAATGTAAAAAACTGTGATTTTTTTGAACTTCCCGCCACTTTCCTATCGTCCACCCTTAAGTGGATAAGTACATATTTGAAATGCAGAGATCACTGCTACTTACTTGTGCAAGTAAAATTCGCTTTTCTGTGAATGGCAATAATTGATCAAATATCCTGTACAATACAGGGAACAGCTGTGCAAAGCTACGTAGGTTCTACCTATATGTAAAAGGTAGGGGAAATACGTACATAAGACAAAACAATACATTATGCCACTTATTTCAGAATTGGCGGGCTATGGCAAGCGGTTTTCTTTCGCATCACGTGACCTTTTTGTCTATTGCCATCTTGTAAAAAATTGAAAGGCGCTTGTTAATTCATTAATTCGTCAGTTGGAGAGCAAAAGATTTTCGCCAGCTCCAAGTAATTTTTTTCTTTTCGAAAGATGGTTGTGCGGAGCTTTTTTTCTTTTCGTAAGATGTTTGTGCTGATGAATTTATAGTAGTAGGATGGCAGTAATAATAAGATTTCTTCTATACTTATCACTCTATTCACTCTGAGGACAAAATTACACACTGACATCCACATCAAATTTGTGTAAAGACAAGGAAAATCTGGGTCCCAAAAGCCAACCCAATAGAAAAATACAAGTATCCTTAGACTATCTTTGAGAGTGACAGCGAGGACTAACCACCTACCCCGGTACAAGAAGTTGACGACGACGAAGGCGCCAGCAACTTGTTCGCGTTGGACTGCAGATTTTCCAAAAAAAAAAACAAATGTTTTATTTGTGTGGGTTCTTTGCGTGTACTAATAAAAAGTGGTATGTCATTTTGTCCATATTATGATAAAAACCATTTTGTATGGTAAGTATGGACAAAATGGTTTTTGCCTGAGCTGTCTTTATGAATTAATAATTGCTCTATTTTATGACGACTTTTTAAAATATTATCTAACCAAAATAGATTTTTAAGATAAGATAAAAAGGTGTTGAATTAATTATAGAAACAGATACCAATAAATAGGAGTTGCAAAGTCGCCCGTAACGTAAGTGAATAGAGTGCACGCGTGTAAGCAAGCGTCTGCGTGCTGTCGTGTGTACTCACCAGTAACTGTACACAGTTTTATAGCTCTGTCGGGACGATAATTTGTGTAACGCCATTTTTAGGCCCCCCCCCCCATACAAAAAGAGGGGTGTTATAAGTTTGACCGCCATGTGTGTGCATGTGTGTCTGTGTGTCTATGAGATATGCTAATTTGAAGCTAAAATGTCGGTAATAATTTAATAGTTATTGTCGGTTAGTGAGGCACATCTATAGCTCGACTCGAGACAAGCCGCTCGACAATATTCGCTCGTGAAGTCGTGAATCGTCATCGTCACCGACCGACCCATAGCTTGGGAAATGCTGCCTTAGTGGCTCTACCTAGCTATAAGAGTTTGGGAGTCTTCTTCTTCATCTTCAACCTATAGCCACCCAATGCTGAGTGTAGGTCTCTTCCATTGCACTCCAGTATTTACGGTCTTGGGCTTTTCTCATCCAATCTTTCCCTGCCACTTTGACCAGGTCGTCGGTCCATCTCATCGGTTTCCTGCCCACATTTCTACGACCTGTTCTGGGTCTCCACTCCAGTACCCCTTTACCCCATCTGTGGTCCTGTCTACGACATATATGGCCCGCCCACTTCCACTTTCTTCGAGCTATAACCTTGGCTATATCAGTTAGTTTGGTTCTTCTCCGGATTTCTGTATTTCTAATTCGATCTCGGAGCGAAATACCTAATGTTTGGGAGTCACCAAAAGCTTAATCAAATCACTCAGACAGACCTAATGTAGGTAGGCATCTAGGCATGGTGACATATTAATGACAATTAATGTTATAATATTTTTCGTACATCGACCACATCGTCTAGCTAGCATAACGGTAATTTTACTTGTACCCGCGTAGCGAGGCATTTAATCAACTCTTGCCAAAAAACCGTTATGATGATGCTAATTACTAATCTAAGGTAAACAGATGTACCTACAGTGTGTCCACGAGGAAACCCTTTTGTTTGGCCATGTCTTTGTCTTAGGCCTTAGGAAGCAGGGCCCTTAGCCTGTAACGCAATGGCGGGTCAATGGCGTCCCGGCAGAAGGACTAAACCGGGCTCTCCTCGTTTTTCCCCTACAACCAGAGAACTAATCCTCTAGAATTAGAATCAAAATATTCTTTGCTGTACTACAAAAACATTAAAAGGACAGACAGCGTTAGCAAATCGTAATTGAAGTCGTCACCTGACAGCCCATTTTGGCACCATTGTGTTACAGGCATGGATATAAGTCTATGGTTACAGGCTAAGGGCCCTGGAAGAGAGCGTGATCGACCCATAAGCTTTTGTTGTCGAAGCATTTTGAAGAGTGTCAAATCGTTTGCAAATCGTACACCAAGGGTTCTGTTCTTTCTGCTATATCTGTCACAAAAGAGATAAGCAATGTATATTTTTTTGACAATGAGGTTAAAAGTAACTGCCTTGCCTTGCACATAAAAAATGGGACGGTTTCCATCTTTTTCAAAGTAACTGTAAGTATCGTGCGCGGTTTCAGAGTAAAATTGGCCGTCTTTTTTTGGGAGCCAACTGTGAATTCCGACCGACCTATAAAAAATAAAAAAACACTTACTCACAAGGAAGTACAAACAGATGGATATTCGGCTTATTCCATCTAGTCATACACTTAGTTCTACATGTATGAATAGTAAGGAAAAAAAACCGCCTAGTTCTACATCCATGTATGACTATTGGAAACAACTTCTAGGTAGTAAATTATCCGCATTATCAAGGTTTACAGATATCAATAATTAAGTATTATTTCTATTAAAATTGTGAGTTATTTACTATTATAATACCGCCTAAATCGTACCTAATTCTTAGAGGATAAACAATAATAATTTTGAACTAAATCCTTGGAACGGAAAACATTCGCAGCCATTAAATCCCCAATGCAGTCGGGTAAAATATTATCTATGCACAAGTATTATGTCGACTCTTCAGAGTTAGGTTTTCTTCAATTACCTATTACAATGTTGATAAATCGAAGAGCAATATTATACAATTTTAGACCTGGGTGGACGCGATCTAGAGATATGAAGACACATAGATCACGACGGCAGTCCATCTATATCGCGAGTCTGACAAAATGTTGCATACATATTATATCTCGCTCGCTCGCGAAGATCGCAAACAAACGGCAGATACTAAATCAGTGATTAATCAATTTCATACCGCGTGGTTTTGTATCGAACTAAGTTCTTTTAAAAAAATATATAAGTAGGTACTTATTGCTTGCTGAACAGATCTTCCTATGTGACTATGTGACCGTATCACTGAGGTATCACACGATCGATCGATGAGTTAGTGAGAATTGGTTTCGTATAGCACCGATTGTGGTGGGCTGGGAGTAATACAATATTTCAAATGATCTAAAGAACGAAACCGAGCTACAATATTTCAAATGATCTATGTATCGAAGAACTAAAAGATATATTTCCACTGACACATTTCGCACACGTCTATCAATTTAAAATGTGGCGCAGCACACGTGCACAGTTGGTAAGCTCGGTTGAAGTGGCCTTAGCACTGAACCAACATTGGCATTGATTAATGCACTGGTGCAGAACATACTTACCTTTATTTTCCAAGTGTTTTCGTCAAATATTGTCGCCTTCATTTTCGATAGATGTTTGTTTTTAGGCGTTTTTGTGACGAATTGACGGCGCCTGGATGGCACCGTGACGGACGGCAGCGGGGCAGCGCGGCTCTTGGCACGCGGCCCTCGCATATTTGCCCATTCAAGTTCAGTTTGGATGAACTATGCGCTGATCTAAATGTAGCGTTCCGAACTTGCCAACATTTTGTACGTGCTTCATCTTTCCGCGTGATGGTATTTTTGCATTCGTTCCAAAAACACTTTAGCTGGGCCCCAACACTGTCAATCGTAATTTACGAACCTAATTCCAAGCTAACGTATACATTATGAAGACGAATTAAATTGTATAACTTGTTTATACCTGTGCAAGCACTGGTCAGACAAGGATAAATCATTTATGCGTGCGACTCTTTTTACGGCCATATTTCTACATTCGAGACAAGTAGAGACGAATGGGAATGCTTGTAGGTGGGTCATTCGGTGTTGGTAGCACCACTCGCTCGTGTTCGCAAAAACAACTACACCTTACCAATTTATAAGTGGCTTCATCGGCGAGATATCACGAGAGCAACACATCCACCAGGGTGACCAGATTTTAGCTAACTCGATTCGCCTAATTTTGTCTTCCGAGTAGCCTAATTCGCCTAATTTTTTTTCTCGTCTATTTAGCCTAAATCGCTATTTAGCCTAAATCGCCTAAACTTTTTTAGTCTAGAAGCCCTAGCCTAAAATAATAATAAAAACAAAAAAAAAGTGTAGAGCAAAAAAAATATTTAAAAAATCTAATAATTTTCATTTCTTTTTTTTTATTCGGTCTCAAACTAAAATAATAACTTCCCGCAAAAGTTCTCTGTCACCGTCAGCCTCCTTTCCACGTGCATATTACGTTTTGTTACAAGCATTTTAAGGAATGGTTCAATAAATTTGTGATATTAGCCTAAATCGCCTAAATAAATGCGAAATAATCCTGAGATAGCCTAAATCGCCTGTTCCCATTTTTTAAGGTAGCCTAAATGGCTACTGGTCGCCGATCGCATTTTATGGTCGCCGTTTGACCCCCTGAGGTAGCCTAAATGGCGACAATTCGCCTAATCTGGTCACCCTGACATCCACTAGGATTTGCTGGGACCACGACGTTTAAAGTTTTTTTTTTAAATAGAGAAAGACAATGAAAGTCGTTCCTTATTTTTATGTTACGTTGTATTCAGCAGAACAAAGAAAAAAAAGAATAACAGCCGCCATAGTAGGTATGTCCTAGTGTCATGTGTTCCTATGTAAGTTTAAAAGTATAAAATAAGTATAAAATATTGAACGTGAATTACCCTAGTTAAGATTTTTTTGTTAGATTTTAGTTATTAATGCACGAGCTCCTTGTCCCGTTGAGCTGGGCAGCCTTAAAATAAGAAATATGTAGCCCTCTGTAAGCAGCCAAGATGATTGCCAACCTCCTATAGGAGACGGCACTACAAGAATAAGTTAGGTAAATTAATATATTAAGCCTCAAGAAAAGCTGGCATGTTCATGTTCAAAAGTTCATGTTCGCAATTTCGCAATATAAAACTTAGTCAATCGTTCATGGTTCATGGCTGTAACCACGGTGTTTTAGATCTTGCGAGCGAGAGGGATAGGAAGAGAGGATGTATACAAAGTGTTACAAAACTCTTTTTACAGGGTAATAGCACCCGGTGTTAGGAATAACAACCTTTTTTTCTTGCTCTATGACGTTCCGCTGATTTTTAAATTAATAAAATGCGAACGCTTTGGCGGGAGAAAAGTATCTTTTAAATATTGTTTTCATGGACTTCCACAATGTTTTAACGACTCAAAGCTATGCAAATGCACCTATACACAAACATATTTTTAAAATTAAGCTAACAACAAAAACATAAAAGTTGTGATTTTTTTTTTTTAAGTTGAATTTGAGTTTGAATTTTGAGAGCGGCTGGACCGATGTGGCAATTTTTTTGTGGCGTTTTCGCGTTCATTTAATTTTATGAATTTAAAGTAGCAACACCACACCACTCGCTGTCAGGATGGTATAGGTGCTGGGCAAGCCTAGTCCATCTAAAACAATGTCCAGGCACTGCAGCGCCGAGTGGTCTCTTCACCCATCTAGTGGGAGTGAAGGTGCCACTGGACGCTGCATAAATCATCTTATTACGTAGATGCACAAAGGCCTTAGTTTTTATTTCGCAGCTGTGCTAGGAAATAAATTTTAAGGTAAATCCACCGGGAAAGTCAGAAATAGCACCCGGGGCGGGCCGCCGGTAGGTATCGCGGATCACCCGTAATGCAATCCCTGGAAGGGCCTCGCGGAGGAAAGCGCGCAAATTTTCCACTGCGTGTGAACCGGTCCTGCGCGCCGACCGGCCTGCAAGCGCACGCGTACCTACACCCTGCACGCCTTTTCTAACATTCTAGAGGGTTCTCAAACTATGTCCCATGCACTGCACCTTTCCACACCACATCTAGAGGGTGCAGCGTGCGGAGCATTAGCTAAAATAAAATAATAATACATAAATATTAATTTAGTCGTACATGTAGAACTAAGTGTATGACTAGATGGAGCGTTATTTATTTTCCACCATAAAAGTGAACGTTGGACCACACAATGTTAGGATGTAAGTTTGTAAATATTTCACGCTGAAACGGCTATACTAATTTGGATGAAATTTGATCATAGAGATAGCTCAATAACCAGGATAACACAAAGCTTATCACGTCCGCGCTGAGAGCGATAACGGGAAACGTTTACCTAAAGGCAACTTTTGACCTAAGTCTGCGCCGACGAAGTCGCGGGCTAATGGTAATATTGCGAAGTCTCTATATAGGTTTTTTGTAAAACAATGAAAGTTGGTTTTATTTACACTGAAGTTAGTTAGGTAAAACGGTTTAGGTAGAACAAAATAACATGTATAAAGAAAGATATAATTAACTTTATAACTGTAATGGTGTTTCTAGTTGTATTTATCAGGAATGACTGAGTAAAAAAAGAACGGAATGTGAATGGTGACGTTAAATTTTAATTTTCAAGAAATTTAAGATGAAAGAAGCATGAAGATAAAAAAGGTGAAGGAATGGTGTTAAAAAGAAGGAAAATTAGCCACGGGTTTATGCTCACGCGTTAATCGTCAAAACCAATCTATTTGCGGGAAAATAGCACGTATATTTTTTTATTTTATTTTTTACATTTAATAATAAATGT
Organism: Zelleria hepariella; assembly: GCA_949319315.1. Classification (NCBI taxonomy): domain Eukaryota; kingdom Metazoa; phylum Arthropoda; class Insecta; order Lepidoptera; family Yponomeutidae; genus Zelleria; species Zelleria hepariella. Next base: position 17,644,581 of record OX439379.1, read on the forward strand.
GAATATTTACGGTGCTTATTTTAGTTAGGGATACTAAATAATGACCGGTTAAGACTGTCCTCATGTGTGAAATATCTAAATATCAAAGAGCACCGGCCACTGGCAAGGTTTGAGAACCGTATGCGAAGCTCCAACTTGCACTGCATTAGCTAAGCACACTATTTTATGACTAACTGGCGCAATCTGGTTGACCCATACCTGTGTAAATAGGAATCGAAAGTTAAGCTTTATACTATTTAATTTCGTTAAATGTTCTTCAACCTATAGCCACCCAATGCTGAGTGTAGGTAGGTCTTGGGCTTTTCTCATCCGGTATTTTTTCCCCACTTAGACCAGCCCGAGGCGGTGGTGCACAAAAGCGGTGGTACTTTAATGGTAGAACATTGGCCTCGAAAGCGAGAGACCCAGGTTCGATTGCCGGCGCAGGCATATACAAGGTGTTACAAAAGTACCTAACTCTTTTTAAAGGGTAATAGCACCCGGTGATAGGGATCACAACCTGAATATTTTATTTGCTCTATGACGTTCCGTTAATTTTTAAATTAATTAAATGTGAACGATGTGGCGGGAGAAAAGTATTTTTTAAATATTGTTTTCATTGACTTTCACTATGTTTTAACAACTCAAAGCTATGTATATGCTACACGCACAAACATACGAGTATTTTTAAATTTGAGCTAATAACAAAAACAAAAAAGGTATGAAAATTTTTCAAATTTCAATAAAAAAAAAAAAAAACAACTTTTTTTACAGATTTGACATCCTGTTGACCAGTAGGTTACACCCTGTAAAAAGAGTTAGGTACTTTTGTAACACCTTGTATAACTTTGTTTCTTTTCAAAGCCTACGAACATTTGTGAATTTGAAGAAGCAAAACCACACTCTCTAACGCTGAAGCAAAACATCGTGAAGAAACCTGCTCCACAGATATTGTCTTGTCTTTCCTGTTTTGTTTTGTTTTTCAAAATTCTTTATTTAACAGAAAAACACACATTAAAGCATAACAATAACAACTATTACACTTACAGACAGGAAAACAAGACACTTTATCGGGCTGATACACTCTTCAAAGCTTAATTAAGAATATTTCTTTCCTGTGGGCTATGCTGACTAAGCTGTAAGGATGGTATAGGTCCTGGGCAAGCCTACTCTATCTAAAACAATGTCCCAGGCACTGCAGCGCCGAGTGGTCTCTTCACCCATCTACCCCTAGTTTGGTGGTGGCACTGGACGCTGTATAAATCATCTCATTATCTAGATGCAAAGGCCTTAGTACGAGTAGTAGTTAGTGGACCAGCCCGGCTAGGATTGCCAGGCCGCGACGCGAGTTTTATCTATGCTTATGCGCGAGAAAGTCCCCGGTAGTTATAGTGTCATGTATTTTCGCGAAACGCAGTAGTTTGTCATTTATAGACTTGCTTTTGCCAATCTTATTAGAAGCGGAAGGTAGACATGTTAGTATGTGCGACATATTTCACGTGGAAAGGTTTTCGGGTCTAAAATAAGTCGCGTTGCGCATCATAGACGGTCCATCTCATCGGTTGGCTGTCCACATTTCTACGCCTCGTTCTGGGTCTCCATACCAGTACCATTTTACTCCATCTGTGGTCATGTCTGCGACCTGCCGACTTCCACTTACTTTTGATAAATTACGTTCTAAATTCGCTAAAATAATCTCAATTGTACTTATTTACACAGGATTTGTGGCTTTGCATGCTTGAAGTGACACAGATGTGTTGATATGAGAAGGCGATCGTGATCTTTAAATCACGTCCATGAAAATATTTGAAGTAGGATTAGATACTGCGTGCATCTTTGGATCTACACGTAGCTACAATATCCTCAACCAACCCCAATAAAGTCTGGTTTTAAACATTCTACGTGTTAATAAATAAATAATAAAAAGCCTTACTAACTTCTCAGGTAACATGCAGTGATTTTTCCATGTAATTTTGTTGGTACCAGTGATTCAATGCAAGTGCTCGGATGGAGACCTAACAGCATACAACGCAGCTTGCAGTATAAGTAGTTACAGAAAAAATAAAGTCAACTGATAAATATTGATGAGGCTACTTCGCTAAGTTACAACTTAGGTAGAGCTTTTATGTCAAGGAATACAGCAATATCAAAGTGACAAGATGACATACGGTGTACGGGCTTAGAGTCTTATAGCTACCGACAATAAGTGTAAACGTTGTTTTATGCAAGTTGTACTCCTAATAAAATATGTGGCTTCCCTCAGTGGCGGATCCAGGATTTTGTTTTATTTTTTTATTATTCTTTGGCTTGAACCTAATGAGCGTAGGTTTTCAAGATTAAAATATACAAAATGTATTTTTATAGAGGGTCTCAGATGATTTTCTAAGTTTGCTAGTGTTTCCCCGTCTAACGCCATTCTGAAATTAAGTGCGGTGCCATCCACGATACCGCACGAACGTAGCTTTCATAATGATGTTGGCTTCGATAACATCCTGACAGCAGACTCGGTCTGTCTGCGACCTGTCTGACATGACAGGAACTTGGCGGGAAGACCACCAGGCCGACTGTTCACTGTTAATATCACAAGGCGCTGTCATCTCTGATTTAATCACATAAGAGCACTCGGGGCGCAATCTCGAAGAGCATCCCGAAAAATGGGAAAACGCTTTTTCGTCACAAACAGCCGTTTTTGTAATTTTTGCTACCAGTATCTACACTAAAAATAGTGGATTGAGATTTACAACGATTTTTACAAGAATTTTTCATCGGTGGAGCTAGTTAGCATCAGCCTCAGGTCGCATTAGCAGGGTCGTAGAAGTTCGTAGGTATTATTATTATAGCTCAGTGAGACAACAGCCGTGGCCTTAATAAATTGAATAAATTAACATTTTTAGAAAATAATTAATACGACTTCTTAGGAGTTGTTACGTAGATGTTTATTTTTAAGTTGTCGTTATAGATTAAATTTACTTACGTATGTTTTGCTTGTATTTTTTTATCTAATTAGTCATTTCTATAAATTTTCCGAACATACAATAATGTTTTAATATATTATTTTTACCTACCTAGGTACCTACTCATGAAGATTAGAAAAACAAATTAAGGGAAAAACACTTTTAGGTTTTATTAGATTACATTGGTGCATATTAGCAAAGTGAATGTGAAAATCTATTATTGGCTTAAATACAATAAATCCACATAGAATCTCAAGAGTATATTTCTCGAAAATGGCACCTTTTTGCGGTCAACATAGGTGCTAAATAAACACTATCGAACGTGACCGCCTAATTACATAGGCAGTACGAGCGAGAATAATGTTATTAGGTATACTTAAGTATGTATTTTGCCGCGTGTACCCTAATGCCTGCCACTGCAACTGGCGTGTGCAAGGAAGTACGAGAAGTAGTATGACTGTATTACTAATTATACACCGTGCAATTTTTGTGGTTTTAAAGCCGTATTTTGTTGAACTGGTGATTCTGAGCCAAATTCCAAAATTTCATTCCAATATGCACGAAAAAAAAAATCACATCTCCATACAAATGGGGTCGATTGGCAATAGCCGTTTGCATTGGGAAATGTTTTTTTTTTCGCTCGTTTTGAAGTAAAATTTTGGAATTTGGCTCAGAATCACGAGTGCAACTAAATAGCTTCGGCTTTAAAACCACTAAAATTGTACGGAGTATTGTAATGTTACTCATTTTAGGTATCATAAAATGCGCACGCGGTATCAAAGAAGTGCGCTGCGTACAGACAACAGCACGAAGACCCTTACACTCTCGTTGCAAAGTCGCCCGTAACGTAACTGAATAGTGATCTACACGCACGCGTTTAAGGGTGCATGCGTGTAATGTAAGGGTCTCCGTGCTACCGCCTGTACTACTACAGGGTGCACTCTAAGTCGATAGCGGAACTTTAAGTAGGCTGTCTACTGAACTGTACTCTACTGAGCTGTCTACTTTTACCAGGTGGCGAAAAAAATATCAGCTGTTTCATACATTTGGCGCAGTACTGAGTCGACCTATTGTATGGAGCATTTATATATTCATTTATTGATCATGTTTCAACTCCTAATACATAGGATCAAAAACTGCAAAAAATTGTATGGAGCAGCTGATATTTTTTGTGCCACCTGGTAAAAGTTGTTTGTAGTGATCAGTAGACAGCCTACTTAAAGTTCCGCTATCGACTTAGAGTGCACCCTGTAGTAGTAGAGTCAGAAGCTTCGTGTAAATGAGGCATTAGGTTATGTCCTGAGATATTCGATGTTGGGCCACACATACACGTGAGGTAAGTGTGGTTGGTGCATGTGTTGTACCTGCGTCTTATTATATGGTGCGAAATATTGTATCAAACCAGTTTTATTATGTTTACTCTGTGGATTTAGACTGTAGACCATTATTATGCGTCTCAACTCAAGAAAGAGTGGCTACATGAAAACTTAAATGTATCGACATTTTCTGCATGCATTTTCTAGCGAAATCTTGACTCCCAGTAGTTGTATAGTAAAGTCACAGTATAGTTGATCCCAAAATGGTGAAATAGGTCTTCTCTAGGATAAAAATGGTTCTCGAGATATAAAACTAGTACATAGTTCGCCCAGAACTGTGAACTCGCGACCACATATCTCGGCAACCCCTCGACGGGTTTGGCTCATGTTCGAACTTAAAAATCCTTTTTGTCTCATCGCCTGCTCTAAACAGTACCAGGGATCTTTAGGAGAGCAGTGGCTACTGTTACCCCTTAGGCCACGTGGTCCGACCGGACACTGGGAACTCTTAGGACCTTTTTATTGTGAAAATTTTGGAGAGAACTGCTTACCCTATATTACAGGTTTTAGGAAGCAGGGCACCCTTGCCTTAGTAACATTAAGGTCGATTGTAAAATTTTATAATGAAATAAATTACTATTACTATTACTTCGCTCGCTCGTTCAATAAAGTAAACTTAATCGTACCTACTTTTTAAAGGCCCAACGACTCTACATTACATTGTGCTTTCCCGGCCCCCGTAGGAAGGAATTCGGAACCCAAAGTTTTTTGTTCGAAAGTCCGTTATTGACTTAATCTTATCTTTAGACAATATTGAGAAACTAATTTTATTTAAATATTTTTTATTTTGCTCCAGTAGTTTTGTTTTTATGCGCTAAAATGTTTTGTTCCTGTGACCGCCAACGGTATGCAGACCGTCGCGTGACGTCATAAAACTGTATCTTTGAAACGTTGTAAAATCCAAACTACTGAACCAAAATAAAAAAATATTGAAATTAATTTCTTATAATAGCCAAAAGTTTTGAATAAGCCAATAACGGACTTTCGAACAGAACACTTTGGGTTCCGAATTAACGGCACTCTAAGCGTAACATTCGAAATTCAGCTCTATGACTTTACGATAAGCCTAGGACATAATTTCGCAAAGCAGCAATTCATTTAGGCAACAATAACCCAATAAAACCACGTTCAAACTGATAAGTTTTCAAACATTCTGCGGCACCGACTTAATGTTAAAAAAATTGCAGACACCTTCTAGGAATTATAAATAATGTTACCTATGACGTTTTCGATCTTGTTCACAATGAATCAGTTTGAATAAAACGATGAGCCAATATAGTTCGCCACAGGTGTTTTCAGTTAGTACTTCGCTTTGCTAAAATAAACATAAGAAGGGCATTTTAATGCTGTAAGAACCAACAAGTGGTTTGTCATTGATCAGTTTCCAATAGTTTCCATTCAACACAATATGACAATCGCTGGTACAACACAGAAGGTAAACATGATATCGATGATAACATTTCGCAAGTTGTAAGTTGAAGTGGGCATGCTATATCGTGATAGAGTTTTGACATGTGATAAATAGATTTCAATTACATGTAAAATGTTTTGCATTGAAGTGTTTTATTATCTTCGTCAACAGGTTGTGAGTAGATCTTGAAGAGCAAGATTTTTTCTTTACATCCTTAATAACACATAGTTTTTACGTATTTTTAAGCTCTTACTGAGTGATCCTTCGATAACGTCAGTATAGTATCTAATCAAATTTTCTTTTTGCTGTCATTCACTCACGCACAGATTATTATCCTTATCCATCCTTCATGTGTCGTATAGATGTGTCCTCACAGACTTGTGCAAAAGTTATGTGAGGGAAGTTCACGAGATTTACCATACAGCTATAAACATGGCTATAAAAAAAACGAGACAAGTGCGAGTTAAACTCGCGTGGAGAGGGTTCCGTACAAATATTGAGAAACCATACCGCGATCCGCGATGTAGGACTGTAGAGCGCCGTCTGTTGGCTGAGTTGAGAAACGAATGCTACAGAATAACATTATTATTTTCCTATGTCATTTTATACAACATGTACTTCTTATAGGTTTTCTTGTAATCTTAATGTAAAGATCTATTTTTTTAGGCCAAGTAGTTTTGGAGATACCTAAGGTAAATTTGGTAAATGGTAAATTTTCGCCTTTTTTCTTAAATGATTTAAAAACGATATATTTTTTGACATCCTCACAACAAGCCCTTTTATTTAATATGTCACACCAATGACTTTGCAATACAAATGTCACACGATATAGCTTGCTTATTTTTTCACTTTTTAATTTACTTCCCAAAAGGGCCTCATGTTTAAAATTCATTTATTTACATTGCACTTCGGTGTTTGGGTCACTGACTTAATTTCAACTCGATCGGTCCAGTAGGTTCAGAGTAAATTGACTGTGACAGACGGACAGACAGACGCACGAGTGGCTTGAGAGTGATCCTATAATGATTCCGTTTTGCCTTTGAGGTGCGGAACCCTAAAAACGTTCATTCTGGAACTACCACTTTTCCTACATAGCCTGTCGATTCTCAAGCGTGTAACGGTCTAGTAAAGGTGTAATCCCTCTCCGGAAACTAATTCGCTTTAGGCCGGGAACACACATCCGATTTTTCCATCCGACTGTCTGATCCGACTATCGGAAGGCATCCGCACCATATATTTGTGTAAACATTCGACCCACACCCGACCCACAATGTGTGCTTATTCTGTAAAAAAAAACTGCACAGTAGATAGTGTTCAAAACCGGTTTATTTGCGGAAAAATAGCTCCTATCGAAATAAAGAATATTGTTTTCGACAAATAAAGACGTATAAATAAAAACAAAACCGTCAATAAACCGGTTTTGAGTACCAGCAATAGTGCGGATTTTTTTTTTACAGAATAAAGACTGATCCGATGTTCACACAAATCAAATATAATTATTATGTCTGAGACTATCGGATGTAAAAGTCGGACATGACTGTGTTCCCGGCTTTATCGGTCTTGGTCGTGTATGTACTCGTGTCAGGGAAACCCGGGTGGATGCTTTCGTTCGTTGGGTAGTTTTTCACGGTCTTAGGGTGGTATTCTAGAACAATACTTAAACTCAGTTCAAACTAGAACGCTACTTAAACTCTGTTTAAACTCAGTTCTAACTAGAACGCGACTTGAACTCTGTTTAAACTCAGTTTAAGTAGAGTTTAGTAGTGTCGACTGTCGATAAAACAGTGCATGTTTTGATTTGAATATCGCTCCGTTCATATTAAAACATGCACTGTTTTATCGACAGTCTGAACTCTGTTTAAACTCAGTTTAAGTATCGTTCTAGAATACCACCCTTAGTGCGCTTGGACCGAGTCAACTAAAATCACTACTAAGATGACACTCGTATCGTGTACACCGGCCATTTTAGTGCACTCGGATGAAAACTGTTGACGTTTTAGTAAGTCGTCCGAGCGCTCTAACTTGTGAGCACAAGTCCATTTTACGGTAGATATTACACACTCTGGAGTGTAAACCAGTATTAAAGTTTTACCCTCACACTGTTCGTCGCGTCATCACATCAGACATAAAAACGTAGACGATGTTGTTTAGCCAGAAATAGGTTCGTTCGACTGAAAGCTGTTGTGATTTGTTCGTTAGTGAAAATTAGCAGCGGCTCGACGTACTGATGCAATGGTTCGCACTTCATTATCAGAGCCCGGTGGCGTAGCTAGGTAACCAGGGCCCCTGGGGCAAAAAAAAACTTGGGCCCCAACTAAACTGTTTAGGTTTTATCAAGTCAAAAGCCATACCAAGGATTATACTATCATACAGACCTGGCCGAGGTTTTCTTTAAAGACACGTGGGCAGCGCCCCTTGAAATTTACTGATTATATCCGCGGGGCCCCCTGAGCTACGCCACTGTCAGAGCCGCCACATATTGGGTTTTAGTTCCAAGGGGCCGTCCGAATGAAGTCAAGTTTAGACATCAGCCTCTGTATTCTCTCAAATAACCACCGTAAAATTTCCCGTTATTAAATGTAAAAAAAAAACACTTCAATAAGAGTTAATTTTCCCTCATGTTCCCAGCATTAAAATGCCCTCCTTATTAAAATCGCTTCAGAGATTTAGCTCTTATTTCATACATTGCGGTGACAGCAAGAACAAAAGGGGTATCCTAGCTTGTGGCTTACTGTACCTATTAATTGATTTTTCATTTATAGAGGTGTGTTGCCTCCTGCGCCGCTGGAAAACAAAACGGGCATTCGCACGCAACCATCATCAAGCTTGGCTAAAAACCAATAGATAGCCAGCTGTAGCTGAAAATTATTGTCAGGTTTTATTGTTATTGAATAGGTTATTAATTTATTGGCACGACTACTTTAACGGTCCAACAAGCATAGCATGGTATAGTAATTAAGCCCGTAGCTATAAGTTATATAAAAAAAGGGTTCGTGAAAACCTAACGTTTTGAGGCTTTATTATCGGCACCAACTCAGCCCCATTTGGGTAAAGGTCCTAGCTAAAAGCAAGCAAAGCCACTTGGCTCAAAAGTGGCCTACATACCTATCTAAGATTTCTACGAAGGTTCTTCATTTTTACTCTTTTGGGCGAGATAACGCTGCAGAAGACCCCGTTTTTAATACAAAAGAGATGTATCTGTATTAGAACTAAGAACAAGGAAGGAGTTGCGAATCTCGTGCATCGCAAGGACAGGAGGAACCAATTAGGATATCTGCGAGGTCGTTCGGTAATAAGACTCGGTCGGTTTGCAATGTTCTTTAACGATATTGTTTGAAACTAGCACTTACAGCACGCGCAATAAGAACCGCTTGGGTCCAGTTTAAGATGTCGAAAGAACCTGCACACATCTACTTTAGTATAGGTACCTACTGCGACTGCACTTCTCAGAGCAATCAGGGAAGTGTTCTATTCTCGGCCGTGGAGCGATTTCAATCAAAGACATTACAAAAGTACCTAACTCTTTTTACAGCACCCGGTGATAGGGGTCACAACCAAAATATTTTTTTTGCTCTATGACGTTCCGCTGATTTTTAAATTAATAAAATGTGAACGCTGTGGCGGGAGAAAAGTATTTTTTAATTATTGTTTTCTTTGACTTTACAATGTTTTAACAACTCAAAGCTATGTAAATGCACCTACTCACACAAACATATTTTAAAATTTGAGCTAATACCAAGAACAAAAAAGTTATGAAAATTTTTCAATTTTGTGGTTATAAAATAAAAATTATTTTTTTCAATTTTTTTTACAGATTTGACATCCTGTTGACCACTAGGTTACACCCTGTAAAAAGAGTTAGGATGTTTTGTAACACGTTGTATACGTACCTACGTTCCGTGTCCAATATTCCTAAGGATTGACCAGCTCGGGTCGAAGAAAGTAGCGTGGCGGGAAAGCCCAAATTTTCTCAGTTTTTTCAATGTTATTGAATGTAGTTATTCTTTTAAACTTTTAATGTGGTTATAAAAAATATTGAGTTGAGTTGAGCCCATTCATGTGAATGTCAAAAAGTCACGCACGATGCTGCTTTAGACCCTAGATAGGTATTTATGTAGAGAACTACATAAATACCTATCTAGGGTCTAAAACACCGAACTAAATCCCGTCTAAAACGATCTACTTTGTTTGTACTACAGATGACCACTGTTTTGTTAGAATTCAATAAATAACAACAAAATATTTTATACCTGCTTACCGAATGATGTATGTCAGGACAATATTTTTTTTGTGAAATTTCATTAGGTACTGTGTGACTGTCAATAATTTTTGTGGTTAATGCCATCGATCGTTACTAATTATTTGCGTCATTACGGCATGTCGCACCAATTGCACTTACGAACCGAAAGGAAAAACCTGTCTGTAGGTAGGTACATAAGACAGCTCGTCAGTAGTTGAAAAGTCGCCCGTAACCTAACCGAGTAGAGTGCTAGCTTGTAAGGATCGACGTGCTGTCACGTGTATGTACCAAGTAGGTAGTAGGTACAACATAATACTATGACGTAGGTAGTTATGTGGCACATCGACGAAGGCGGCTATGTCGAGTCTTTAGCTCGATACACCCTTCGTGTATCAAAGGGAGAGATTTATCTTTGTATAGCAGCTGTTTGCTTTTTAGTGGACGAATAAACGTTATTCTATTCTACTCTAGATTATCATATCTATGTTGCTACAGTACATCGAGATATTTAAGACCCTGATTTCGTACTTGACTTCTTGCATGGATTCATTCATTAATTCTTGCATGGGACTGTATTTGCATGGAACTGCATGAATAGATAATATCTGTGTGCTTATTCTGTAAAAAAAAACACTAGCCATGAACATGGATAAGATTGTAACTACACAATACTGAAAACTTTTCTGTGCAGAAACCGCATTCAATTCGCACATTGGAGCAGCCATTTTTCTGTTTAGCCGTTCATTCATGATGCACCCTTCGTAACAATGACTTTCCAAATACCTACTTTTAGCAATGATCCTGATAAGAAACCCGAAATCCTAACTTTAAAATAATAATGTTTGTTTATGCTTATTTCGGACGCCACAAACAAGTTCATACAACGGTTCGATGTGGTTTTTTGCTCCAAGGTATTTGGCAGGTCGAGAAGTGAAGGGTATTTTTACCTCAAGATTTTTTATTCCCTTAGAAAAATTGCAAGCGAGCAATCGGGCATTTACAAGCGAGCTCGTGGGCAATGGCCTAGTTTTAAATGAATATCTATTATTCAGTTGTTTTATGCACCCTGTTATCACATTAAATACTGTTACTCGTATTTAGCCACAGTGATTTCGGTAGTACAGGTAGATAAGTAAAGTTAACCGTACTGAGCGTTAGGTACAAGCTGCCCGACCGCCGAGACAGGCAACACATCACAATGTAAACAAACCAATATTGCAAATCCTATGTCACTAGATTATCACCTGCTATTGGTTTGCAGAAGTCTGCATGCCAAAGGTAGTAGGTTGCTTCCACCAACAAACAAAGTGATAAATAGGTACCAGTTTACGATAATTACGAGGAAGGTAGCAGTTGGAAAGGCGCATTACCCTCGTGGACCTAATGACCTAACAGCCCAAGGTCGACTGAGCAGAAAAAAAATAGTTTATGAGAAAAGTAAGTAGGTAGGTACCTCAAAAAAGGAACTTAAAAAAAGCGTCAAAAAAGTGCGCATGTGTGTGAGACCGGAGTATGTACAAAACCACTTACGAAGCAGGCAGTGCTGTTGTTGTTTTTTTTTTGTGGGTTTTGGAAGCCTGTTTTTAATGGGTCTTTTTCCCGAAGGGACAACAACCTGCAGCCAATGCGGATGTCGCTCAATATGCGTAAAGGAAAATGGTGTCCTTCCATACTAAGGTACATGGGCGCTCGATGCTGAGCTGATTGAGGTTTCTCCCGTGTACCCGACCGGAGCTCGTGTTGCCAATCGCAGCTTTGTTGTTGTCACGGTTGTCACGCTTCACTAGATTACTAGAAACAACTCGAATCGAATGGGTTTTAAGCCAAGGTTAATAATACAACTGTAGGTAGATACTTGAGAAAAGAGTGACGGCAGGAAAAGCTGAAACCTCCAACACGCCCAAGGATGAATCCGGTTGACAGCGGTGGTTCATAATCGAACGGCATAGTTTGAGAAAGTTGGCGAAGCTCCAGGCCTACGCAACTTCGTGAGTTGTTGCTAAATCGTAATGTTTTTTTCGATATGAAGTGATTCTGCGTGCAGTGCGGTGGGCTGGGCGGAAAGAGAGATGCCGCAGCATGTAAACAGTGTATGGGTGTATGGCACTGGCTCGGAAGCCGCTCACATTGGAATCGCGTGCAATTTGACGTTACAAGTAATTTATCAGCGCGCGCCCGAGTCGACGGCGGCGGCGGTTATTTCTGTACGACCGTGAGTCCGCCCGTCTAGCCATTCATTGGGCTTTGGGATCATTTTGCTAAAACGAGCCTAGCTCTGAAAATAAGCGGCGCCGCAGCACAACGCAATATAATTATTTAGGAATTCACGTCAACATTGAAAAACTTATGGACGACGCTGCGTTTTAAAATACACGATGCAGCTTCTGCTGCAACGGCGGCGGTAGAGTATAATCGCGTACACCGTATCGCTTGATGTTGGGAGGTGGTTTAATAAGCCTTTCGGTGGACGCAGTGTTTACACCTGTCTAAAGTGACTATTGGGAAGGGACTTACCTTCTTGTTTTGTCGTGCGGGGGTGAGTCCCACCTGGGAGCCCATCTCTGCGAGTATGTTCTTCGGCATGGTGACGGTTGTATGCAGGCAGGAAGTGGTCACAAGGTTCGCGCACTACCGTCGGTGTCGGCGGTGGAGGTATGTTTGTCAATCGCGCGGCGTGGTGCGCGGGTTGCGCGCAGGCGTGTGAATGAGCGTACGCGGGCGCGCGCCAACACTTTATAACGGCGTGAGCGCAGTGACGTCACGCGGCGTGAGCTGCCTGCTGCCTGCGCCAACCACCAGCACCTACCCCATCTTTTCATTCTTCACTCGAAGGACAGCGAAAGCAACGTAATGCCTGTTCGCTAAAAATCCATTCCCGTTATCATCTGTAAAATAACAAGTAGTTCGCCCCGAACTGTGAACTTGCGACCCCAGTTATAGATGTGTAACTTTTTGCTAACACCATTCGCGCATAAACTGTACAACCACATATCACGGCAACCCCTCGACCGATTTGGCTAATGTTCGGACTTAAAAAATATTTTAATTCAATGAATGTTCGTTCGACGATAACTTGAGTAAAGAATATCGTTATGAATTTTTGTAGGCGAGCCGAATCGGTCGAGGGGTTGCCAAGATATGGGGTTGTACACACGACAGCACGTCGACCCTTATACGCTGGCACTCTATTCGGTTACGTTACGGGCGACTTTACAACAAAAATGTACAGTCTGACGTGCTGTCGTGTGTACAGTTTATATGCAAAGCGCACGCGCCTACGCTAATGGTGTTAGCAAAAAGTTACACTCGCTAGTTCACAGTTCGGGGCGAACTACTAGTGCTTTTAAATTCATACTTACCAAAGCCTTTTCCACACAAGCGCGCCCCGATCGCGCGGGGCCGGAACAAAATCTTCCTCTTGCCGCGCGGAGCACGCTGGATCGCGTAAATACCCGGCTATAAGTAACTAAAGTAAGTACCTAACTAACTTCCCAAAAAATTGAGGAATCGCAATGGAGAATACAGCCTCCTTCAACTGATCATACAAGGCAAGATACCAGGCAAAAGGAGACCTGGTAGACCCAGGATAATCTGCGCGAATGGTTCGGGCAGAGCACCGGCTCATTGTTTCGTTTGGCGGCTTCGAAGGACGAGATAGCCAAGCCGATCGCCAACCTCCGATAGGAGACGGCACGCAAAGAAGAAGAATGGAGGATGATGACCTACTTAGTTCAGGCCGGGAATACACGTCCGAATTTGTGTCCGATTGTCTGATCAATCGAATCGTATTCACTCAATTACACGTCCGATTTTTGCGTTTTTCTGACCTCCGTCGTTCTCGATCGCGATGCTTGCATATGTAGCAAAAACTAAAAATTGCAAGAAAAATCTATTACTACTAGTAGATTGACCAGCCCCTCTACCCTTGACGCGTTTTTCCAATACGGCCGCAATATGGCGCAATTTACAAAATTTAATATTTTACAAATTAAGACGCATTTTGTGTTTTTATTGAATAAAACAGCCTTACCTTTGAATACACATCACAAAGTATTTAAAATCAAAGCATTACTATGCGAATTCAAAGAGAAATTAATTTTAAAACTTTTTCAATAGAATCGCAATAGCGTCAAGGGTAACCCCCCCGAACTGTGAATTCGCGACCCCATATCTCAGCAACCCCTCGACCGATTTGGCTCGAGTTCGAACTTATATATTATTTTAATTTAATTTACCGGCCTACCAAATTTCATGACGATCCGACCTTTACTCAAGTTATCGTCGAACGAACATTCATACATACATACAACAAACATACAAACGTCGGATTGTTCCAGTAGACTCGGTGAATTTCTCTTGCTTCGCTCGCTCGTTCAATAAGCGGCGGTAGCCTTACATAGACTAGGCAGGGGTTCCCAACCTTTTTTTGTATACTGCCCACTTTAAGAATAAATTATCGAGTCGAGAGCTCAGTCGGTGTCTAAGAGTCTTTCTAGCTAGGTAGATGAAATTATAAATCGACCCCAAAGCCCTACACAACGCCCCCTTTTTTTTCTGGGTCTTTTACCGCCCCCCTTTAGGCCTGCAGCGCCCACAAGGGGGCGTTATCGCCCACGTTGGGAAAGACTGGACTAGAGGTACAACAATGGACTGGACTCTAAAGCGAGATACTCACGTTCGATTTCCGATGCAAGCATTCATGCATGACCCATGAATATGACTATGACTATTTTCAAAGTTAAGTACTATGCATGTACATTTGTGAATTTGTAGTAAACACGACCGCACGTCAGAGTGTCAGAGTGTATAAATCATCTCATTACCTACGTTTATTCAAAGGCGTAGGTTTTATTTTGAATATTCTGTGCATGTGTCCGTTCAGTGTCACGGTAGAGCCAAAATGGCAAATCGGACGCCTATTTTATCTCACTCCAGAAGTATGCAGTCCGCGCCTTCAGACAATCGGACCGGCAAAACTCGTAAAATCGTAAACGCCTGGGCGCTGTTTACGAATCGGACGTACGATCCGACTATCGGATCGGACGGGTATTGCATGTTCACACAAATATATGGCGCGGACACCTTCCAATAGTCTGATCAGACAATCGGATGGAAAAGTCGAACGTGTATTCCCGGCCATTCAATTTCAGTAGGTATAATCCGCGCGGGATAAGAATGGGATGGACTCTTGTCAAAGTCAATCGAAAACATACTTAATTTTACTTTGACAAGGTTGCATCGACGCGTTTTCTTACCGCGCGCGTCTCCTTTCCAAAAGGTCGCATCCCATTCAAATCCCGCGCGCATTATACAGGGTGTTAGAAGACCGCCAACAGACCCGAAAGCCACGCATACTAGACACCAAAACAAAGTACTTTTTCGATAAATTATTGCTGGGAAATGATTTTGGGTTTTTAGGTTATAATTTAAAAAAAAATATCACTATTATAAAAAAAAATTATCACGCAATGGACGTGTAACGCACAGAAGTCATATTGCGCAAGCGCAGGTATCAGTTTATGTTTCTTAAGTTTGAAGTGTCGATGTTTAAAATACATTGCGGGTTGCAATTTTAACATCGTTTTTTGTAAGAAATATACATAATTTTGATATGGCTTCTTAAAAATGTATGTTAAAAACTAGATAATAAATACATTTCTGCAAAAAAAAAATTTAAAAGTTCGACTTTGAACCTCTTTATCTCGGAAGCCGTTGATTTCCCAGGCATAGTTCCTTGGGCAAAAATGTTCCTTATGATGAGGACAATACGTGGTTTCCCGCTTTGTTGGCGGTATTTTAACACCCTGTATGAAGTTCCTTAGCGGATATCCCCATACCTTCTGTTACCGTGCGCGGCAGAAGTGCATGCGGATTCCTTATCAAATCACTGACAGTACCTAAACATCTAGGTCATATTAGGCCCATTTTATTAAACTGATACAGGTATTCCCAGCGACCGCAGTGTGACTTTATCCTCATTGCATCGGTAGAGACCGAAGTTTATTCGAGAAATCTGGTAGGTTACTTAGTAAGTTTCTGTGAATTCTGTTAAATGGTAACGGTTCTAACCCAGAGCCTTTGGAAACTGCGCCCCTATTCGCTAAAAATCCACGCAGCTAATTCATCCGTTATCAACTGTCAAAGAATATCGGATTATATTCACTATAAAAATGCCCAAAAATGCATGCAATATGCACTAAAAGGGGCAGAAATATGCACAAAATATGCACTGCCAAAATGCTATTCATTATGAATATTACGTTTATGTTCACAAAAGGGCGCTTTTTAAATTTGTAGATACAAATTTAAAAAAATCCTGAGAGCACAAACAGGCGCTTACAAATACAAATATTTAGATGTCTATATTGTACATATTGTATTTTTTTCCTATTGTTACAATGTTCCTAGAATGTCTCAGATCAAATTGTCAAACAATTATGCAGCAACGGAGTAGGCTTTAGATATGGCCACTGAGTAGCGAACGGAAAATCCTGTGAACGGATTATTCATAGACGATAGATAAAGAGGCTTCCACTGCATCTCTAGGCTTTAGACCTTACTGATCAGAATAAGGCTGTCCGAATGTTGCGACCTGCATGCACCTGCAGCGCGTATCTGCGCGTGCGCCGGTTAAGGAAGAGCCGAGAATAGCGCGATCCAGTTTGCGCCGGTTGCTTGCTGCCGCCGGCACCGGCTCGCGGACCAAGAGGCCAACGAGACAGATACCGACTGTCCATTCACGGTCCAACGCCCCGATTCAAACAAGGTCTATAGACGAAACGCGCCGTTGTAGAGCGAGACGCATGACAACTGTGCTCGCAAAAAAATAACCATTAAGTATCAACTCAAAAAATATATTGTTGCTTTCTATGAGCAATTTTCCAGCAAAAAACTAGTTTTGACGGTTGAAAACGGGAGTGGATTATTGCAAAGAGAATAGACCCACGATTACAAAAAAATATATACATAGTAATAATTCATAGGATCTTGAAAAACAAGTCGGATTCGGTCACCGAGGGTTACGTACAAACTTATAGGTATTTAAATAGATCGGAATCGGGTCCCGAAGATCTATCCGAGGTTTCCCCAAAAATTTGGTTAACCACATGAGTTGAACTCATTTAAAATAGAATCATCACGTGATTCTCATAGGTAAGCATAATGTGCGTAAGAACCAAATACGCAGTAGATATTCATACATTCATTATCATAGCCCCACATTTGCTCACTGCTGGGTAGGTATAGGCCTTTTCAGGGTATAAATTAGGTCACACGCCACACGCCACCTACAGATATGGCTTATCCCAATATTTTTGCTACGTCGCTGTCCGTTTACTTCACGGTGTTATGACAGGTAGGTACTCGGCATTTATTTCATCCGTTGATATACGTTGGTTATCCGTTGGGTGTGCCAAAATAAAGTTTTTATTTTTTTAGCTTTCTGCGTGAACGCGACGAATCAGTGAGCCGCGGGAGGGGTATGTCAATCGGTAGTCTGGCTCTTAGGAATTTATTTGCTATGGAGCTTTGCTCGGGAGTGGACCGCGCGTTGTGCGTGCGAATTTCACAAAAAAGCTGTTTTGGCGACTGCAGCGGGTAGAAAATTTGTGCAATGTTCGTAGTTTTCGGTACTTAAATAAGGGGCCAAGCGGAAATGGGTACATAAGTTTAAGGAGACCGGTACAACATTGGAAAGTGTTAAACCGTTATTAGACTTTATTTTTTTGAAGATGAAATAGGATGAAAGCTGAAAGTGCTGTTTTGGAGCGTTATGTGGAGATGTTAGACTACTTCTTGTTGCCTGAATTGCAAAACCTTCCAGGCTATAACCAAAGAACACGGTTCCAGCAGGACGGAGAAACGTCACACTTCCAACACGTCTCTGCCATGAGTTCGTAATATTTTCCTGGAAAATGTATCTCCCGGAGAGGTGACATAAATAATGGTGTTCACGTAGTCCATGCAGTGATTTAACACAACCTATGGACTTTTTCCTGAGCAGTTATCTCAAATGTAAAGTTTACACAAATACACCAAACTTCTATGGCGCATTTGAAAGAAAATATCCATCTCGAAATGCCAGCCATCACAGAATCTACGTTCCGAGCCGTCGTAAGAAATTTTAGTATTTGAGGAAATGAGTGCCACGAACGCGAGGGTTTATATTTGGGCGATATTATTTTTAAGAAGTATATTCCAAATTGTGTAGTTAATTAATTAATAATAACTCATTCTATAAAATATAAAATTTCTTTTGGGACACCTTGTATATTTGCCAACTTCTCCAAGCGAGTCGAGTTGACCTTACGTTGAACCGAATCAGGGAGCAATGCAGCACGCCACCTCTAATTGACCAGTTTCATAAATACATACTTAGGCCCGGTTTCTGAGTTGAGAATTTTGCTAAGCACATACTTACGTATCGCTCTGTCACGCTCTTTTGTGAGAAATCTGCAGAGACAGGACGATACTTACGCATTTGCTTAGCAAAATTCTCTACTCAGAAACCGGGCCTTAGCTTAATATCGATATGATAATATGGCGGGCGGTCAATCAATTCATGAAGGAATGCCGAGTGAATACATACTTATTTACTTTAAATTGGTACCCACTTCTTGAATACAGGAGCTTGGACCAGGGCAATAATAGTAGGCAGAATAATTGAATCTAAAGGTCACTGCGAGATCCGACCCGGTTAGTAAAAGATTGCGTACACAAACAGAAGTAGTTTTAAGTTGTTAAGATAAAAGTCACTTGTGATGTTTGTTTTTGTTTTTTGCTAACCTATGAGAATAAAAGTTGCAGCATGATAAACAATCAATATTGGTTGAAAACTTTTTAGGTTTCCGTACCTCAAAAAGCAAAACGGAACCATTATAGGATAACTCTTGTGTCTGTCCGTCTGTCACAGCCAATTTACTCCAAAAATACTGGACCGATCGAGTTATTTTGTACATATACGTATAAAAGGTGTGGTTTTATAAAGTGACATCATACCCGACTCAGGGGTGATTATTTACAAGATACTGAAAAGAAAAAAATATATTAAAAATTTGTGGCCTTCGGGGTGCCAATGCTTAGAACACTTGGGTTGCATTTTAATGTCGTTTTTTGTAAGAAATATTAAAAAAAAATTGCTTCTTGAGAAGAAATGTTAACTACACGATACTGAACACATTTCTGCATTTTTTAATCCGACTTTGAACTTAAAATCTCGGCAACCGTTGATTTCCCAGGCACAGTTCCTTGGGCAAAATGTTCGTTATGAGGAGGACAATACGTGGTTTCTCGCTTTTTTGGAGGTCTTCTAACACCCCGTAGATTGTGTTATTGGTCAAGAGCAGCGCACACCTACAGGCACTGATTCAAGGCAAGGTGACGCATTACGGGCGATCATCCCAGGATGATTGTGGATGTGGATTGTGGATGTTAAAGTCAATTCTAATCCAATGTTCAGAGGAGGTAAAGAAACGGTTACAAACCTTCTGTTTACCTCCTCGTTTTAAGTTTTCTCGGCTGTAGGTGTGCAGCATACAATAACGAATTATCTATTGTTTGGTGTGGTAAGTTTCGAATTTCACAAGATAATATTAATATTTTTTTTCGGCATCTCATTTTTATATTTTTTATCTCATCGTTCTGATTACGATGTAAATCCTTTCACAGATATTTGTTATTTCACTAGGATTAGTGTCATCAAAGCAGTGGCAAGATTAACCTTGCTGCCATATTTTCTGTAATTTCTGATACAATATGAGAGTGACACTTTTGACCAAAAATCTCACTTTTTTGTGATAAACATCGTGAAGCGTGATGGTATGTCACCTTTTATTGACTTTGGCTGAACATTGATTTGGGATAGGATGTGGGAACACTTGTACAATAATCTGAGGAAGAGTTTGTATGTAACGCATTTAGGCCGACAGGAAGACACAGATCTGACTCGCGGACCGTGTGAGACCATGCGAAGGTCATCATCTATGGCGTGACGTAATGAGATGATTTATACAGCGTCCAGTGGCACCTTCAATCACACTAGATGGGTGAAGAGACCACTCAGCGCTGCAGTGCTTGGGACATTGTTTTAGATACAGAAGGCTTGCCCAGCACCTATACCATCCTGACAGCTTAATCAGCTTAGCTCACAGGAAGGACAAGTCAATACGTGTGGAGCCAACTTAGCCGCGGGTTTCCTCACGATGTTTTTCCTTTAATTATGCATGTTATTATGTGCTTGGGTAATTGCAAATTGTAAACATTTATGATAAGTTGAAAAAATTCACTCGGGTCAGGACTTAAACCCGCAACCACTCGCATACCGTGCAGGCGCTCTACCAATTGAGCTACCGAGTCAAGTAACTGTCGATGCGAATTTCTTCAACTAGTCTCCGTCTAATGGACGGAGATGGATGCGAGAGGTTGCGTGTTCAAGTCCTGTCCCGAGTGAATTTTTTCAACTTATTATAAATGTTTAAAATATTCCCTAGCACGGGTTAGTGCTTTAGAAAAAAACAAAAAGTGGTTAATTGCAAATTGCCTCTGAAACTTTTAAAATGGTAGATTTTCTACTAGCCGCAGAAAAATGACAGTTGCAAGAAGAACTTTACTGCGCAATTTTGAATCAATTAATAGTTAGTTGGAATATGAACGCACAGTATTGAGATGAATCGCCTATCTACTGAAGCTATTGTATGTTTACTTGTAAACACTTGACAAATAGAAACATCGCTTAACATCTCGATACTTTATTTTTTTATAATACGACAGTTATAGTTACGTTTATTGGGTTTACATTGATTTATTTTATATATCAACCGTAGAAGTTGTATAGAGTTGGGGAGTGGGCCTTGTATCTGTGCGCGCAATACATTCCAGACATTCGCAGGCTTTGCACACAGATGCAGAGCTTCCTCTTAGAACAAAAACTACGCCAAACTGATACAACAATCAAACAGTAAGAAATAAACATACATTAAAGCAATTTAAACAAAATCTTTGTGCTATTTTTATTATTAATCATTAGAATTTAGTCAATTCCGATTCTTGTTATTACTATAATATTTTTCACATCACCAAATGAAAATGGGGATTGGTAATTTTACAGTAATTTTCATACGTTACTAGAGTATAATACATTAATTTTATTATGAGTACTTTGCTTTACCATTCTGTGAGCAACTTAGTTCTAGATTGATGGAAAACTCGGATTACAAGTTTTGTGTAGTGAGTTATTGAATTTTTATTGAAAAACGTTATTTTAGTTTAGCCACGACGTTTTACTGCGCTGACGTCTATTAATTTTACGGAAGCTTGGTTACCTCCTGACTGTTAAAAGTCGATGTATTCTGCATTTAAAACATTTTAAATACTTTTCATTTCTAACGCACTTAAATGTTTAGAGTCAAAAGGAAACTTAGAAATAGCAAATGAATAAAATAGTATATTCATTTGATATGATATGAACAAATGAATAAAATATTATATTCATTTGATATGAAGCGCTCGCAGGATTAATAAATAATCTAGTTTTTATAAACTATTTAACACTATAATTAACTTTTAAATTCAGTCTTGTGCGTTAAAAGGAATGTTTGACTTTGGCGCGTGAAAACTTTTAATTGATTATGACGTCGTAATTGAAAATATTATAAAGTAAGTATTTTGACGATATAAGTAATTATAATATTTACATAATGTACACAACCTTATCATACGTATGTAGATTTAAATAAAAAAAAATCATAATTTGGATTAAAGAAAATACTTTCATGATCACATCATATACATCATTCATATACATATTTATAAATAAAATTTACTATAGGAATACTATGAATAACAGACAGGTTAGCAGGCTAGCGCATGTGGCAGTTTGCACAGTGGTTTTGAACTAGACTTACTTTGGCGTGCTTCAGGAGGTTTTGGCACTTGACTCGGCGACAACCCGTGGGCTGTCCGGCCCGCTCCTCGACCGGACGTCCTCTCTTCGTCGTCGCGTCCGCAGTTCATCTACAACGGTAATGTTGGAGCTCAGCAACGTGAAACTACTTTGATACTTATGGGACCACCATCTTGTCCAGATGTGGCATTAGACTATATCAATAAATCATCATCATCGACATCAGCCTGTTTATACCCAATGCTGTGTAAAGGTTTCTTCATCCACCTCTCAGGATCCAGTGTCAAACGCAACCACTGTTTTTCGGCTACTTAGGCCATAAATACTTTGTTAAAATATGTAAAAAAATATGAAAAAATATAATTAGAAGTCAAGACTAGCCATGCCATTATACAGGGTGTTAAAAGACCGCCAACAAAGCGGGAAATCACGTATTGTCCTCATCATATCGAACATTTTTGCCCAAGGAACTATGCCTGGAAAATCAACGGTTTCCGAAATAATGAGATTCGAAGTCGGACTTTTCAAAATTTTTTTTTTGCAGAAATGTTCTTAGTAAAAAGTACTTAACATTTTTTCTCAAGAAGCCATATCAGAATTTTGAGTATTTCTTGCATAAAACGGCGTTAAAATTGCAACCCGCAATGTATTCTTAACATCGGCACCTCGAGTGTAAGTAACACAAGTTTATGTCAACACTTGGGCAATATGACTTTTCTGCGTTACACATCCATTACGTGATAATGATAAAATATTTTCCAAAATTATAACCTAAAAAACCAAAATCATTTCCCAGCAATAATTTATCGAAAAAGTACTTTGTTTTGGTGTCTAGTATGCGTACCTTTCGGGTCTGATGGCGGTCTTTTAACACCCTGTATGTATAGACAGTACTCACGCTAGATGAGCGTCAGGTGCATAGGGTGGTTGTGGTGCAGGAGCGCCGCGAGCGCCGCGTGGAGCGCGTGGCTGAGACCGGGCGCGGGCAGCAGGGCCAGCGAGCGACCGGCGCCGGCCGCGCCCGGGCCGACCGCGGCCGCGCCTGTGTAGCGCGCCACACGCGCCATCGCCGTCGCGTTCAGCTGCTGCTGGAAAACAATGTTTTTTACCCAAAAAGGCTCGTAATGTGGTCATTAATTTGGCAACCGTCTTTGAGCAAAGTCGGACTTGTCGGCTACTTTGAATAGGTGCCAGCAAAGTTGTATGAAATTTCATTACTGCCATGTTTTGCGGCCAGCAATTTTCTTTAAAAATCCATTACTGTCGAGTTTTGTTTCAAAAATAGAACTCCAAAATCCTGCGCAAAAAGTATTTATTCAGGATTTGGCTGTATGTGTACTGGCAGTCCACAATTATTGCATAGAAAAAAAAGCGCGGCCATATTGTTTTCGCGAGTTGTTCAAAGTTGTTTTTTCTGTGCGTGCTAAAATTTGTTGTAAAGGAAGCGAAATTATTTATTGAACATTTCTTGCCACCAAAGTCAAAGGAAAAATACAAGTTTACCTACGAAAAGTTTGCGCTATGTAAATCGACAGAAAGTAAGCTAATCTGGTCCTACTTAAATTACTCGCATTGATTGAGTAAATCTCTAAAAAAGCCTTGCGCTGCTGGCCACGCTATAATGGCCTCTATCTTAGCTTAGCTTCGCTCTCGGCCCTCAAGTTTGGTCATCATTGCAGCCCTTGCTGTCCGCGCTGTAAAGGCCTCGACCTTCGGTTTCGGCCTTCATTCCAGCTTGTCAATAAAGGGCTGTAATTCTGACCGCACTGTGTTGGCCTGGAGCTACGCTACGCTGCGCTGTAGGCCATCAACAGCGCGCCAGCCAGCAACGCACCCATTACCGTCCGCGGCAGTAATTACTTTAACACTTTCGCGCAATGTTATACCGTTACACTATTGCATCTGTTGGGTTGGTACATGATCGCAAGGCATCGAAAACGTTGCTGCCCTTGCCCACTGCGTCGTTTTTTTATCGCGCAATATGTAGAAAGCGAAACATGAAATATAATGATTTACTGATATGCGTGTCGTTTGTCCGTCCAATAGAATGATGAGGGATATGGGGGTTTCTTTAGCTAATATTTAATATTCCAAATTGAATATTAAATAACCCATTACAAGAGTATCTTACCTGTGATTCAATCTCTTCATCAGCGTTAACTGCAGTTCTCGATTTCGATTTTGGGTTTGGTGCCACGATTAACTGCAAAATAAATTATATAAATAGCGACTGAGTGAAACATAAGGTGTATTGATAAGCCCTTAGAACCTATCAAAAAAGTGCTTGCTCCCTTTTTGATGTGTGTAGTTCAACATGCTGGTGTTTCCGTATAAGTAAATATGTTTCTATACTGACCTCAATGACGGGTCCCTGGTAGGGCCCGAGGCTGCAGAACTTGAAGTCGATCATCTCCACGATCCGCTCAGTCTCCGGGTCTGCGACGACCATGTACTGTGGACAATGCCGAAGATGATCTGTCGTTCAAAGAATTTCGATTCTGACAATAGTATATTTCATTACAAGTGTGGAAAGGCTGTCATTGCAAAGAGTTCCGACAAATGGCTACCCGAGCCGAGGCGCAGCCGAAGGCGAGGGTTTGACAGTCGGAACAAGTTGCAATGACGGTTCCGCACGTGTACTGAACGACTATTTTTAATACAGTTGCGAAAAAATGAAGCAATTTAATAAAATAATAAAAACACAATAAACTCGACTAACTTAACATTTTTGACTTTTCCGGTAAAATGTTCTCCGAAGCATTTTGTGCAATTATACTGAATTCCGGGGGTGTTAATAAAAAAAAAAACCAAATTAAAATTACTCATTTTGTGCAACAAACAACGAAAATTTCTGAAAAATCAAAATGGCGCCAACCGTAGAATAAAAGCAGAGTTTTTTTTTCTTCACCCATTCTAGTAGGCAAAGGCAACTATGCCCATACAGCCAAGTCTTCAGTAGAAGTTTTTTATTGATATGAAATGAAAATGAAATTTAATGAAATGAAACCTAACCAAACTCATTCAATCAAATCATTAAATCTGATATTGAAACAAATTAGTAGCTTCTTTTTAGAAATATACGTATATTTGCATGAATCATAAAAACTTTTTTAGTAAAAACTTCATGGTTGGTTTTTCTTTTTAATAGACATTATTTTGACAGTTGGGAAAGAGAACGCACGAGTGCGGGAAAGGTAAAAAAAAAGCACGAGTGTGTAATAGCCCACATCCCGAACGCTATACGTCCCTGCAATACGCCACTTTTTGAGCAACTGTATTAAAAAAAAATATTTACGTTTGGATAATTTGCGGTAAGATTACAAGTTCAAATCCCGGCATGGACGAAAACAGCTAAAATGTCTGTTGCAAAAAATGGCGTCCACGCCATTACATGAATTGTGATTCAGCATATTTTATGGTTTGATTTTATCGGATACACTTTCATATCCTTCAGAAATAATAGGAAGCGCTTCTGGTTCTCTTGAGTTATAAAAATATTCACCGAGTTAGCTATCTTCAAGGAAGAGCTCCTACAAATAGAGAATAAAGAAGCACCCACTCAACCGGCTCCACATCAATTCAATTCAATTAAATTCATTCATTTATTTCAATAATATTAAGTACTACATAATTCATAATAGCTAAAATACAGTATGTCCACGGACTGCACCGCGCCACTTAATTCTGTGGTAAAGCATCATTAGTGGAACACGAATAGCATAAAATTAAAAAAATAAAATAAAAAAAACTCTGTATTCAAAATAAACATTAGCAAATTTAATTCATAATGCATCAACCTGTGTATCGCACTTTCATCTACGCGATCTAATTTCGATAATTCGGTGCACTGGTTGCCGCTTTTGGCGTCAGTGATACACAGGTTGATGCATTATGAATTAAATTTGCTAATGTTTATTTTTAATACTGAGTTTTTTTATTTTATTTTATGCTATTCGTGTTCCACTAATGATGCTTTACCACAGAATTAAGTGGCGCGGTGCAGTCCGTGGACATACTGTATAACATAGGTAAAAATGTACACTTTACCTGAACTAGAATACAGCTGTATTTCAGGCATACCTTGTGAGTGAGCAGCAGCTGAAGCGGCGCACTGTCTACTAGGACTTCGAACCCGTCTAGAGCGGAGAGCTCTGCCAGGCGGAAGCACCACCGCACGCAGTCGCGCCGCCAGCCCGGGCCCGCCAGCTCGGCCGGCTCGACCGCCCGCGGCTGGTAACAAAGTCACAATGTCACTCAATCCCAATAGAGGCCAACGCCAATGTGTGCAGCTGGGATTTGTGTATGTTGGTGGGCGATTTTCCATAGTGGCGCGCATTGGTGATGATTGGCTTGGCCATGTTGCCATGTTGGCCCAATGTGTAAAGGGGCCCTTACAGATACGGTGGAAATAGTTAGCATGGTTTCTCCAGATTCAATACGCCTATGAGCCAAACTAATACCAACTGGTTAAACTTAGGACTTCTGAATCGTATGACTATGAGGCATGAGTGGCCACCCATACTACCTTTGGGGAGCGCAACGTCATGATAAAAGTTTTATCCCGCTAGAGGGTAGCGGCTTTGCGCAGTGAAATAAAGCAAGATGGCGCTAGTCGATAGTGGGATAAAACTTTCCGTGAAGTCGTGCTCCCCTAGCTTGTCAGTGTATTTAATAGGCCTCTTAATTTTATAGCGACCACCATCACTTGACACCTGGACGGTGCAGTGCGATCGGCGATTAAACGCCTGAGATCAGCACAGACCTGCGTCCCAGCGGCTTGGCCACCGCGCCCAGTAGCGCCCGCCGGTCTGCTGGTGCACTCACCTGCGGCACGGGGTCCCAGCCGGTCTGGTGCAGCAGCCCGTGGCCCGCGTAGGCCAGCAGGTCTGCGGTGGCGCTGAGTGGCTTGGCCACCGCGCCCAGTAGCCCCCGCCGTAGAGCCGCCGCGCCGCTGTCCGTCTCGCCCACAGCTACGCCGACCAACGGGTGGTGAGCCAGACCTCCCACCGCACCTGGATAGCGAGTAACTTAGTCATGATATGCTACTATATCTCTCTATGCTTTGTGGTTTATAATGATGTTCACAGTAGCCCCAACCTAATGGGGAAATCTGTGATATTAGTTCCACGTAGAGGGAGCCAAATGTTTGTTAAACAACCGGCCAAGACCGAGTCGGACTCGCGCACGAAGGATACCGTACCATTATCAATAAAATCATGTTTGTTTAGGTGTCTGAGAAATAAAACTATTTAAAAATGTCCCTGTACATTGTTGCTTCCTTGCTATTTATTTAGTTTACATCACCACATATGAGACAGAGACACTCACCCAGCAGGTTGATCGCGAAGTTAGTGATGCCGGTGCCCAGTCCATCGAAGAAGGTAGTGGGCGGGCGCCTCCTGGCGGCGGCGGCGCGGCGCGCGTGCTCCTCGTCACCAGCCAGCAGGTCCAGGTTCCTAGCCAGCGAGCCCGCCCAGGCGCTGAGGGACCGCAGCAGGGCGGCGGCGGCAGCAGAGGCCACGCCCCTCACGCCTCCGCTGGCCCCGCCCACGCGCGCGGCCAGCGCCCCCGGCGCGCCCAGCAGCTCCAGACCGCCCACAACCCAGCCTTGGAAAGGCAATGCGAGGAATCAGCAAGATTTCTAAGAGTAAATAAAAATACCAAACAAACATAATCATAAATTCTTGAATAGCTGCGTTTTTACGTTCGAGACAGAGGAACACGGGATGTTCACTGCATAAAAAAATCTAATTAATCTTATCAAAAAGAATATCACAAAACATCTCAAAACATTAGTTTTGTATGGAAAACTGATTTTCGGAAAATAACTCGGGACCGATGGGGAAAAGAGATTGCGCTACCGATAAAGCGTCAATGAGGACATGACATATACCAGAAAATTACGATATCGAGAATTTTCAATCTGGCTGCCGACATAATTATAACTTTTAAGGCCCGAGTTTGTGAGGCCGAAGGCCAAAAGCTCCCATCAAACACCTCAATCCGCGAGGCCGAAGGCCGAGCTTTAGAAATATCAGCTCCGCGTCAAGAGGCCGAAGGCCGAGTTCCACGTTGAGCGAAGCTCAGAGCGGCTCGGCAACGGCCCCACTTAAAATTTCGCAGAATTGACAGACTCGCGAGGACTATAGAGCTCACAGAGCCACTAGTGATAGGGTGAGTGTACGTACCGGCGCCCAATATGGCCGCGGACAGATAGTGGACGGTGAGCGCGTGCGTGAGTCGCTCCGCTGACGTCATCATGTCGTGTAGCAAGAAGGCGCTGAGGGTCAGCGGGCTCTGGTCCAGCGCGATGTACATGCGGACCTGCCGGGATAGTTAACGAACGTCAAGATTCTACTGATGCACTGTGCTATAGTCTGTAAAATATAGCTTGAGCTCTGTGACAGCTGTCATCGAAATCATAACCATGAAGTTCCGAATTTTTTAACGGTAAATTTACCCTACGATAATCTCATACTTCATTGGTGCAGAATTATTGTCGTACGATGAGTTACCACTTTGACATCTGTCACAGAGCTCAAGCTATATTTTATAGACTATAGAGGACAATTCGAAACTACAGGGTGCACTCTAAGTCGATAGCGAAACTTTAAGCAGGCTGTCTACTGATCAATACAAACAACTTGTACTAGGTGGCGACAAAAATGGAGCGAAAAAAATATCTGCTGTTTCATACATTTGGCGCAGTACTGAGTCGACCTTTTGTGTGGAACAGCTGATATTTTTTTCACTCCATTTTTTTCGCCACCTAGTACAAGTTGTTTGTATTGATCAGTAGATAGCCCCCTTAAAGTTCCGCTATCGACTTAGAGTGCACCCTGTAGTAAAGCGTTCTGCTAGGGGAGCAAAATGTCACGATAAAAGTTTTACCCCATTATCGGCTATCGCCATCTTGCTTTACTTCACCGCGTGAAGCGAGATTACGCTACCCGATAGTGGGATAAACCTTTATCTTGAAGTTGTGCTCCCATACCTGGTGTATTTACGTTCCTCTGTGGAGGGAGGGTTGTCTATGTACTCACCGCGGTGTGCAAGGTGAGCGTCAGGTGCAGCGGCTGTATGTGCAGCGACCGTAGCCGCAGCGGCCGCTGCAGTGCCAGACACTCGGCCAACACTTGTTCCTCGGCCGTAGGCTCGCGCGGTGGGAAGGCGTCGCGGAACAAACGCACTAGCGCCGACACGTAGGCGTCTTCCACGTAGAGGGCCAAAGGGCCGAGGCGGACGTCTAGCTCGGTTAGCTCTGAAAATACAATAGTACATTACTGCCGCGGTCTGTAATGGGTGCGTTTCTGGCGCGCTTTTGATGGCCGACAGAGCGCAGCGTAGCGCAGCTCAAGGCCCTCACAGCGTGGTCAGCATTGCAGCACTTGATGGACAAGCTGGAATGAAGGCCGAGACCGAAGGTCGAGGCCTTTATAGCGCGGACAGCAAGGGCTGCAATAATGACCAAGCTTGAGGGCCGAGAGCGTAGCTAAGCTAAGCTCGAGGCCATCATAGCGTGGCCAGAAGCGCACTCATTGCTGACCAAGGCTTGTATAGTGCTTTACTCAAACAATGCGAGTAATTTAAATAGATCCAGCTTACCTTTTTACCCGACTACGCGAAGCAAAAAGGAGGGTTATGATTTTAGCAGCGTATGTATGTATGTATGTATGTATGTATGTATGTATGTGGGTATGTATGTGGGTATGTATGTATGTATGTTTGTGTGTTCATCTGTTCCCTCGCAGAGCCTAAACTACTCGGCCGATATCAACAAATGAGGTGTCGTTGGATTTGTCTCAATCACCCAGGTAACATAGGATAGTTTAATTTTGAAAAAAACCAAGATGGCGGCTGTGCTGCGCCCTAAAGTGGTGGACCTAAAAATAAAAATTATCGGATACCATCGTCATGGGTATCAAATGAAAGGGCTTTAAAAGACCTTTTCAAAAATGTATAACACATGTAGCGTCAACATAACAAATAGAACAAAAAATTCCAAAAAGTGTTTTTTTTTGCCCTTCTTGGTTCTATTCTGGGTGATCGTCCAAAATGACTTACTAAAAAGCTCAAAAAAAAATAAAAGTTAAAAACTAAAACCCGACTACTAAAAGGCTTAAAACAAGACCTGTTTATCCTTAAAATAGACTCATAGATAATTAATCGTAGTCGGAGGACACCACATTCGCATTTGATAAACCGATGGCCTCCGACTACGATTAATTATCTATGAGTCTATTTTAAGGATAAACAGGTCTTGTTTTAAGCCTTTTAGTAGTCGGGTTTTAGTTTTTAACTTTTATTTTTGTCGTAGTTTACTTTCTGTTGATTTTCCATTTCGCAAACTTTTCGTAGATAAACTTGTATTTTTCCTTTGACTTCGGTGGCAATATGTACCTTTAAAATATCTAATTTCGCTTACTTTTTATGTTCGGCGTTGTTAAACACATTGAATCGGAGGATTCGTTGCTTGAAGAGTTCACTTTTATTTACAACAAAAACAGCACGCACAGAAAAAAATCACTTCGAACAACGCGCGAAGCGGCGAAAACAATATGGCCGCGCTTTTTTTTTCTAAGCAATTTGTAGACTGCCAGCACCCAAACAGCCAACTTCTAAATAAATACTTTTTGTACCCGATTTTTGAGTTCTATTTTTGAAACAAAACTCGACATTAATGGATTTTCATACACTTTTTCTGGCCGCAAAACACGACATTAATGAAATTCCATACAACTTTTCTGGCGCCTAATCATAGTAGCCCGCAAGTCCGTCTTTGCTCAAAGAAGGTTGTCGAATTAATGACCACATTAAGAGCTTTTTTGAGTAATAGTACATTACTGCCGCGGTCTGTAATGTGTGCGTTGCTGGCTGGCGCGCTGTTGATGGCCGACAGCGCAGACGATGTCTGTGCGGCTCATCTCCAGCAGTATCCCCCACCTTCTCACATTATCCCTCATCGTTTACTTATAGTAAAGAGGACACTAACCGTTTCGTCAAACTTTGCGCTCCCAAAAACGGGCCAACTAGAAAACGCGTTAGGGGTCCCCTCTAAGAGATCCTGCCAGCTACATTGCGGAGCTACATCCCCCACTTTCTCATATAATCCCTCATCATTTCACACAGATGCTCCACAAAGGGGCCCAAAGCGCGGGCGGCGGCGGGGCGAGAACAGACCTCACTACTCAAGCCCACTACAGGGTGCACTCTAAGTCGATAGCGGAACTTTAAGTAGGCTACCTACTGATCAATACAACAACTTGTACTAGGTAAAGAAAAAATTGGAGTGAAAAAAATATCAGCTGTTCCATACAAAAGGTCGACTCAGTACTGCGCCAAATGTATGAAACAGCTGATATTTTTGTCGCCCCATTTTTGTCGCCACCTAGTACAAGTTGTTTGTATTGATCAGTAGACAGCCTACTTAAAGTTCCGCTATCGATTTAGAGTGCACCCTGTAGATACTTCCTATTTCTTCCTTCCTTTGGCGCTGCAAGCCTTTTTGGGTCCTGGCTTCATCCATAGTAGATTTCCATTTGGCTCTCGCACTTGCCTTTCTTCGCCAGTTGCAATCAATACAACGATTTTTAGGCCTGCCTTTTGGTCTCTTCAATCCAACGCTTTTGGATGTAGATAGCTGTATTTACTAAGTGAGAAAAGGGCACTAACCGTTGAAGGTTTCCCCTCCCACCGTCCACCGGTCGTGTCTTGTGCTGAGCAGTAGGTGCGCGTGCCCCTCCCGTGTGTCGAAGGCGGCGTCTTCCACACAGATGCTCCACAAAGGAGCCCAGGGCGCGGGCGGCGGCGGCGCGTTGCACGTAGAAGAGACCACACTACTCTTTGGCGCTGCAACCCTTTTTAGGTCTTGGCCTCATACATGTAGATTTCCATTTGCCTCTCGCCCTTGTCTCTCTTCGCCAGTTGCAATCAATTCAACGATTTTTAGGCCTGCCTTTTAGTCTCTTCAATCCAACGCTTTTGGATGTAGATAGGTGTATTTACTAAGTGAGAAAAGGGCACTAACCGTTGAAGGTTTCCCCTCCCACCGTCCACCGGTCGTGTCTTGTGCTGAGCAGTAGGTGCGCGTGCCCCTCCCGTGTGTCGAAGGCGGCGTCTTCCACACAGATGCTCCACAAAGGGGCCCAGGGCGCGGGCGGCGGCGGCGCGTTGCACGTAGAAGAGACCACGGCAAAGTCGTATTGCCCGCTGTCGTACTGACGGTTGTCCACTTGCACCTCCGCTATGGAAATGGTCGCCTTCATGCCCTGGGAGAGAATGGTCAGGCTTGTAATCTATACTAATATTATAAAGAGGAAAAGTTTGTAAGTATGTATTTTTTTTTTATCGGATCAGTAGTTTTAGAGATGACCCCCATCTCTAAAACTACTGTGCCGATTAAAAAAAAAATTCACTAGTGGGAAGCTACGTTATCGCCGAGTGCTATAGGCTATTTTTTTTATTGTGATAATGGGGAGAAAAAAAACTAAGTCACGAACTTCATTCTTTTGCGGACGAACCTTTTTTCTAATGTTTCAAAGGCAAATATGGCGTGTCACAAGTAAGCCTACAAGTGACAAGTACTATAAACTACTGTCGCGTTCGCGGAAAGACATGGCACTAACCTAGATAAGGGGTATTTCGCCTGGCGAGAAACAAAGAGAAATCGGCAACCTTCGCAGAGTCTGAGAGGCACCCTAAGAAGAAGAAGAATCTCGCGGACAAGCTTAGATAAAAGTCACATCGCGGCCTGACATTCAAAGCCGGCCTGCCTGGGACACGTTTCAGCCAGTTACACGGAAATTCAAAATTTTCACAGTTTTTTACATTTTGTAGCTAAACTGAGCTATTTTTGTTCAGCGATTTTTCGTTCGCGGATATAACAAAGTATTTTTTTCATTATTGTAAACAACAGAACAACAATAATTCAGCCGATTATGTGTTCTGGTCTACGAAGCAGTGGCACTGCCCAAAAAACTTGTCGTAGACCAGAACACATAATCGGCTGAATTATTGTTGTTCTGTTGCTAACAATAATAAAAATAATACTTTGTTATATCCGCGAACGAAAAATCGCTGAACAAAAATAGCTCAGTTTAGCTACAAAATGTAAAAAACTCTGAAAATTTTGAATTTCCCGCCACGTTGCTATCGTCTACCCTTAAAGCAACGCTCAGCTGCGAAGCTTAAGGGAAAGAAGTAGAAGACGGGACAGTTTACCTTGCTGTCAGCGACCAGTAGCACAGCTGCCCGGTCCGCGTGTATAGCAAGCAAGGGCCCTGTATCGGAGGCAGCGCTTAGCTCTATAACGAGTCCGTCGAATATACCGCGGACTCGCTCCTCGCCTTCCGCATCTGAGGGTAAAATATTTGATAAGTAGACTAGAAATAGGTCTCAAAGTAGCTTAAAAAACGAAGGACCCAAAGCAAGCAGGCAACATACATTGAATGCGCTTTCGCGATTGTCATTTATTTTGCGTTCAACAATCGCACTGTGTCGTAAATATTTGAACGAGCGAGCGAAGCGAGCGAAGTTCTCCGAGTCTACTGGAACAATCCGGCGTTTGTATGTATGTATGTATGTATGTATGTATGTATGTATGTATGTATGAATGTTCGTTCGACGATAACTTGAGTAAATTTAGTCGGATCGTCATGAAATTTGGTAGGCAGGTAAATGAGGCCAAAAGAATTTTTAAGTTCGAACATGAGCCAAATCGGTCGAGGGGTTGCTGAGATATGGGGTTGTTAAGTTTATATGGGTCGCGAGTTCATAGTTCGGGGCGAACCACTAGTACAATAAAGAACAGTGAATTAAACCAATTAAATAAGAAAATTAAATTCTTCATAACTTTTCTAATGACCAAACCCGTGCAACCGAAACATACAAAGATATACAATTTTCGCATTGACGTTCGACGGGTACCTCCATGCCCGATAGCTCAATTGATTAGAGCGCGCGGTATGCCATATTTTGCGGGTTTAAGTTTAACCTGGGGCGAGATTTTTGGTCGCTCGATACCGACATGTTTTTTTTCAATATCCTGTGTGATGTCCCTCTGCAGGGCAAAGGCCTCTCTCGTCTCAGATCAGGCCCGAAAAAAAATCTGGACATGTTTTAAAATAAAATCAATCACTACTGCCCCGCATGGTGGTGAAGAAATGCGACAGTCAGGAGAGACGACATCCGTTGCGCTGACCAGCGTGACTGGGCTATGCACCGGCCTGTTCTGCTCACCACCTGCGCATGCGCCACCCTCGATAGCGACACGTGTTAATAGGGCGTTAGAGCACCATTTTCCCATACAAACGTAGTTCCGGTTTAATTTCTAAACTACAGGCTGGATTTCGCTGAAACTTGGTTTATATCAGTAGATGACCAATATGGAGGCTTGCAAATAGTTTTTAGAATAAAAAAAATAGCCTGAAAGAAATTAGACCGATGCGTTTTTCGCGCCGAAAAAGGGGTTACTTTCAGCTGTTGTTTACTTACATTATTACACTGTCTATTGGAGTCTAACTACCTTGGGAACATCAATAATGTGATGTACTTGTCAGAAAAAAAAAGATTTTTGAAATACCTAATAAAATGTAGAAATGGCAGCTGAACTACGAAGAATTTTGGGAAAATAGATCTATTCCATTACAACTACAACTAGATACTCGCGAAAGGACACGAACACACGTAGACTCATACAGCCGCATTGCCTCTCACTTTTCCCGCGCCCCGTCTCGCTCTGGGTGAAACAGCAATAGAAAACAGTGGTTCACGCGTTTGGCCGTCACTGAGTTCCCACGGTCCTGAAAGGGCCTCTTAAAGAAATAAAATAAAAACACTCACTACTGCCCCTCATGGTACTGAACAGCTGCGACGCGTCGGGAGAGACGACATCCGATGCGCTGACCAGCGTGACTGCGCTCTGCGCCGGCCTGTCCTGCTCACCACCTGCGCATGCGACAAAAACTGTTTAAGCTGGGACTAAACAGTCTCTTTTTGGTGCAGAGTAAGGGAGTTTGTGTGCGTTGGACAACCGATCTGAGGGCATTTTCACACGTGCCCGTTGTCAGGTAGTCGGCGCCGGGTTCCGGTGCTGAGGTGTATGGGCATGTATTATGTATATTTCACATGTACTTGTATAATTTACCCGGCAAATGATATCAGCAATAGAACAATACGAAACATCATTTCGACCATACGTCTAATATTCGAATGTCAACCTTATTGCATTAGTGTACAGTTTTACTTTAATTGTATAGACTACGAGCAAATAAGCTCCCAAAGGCAGTTTGGACATCTATTTTTCCAGACACATTTCAGAGTTCTATGTTGTATCTAGTTTTATCCTTGATCGAAGGCTCAGACCTCATACCGCTAAAAAGATCTATAACTCGTCACTGCGCATGTTAAACCACGCAGGATCTCCATTCTCAACTTTCTTGGCTCGTATTGTACCTGCAGCCGTCTATGTCTCAATATTACCGTCAGTGGAGGCAGCTTGCTCCGGGTTTGAGGCCTCGTTCCCTGAGACGCCGCGCGCGCGCAATATGGCCGCCGACGAATCAGAGTCCCGCAGCGATGGTCTCTTTAGCACGGTGAATTGTTCTTCGATCCTTTTGAGCTCGGCGACCGACAGCTCCGGTGCAGGCTGCGTCGAGCCCTCAGCTGCAGAGTTGGCGTCAGCTGCAGAGATGGCGTCTTCTGCGATTGCCTCCGCTGAACCCAAGGAGATGACATCGTCGTCGCCTAGTTCTTTATCTTCCTCTTCTTCTTCTTCTTCTTGGGCGGTCACTGAAATAAAGGTGACGATTATGAACCCTTTTTGGAAGTTTTTTTTTAGATGAAAAATTCTTGTCAATTTGGTCTTTTTTATTCTGGTTCACCTCTTAACGTCATTAAAGTACCATCTTCCTCCTAAATCCTCGTTTTCAGTCCCAATCATCGATATTGAGGATTAGTAAAGTGTACAAAACATACTTATGCTCTTATTTATCGCAACACAGTCTTCGATATTTTGTGTTCATGAGCGTTTCGCGAGTAAAACGTCTAATACTAATGGAAAGGTTTAATGTTTTTGTTCGCGTGATACACAACTGGCATACGTGCCCCATTTTGGGTTCATTGTTGAGCTAGAAAGATAGATAGAAGGTCACTTACTGTCAACACTGTTTCGTATTGTCGATAATCTCGATCCATCATGCAACGAGAATCGAAGCCTCTGTAAAAAAAAAATATAGATTTATGTCCAAATGCTGTTAGCTAATAAAATAACAGAAGTACAATGATGTACTAATGCTGTACTCACATCGGGGGCACCCTCGGCGAGACGACGGCGAATATCACTGGCCGAAATGTCATTCTGCAAAATAAAATAACCTTTTACTAACAACATTCATCCACGGAACTAAATGTCAATAAAAACAGAGATGTCTCACTGTTTAGCTAAACAACGATATTCAGGCGACATGCTGCGCCTTAGTCATCATCAGTGATTAGAGTAGATAGATCGATTTAGGGTCAATGATCTGCAAGTGTATATTAGTATGGACATGCCTCCGGGTTTCTGAGATTTCGAAATGATTAAATGATCTCTTACTTTACCTA
The DNA here is from genome assembly GCA_949319315.1 of Zelleria hepariella. NCBI lineage: Eukaryota > Metazoa > Arthropoda > Insecta > Lepidoptera > Yponomeutidae > Zelleria > Zelleria hepariella. The sequence continues at coordinate 17,681,041 of OX439379.1, forward strand.
CATATAATTTAATTAATCCCGGAATTCTATATTATTACGATTATGAAAAAAAAATGCATAATATCCACGATGCAAGTAGGTACACAAAATTGCTCTACCCACTCCGATCACTGGTCATCATTTGCGGCGTATCGGTGTAGACACGCAGGGTAGTGTTACCGCTGTCGCGGCCTCAGGCCAATGGAAGATGGAAGTCTATTTAAAAAACAACGGAATGTATCAGAGCAGGCAGTTTACTAGTTCCTTACCTGGTCGACGTCCCTAAGCTCCAGCAGAGTGGAGTGCGGATGGGGCAGCACTCGCGCCTTGACGGTGGCGCCACCTGCCAGCTGCACCAGTTGTTCGCCCGCCGCCACGGCCACGGGCGCGCACCATTCCAAAGGTGGTTCCTCCGAGTAACCGAGCGCTTTGGCTTCCTTGGGATCTGCAGGTGGAAATACAAGGTTTGGTATGAGATGTTGAATGTGAATGATGTAACAGTCAACAGCACGTAGACTCTTACACGCGTGCAAACTATTCACTTATGTTACAGGCGACTTTACACCGAAAGTGTCTGGTAATATCAATAAATTGCAAAATAGCCAAATATTACGTAATCTCTCGACGGATGGCAACATTTTATTAATAATAGCAAACCATTCACTCTTTTGTTCAAAGTAGCAAATCTGATTTTTTTTTGCGAACCGTGGAAACTTTCTTGTCTTTTTTATGTTTTCATTTAAGTTTGGAGTTGACATATTCCAAGCTGGAGCGAAATAGCTACACAGGTTATCAACATGAGTGACAAAGGAAGCTTATAATTGTTGTTGTCATTTTTAAATCCCCGATTATTCAGTTTATGCGGCCATCGTCAGAAATTGGACCTGCATAGATATTAGGAAAAAATCTCCCAGTAAGGTTTAAACTCGCCTTTGGAGTTTTAACTCTGATTGATATTACGGGCCTTGAAACGGACCATCAAGTTCTCAAGTCTGGTCTAGGTCCGTTGGCGGCGCTAGTGTGCCTTTTCTACCCTCTTAAAACTAGGTTGGGCTGGTGGGGGGCTACCGAGGAGAGTGATAAAAGCGGGCGCGCGCGGGCGGGGGCGCGGCGGGTGGTTAGCGCGCACAGTGCGCCCCGGGACCGAGTAGTGTACACTAGAGTTGGGCTCACCTGGGGCTGTCCCGAGGGTGATGAAGGCGGGCGCGCGCGCGGGCGGGGGCGTGGCGGGCGGGTAGCGCGCACAGTGCGCCGGGGTCGAGTAGTGCGCGCTAGAGTTGGGCTGCACCACGCATTGCCAGCGCGCGCCGGGGCATTCTGGTACGCACTGGGAACATGTAAGATGTAAGTACGTGACAGTATCAGATACAGTTTGGAATAGGCTCATTATGTTGCTTCCGAATCTAAAACCAACTAACTTAGTCTAAACAGGCAACGGGACAGATTATTCAAACTACCTTTTAAAAAGACATACAAAGTTGTTACCTCATGTTTTAGTTAATTTCAAATAGGGACTTTTTAGTTTCGTTTATTCAAAATAATTTATTGTTTGCAAAAACGTGTTACAACGAGTCTATGGCCCAGTTTCTGAATTGAGAATTTTACCAAGTAAATACTTAAGTATCATTCTTGAAAGAGCGTTTTTGTGAGAAATCTGCAGAGACAGAACGATACTTACGTATTTGCTTAAGTGAATTTCTCAATTCAGAAATCGGCAGTATGATTTGCGATATTTGTTTTCAGAATTTCTGTCTCACCGTGTAGGGGACGCTGGTATCCCGCGGCTGTGCCACGGCGAGTGCGCGGCGCGTCAGGTTGTGCACGAGCAGTTGGGGGCACGGGTCCGCGGCGACAGTGATCAGCCAGCGGTGATCGTGCCGCTGCAATGTCGCCACCACCGCCACCTGCCGGGAACAAAGTTTTAGGAGGTTGGTAGCAGATACAGGGGAAAGGACGATTGCGAAATCGGTCGACGCGCGTTCGCTTGGTCAACCATCGAATAGCGCGCTCACCACGCTTTGCATTTTATTATTTTTAGGGTACCGTACCTTCTAAAGGCACACTACAGGGTAGATATCAAATTGGCGGCTTAGTCAGCCCGATTACAGGCTACACTACAGGGAAGTTACCGAGTTGGTGGCAGAGTCAGCTCAATTACAGGCTACACTACAGAGAAGTTACCGAGTTGGTGGCAGAGTCAGCTCGATTACAGGCTACACTACAGGGAAGTTACCGAGTTGGTGGCAGAGTCAGCTCAATTACAGGCTTCACTACTGGGTAGTTACCGAGTTGGCGGCTGAGTCAGCTCGATTACAGGCTACACTACAGGGTAGTTACCGAGTTGGCGGATGAGTCAGCTCGATTACAGGCTACACTACAGGGTAGTTACTTAGTTGGCGGATGAGTCAGCTCGATTACAGGGTAGTTACCGAGTTGGCGGATGAGTCAGCTCGATTACAGGCTACACTACAGGGTAGTTACCGAGTTGGCGGCTGAGTCAGCTCGATTACATGCTACACTACAGGGTAGTAACCGAGTTGGCGGCTGAGTCAGCTCGATTACAGGCTACACTACAGGGAAGTTACCGAGTTGGCGGATGAGTCAGCTCGATTACAGGCTACACTACAGGGTAGTTACTTAGTTGGCGGATGAGTCAGCTCGATTACAGGCTACACTACAGGGTAGTTACCGAGTTGGCGGATGTGTCAGCTCGATTACAGGCTACACTACAGGGTAGTTACCGAGTTGGCGGATGAGTCAGCTCGATTACAGGCTACACTACAGGGTAGTTACCGAGTTGCCGGCAGAGTCTCGCAGCGACAACGCGCGACGGACGGACGCGGCGGACAGCGCGACGGGCGCGACCGAACTCGCCGGCACGGCGCCCGCGGACGCCTTGCTACCGTCCGGCAAAGCCGGCTACTATAGGGCCCGATTACAGGCTACACTACAGGGTGGTTACCGAGTGGCCGGCAGAATCTCGCAGCGACAATGCGCGACGGACGGGCGCGGCGGATAGCGCGACGGGCGCGGCCGAGCTCGTCGGCACGGCGCCCGCGGACGCCTTGCTACCGTGCGGTAGAGCCAGCCCGAGGAACGTCCGCAGCTTGCTCGCGTCCTCACCGTCCCACTGCCCTTGTAGCGCGAAGCGGCTCAGCGCAGTGCCGTGAATGCTGACGGATGGAAGGAAACAACCGATTATTTCAATAGTAACAACTGCCAATATTGTTTATGATGTAATTATCACAGCCATCATCTTATATGCCACGTATGGATAAAATCATCAAACCATTAATTTACAATTTGTTTCTGATATTTTAAGATCATAGAATCTGTGTGAATTATAGTGAAAATCACTAAATGGCCATTTTATAGCTACGGGATCCCGAAGTGGTAAATCTGGCACTTGAGAGACAATACCTTCCCTCCCTCGTTGGTTCCACGATGATGAAAGATTTGAACTTGACCAAAACGTCATTCTCGAGTCTCTCTTCACAGTCGCCAGCCAACGCTACAGCCGATACCTGGAAGTTGAAAAGGAAATGAATATAATAAAGTAAGTCGATCGAGCAATTTTCCGGGAGGTGTGGATAAAGCCGATTAGCGCAGTGCGTATCAAAGCAAGAAAGCCTGCCAAATCACAATGACAGGTTGTGACAGGTTTGTGCCCTAAGATAGGCCAAGCGACAAATGAGAAATATTATGGAACTCTCGGAATACGATCTGTATGTAGAGAAGCCTCTAACCTCCCTCTTTCTCCCTCTCGTTCCTTTCACATTTCTATTATTCATACTCCTTTCTTTCAATCCCACATTAATATTTTGCCAAAAACGTCATAATTTACATACCATTAACTCTGTATCCAGCTTGTTGATCACGATGTACGTGTTGCTTATACCAAGGCAGTGGATTTCGTCTTTGACTTCGTAGTACAACATGAAGAGCGCCAGCTGAAATAAGTTAATCATATTGCTGACGCAACTAATAATAGGGTGCGAACACATTACTGACTACCTAATTTTGTACTTTTTATCTGCAGCGCCATCTAGTGTTAGCAGTCCGTACTTTTATAAACAGCGCCATCTAGTGCTCGAATCCAGTACTTTCAAAGTACAAGCTGTGTGAACTAGATGGCGCTGCCTGGAAAGTACGGGATGCGCAAAATAGATGGCGTTGCTTATAAAGTACTTGTTGTGAATTCCTTTTTAACTAAAAACTCAACAGTACTGGTAACTAAATCTAGATGGCACTGATTGTAAAGTACAGGCTGTGAAAACTAGATGGCGCTGCTTATGAAGTACTTGTAACTAAATGTAGATGGCACTGATAATAAAGTACAGGTTGTGTAAACTAGATGGCGCTGCTTGTATAGTACGGGCTGCGTTAACTAGATGGCGCTTTTTATAAAGTACTGGCTTGGAAAACTAGATAGCGCTGATTAAAAAGTACTTTTAACAAAAACTAGCTTGCGCTGCTGTACAAGCTGTGTCTTCTAGATGGCGCTGTTAAAAGTGCTTGTAACTAAATCTAGATGGCGCTGCTTTTAAAGTACAGGCATAGAAAACTAGATGGCGCTGCTGAAAATGTACTTGTAATGCTATAAAATTTAAAAATTGCCCTAGGTAGTACCATAGAACCACAGAGGATGGCGATGGGCACGGGGCGGCAGCGTCACGCCGTAATATCCCGCTTCCCCGTGCCACACCCCGAGCTCGGGGCTCACGTACGTCTCTCTACCCAGCTGTAGGGATGCTAGTATGTCACCCTGTCAGTCGTACCTTGGTCCCGCAGAGTATGGCGATGGGCGCGGGGTGGGAGGGCGCGACTGTCCTGCTTCCCCGTGCCACACCCCGAGCTCGGGGCTCACGTACGTCTCTCTACCCAGCTGTAGGGATGCTAGTATGTCACCCTGTCAGTCGTACCTTGGTCCCGCAGAGTATGGCGATGGGCGCGGGGTGGGAGGGCGCGACGCGGCGGGGCGGCGGCGCGCCGTACTGTCCTGCTTCCCCGTGCCACACCCCGAGCTCGGGGCTCACGTACGTCTCTCTACCCAGCTGTAGGGATGCTAGTATGTCACCCTGTCAGTCGTACCTTGGTCCCGCAGAGTATGGCGATGGGCGCGGGGTGGGAGGGCGCGACGCGGCGGGGCGGCGGCGCGCCGTACTGTCCTGCTTCCCCGTGCCACACCCCGAGCTCGGGGCTCACGTACGTCTCTCTACCCAGCTGTAGGGATGCTAGTATGTCACCCTGTCAGTCGTACCTTGGTCCCGCAGAGTATGGCGATGGGCGCGGGGTGGGAGGGCGCGACGCGGCGGGGCGGCGGCGCGCCGTACTGTCCCGCTTCCCCGTGCCACACCCCGAGCTCGGGGCTCACGTACGTCTCGCGCCCCAGCTCCAGGGACAGGAAGAAGGTTTTCTGAAGAAAGTACCTAGTAATTTTTAAGCGTCTTCAAAAAAGGAGGAGGTTCTGTATTCGACGCGTTTGTTTTCTTTTGTATCTTTACTCCGCCAATTTAAATTCGATTTTGACGATTCTTTTTTGTTTGATAGCTGTATAAGCTTCAGATAATATAGTATCTATAATATAGTAAATAACTGGTCGGGGATGGAGCTACCAGTCAGTGATTGTTACCTGCAGCAACGCAGAGGGCGGCGACAGCGCGTAGCCAGGCTCCAGCTTGCACAGCGGCGCCGCGTCGTGCGCGCGCAGAGTCAGCGCAGCGCAGCTCGCGTTGGCAAGCAGAAGCAGCGGACACAGCTGCACTTCGAGGCAGCAGCCACCGCCGGCGCTGATCGCGCGGTAGCGGGCCTGGGACACACGGCGCAGTAAGCAGACGTCAAAACATAATATGTTATGAACAGGGATCGGAATTTTGACGGTCCTTCACTACTGATCCGGCCCCGGCAGCGCAACTCATCGATTAACCGTGAAATAAGCAAGATGGCGCTACTCGAACAGGCACAAAAATGCGGCTCGATGCGTTGCGTGAAAATCCCGATCTCTGGTTGAGGAAACAAAAGTAGGTTGGTTTTTTATGCTTCTTTCGCGTCGTAACACATCAACGAGTCGACGTGATTTGAGTCGGCGGCTGCAAGCTACTACAGCGAAATAAATCAAGCCGCGTAATCGCACGCGTGGCCGTCAAATTCTTTAGTCGCGTCGTAGTTTTGGACAGCCTTTATCGACTAATCGACGTGTTAATCACGGCGTATTGAGTGGTATTACTAAGTAGATTTGTAGAATAAACTTACCGTCACGTCACAGCGTGGCTGCAGCAGGGCCGGTTTCCAGATGCCGGGCCAGTGACTGGTCACTGTTGAGTAGGGCCACGTGGACTTACAGTTGCTGCCCGATCTCTCAAGCCTATAAAAAAAATGCGTTTTTATAATTCTGAACTTGTTTTATATAACACGGTTTCTAGAGTAACAAACTTGGCAGTGTCGTTCTCTCGTTCAAACTCGTTCTCTGTGAGTGCTGCTCGCATGTGGAACACTCTTCCTCAGGCCATTAGGGACTGTCCATCTGTGGCACTTTTTAGGATTAAGATGAAAGAACACTTCCTCTCCCAACTGTAGGTAATATTATAATAGGTATCTATGTTTATGTAGTGTATTTAATCACTTATTTGTAAGTCTATTTCTCCGTAGATATGTTTTAGTTTATTACTATCCGTTAGGTTTAATGTATGTATTAGGGTGTAATATTAGTGTGTATGTCTATGTTGATATATTATTTTTAAGAATCTTAATTTCTAATGTTTGCGCTTTATTTTGCCCATCCCGCTCTCAACATCTATATCTCATTATTAACCAGGGCTGGCTGGAAGAAATTTCTCTAGAAATAAGTCCGCCCTTGTACACTTTCTCTTACTATCATGTTATTTAAGTCTATTTTTTTTTGTGTGCAATAAAGTGTGACAAACAAGCAGTGTTAGGTATGATGATTTTATGAAGCTAAAGGGCGCCAATTTTTACGCGTTATTGAGCTTCTTGAAATTCCGTGAAGAAAGTTTTTGGAGCATCAAGTTGCCTAATACATAGAGTGTACATAAAGTGCTATATTTCATGCCCTTACTCGACAGTGGCGCCAACTAGTGGGCACTAAAACGGTAGCCCTCATCAGTCGTTCCTTACCAGGCCTCGATTTCGTCGATGACCACGGTGATACTCTGGATGGGCGCTCGCTGCTCGAACACCGACTGGCTGGTGACGCCGTAGTGGAGCGGGACTGCCTCCCGCGTCACGGGGCTCTCGATGTTTCTGCATAAACGAATAGATGATGATGATGATTTCCTTTCTCATTTTCCAGAACGATCAGAGCTAGAGAAAAAAAAGTAGCTAGATACTTAGTATTAGATAGTAATAAGTATCTGATTTATATACATTTTTTACTTTAGATAATATTTTGACGTTCAATGTAAATAATTTATTTATGGCATTTTGAATAAAAACATTTGAATCTTGAATCTTGAATCTTTTCTCCCTTATCAGGGACATAGGGTTCGAAGAAGGGATCTCAATTTTTCGCGCCAGCTTCCAGCCGAGTCCAGTCGATGCAGCCTCTTTGTCAACTGAGCGCCTATATAACCGCTATCGTTCCATCACTAAATTATAACGAACAGATTGATTTTTACGGGCATGACTGATTCGGGGCAGGCGCAACGCAACGACGTCGAGTACCGCCATCTGGTTCTGCGTAGTGAAATAAAGTAGGTTGCGCCGCCATAAATAAAAGTAGGTAGAACAAAAATAAATGTACAAATTCCAACATGAAACTAGCCAATGGAACAACTGCGAGCGAAGGTTTATTCCATGCTAACGGACAAGTAAGGAGCTTGTCGTACCAATCCGTGCGTCGTAGCTTTCTCACAAAGTTGTTTTTAGTTGGCGGCGCCAGACTGCTTTACACTACGTTTTGATGTCTTAGCATGATGCAAAAGCTCGGACACACCTGTACTGGAAGGTGAGGCTGTGTCCGCGCCCTAACGCCCTTTGCACTAAGTTTGTCAATCTTGTCATTCACAGCTATAGTACGCCCGTCATTCAGTTGCATTGCTAATGAAGGAAACCCTAAGCTTTAGCATAATGTGAAGGCTCGGACACACCTGTACTGGAAGGTGAGGCTGTGTCCGCGCCCTAACGCCCTTTGCACTAAGTTTGTCAATCTTGTCATTCACAGCTATAGTACGCCCGTCATTCAGTTGCATTGCTAATGAAGGAAACCCTAAGCTTTAGCATAATGTGAAGGCTCGGACACACCTGTACTGGAAGGTGAGGCTGTGTCCGCGCCCTAACGCCCTTTGCACTAAGTTTGTCAATCTTGTCATTCACAGCTATAGTACGCCCGTCATTCAGTTGCATTGCTAATGAAGGAAACCCTAAGCTTTAGCATAATGTGAAGGCTCGGACACACCTGTACTGGAAGGTGAGGCTGTGTCCGCGCCCTAACGCCCTTTGCACTAAGTTTGTCAATCTTGTCATTCACAGCTATAGTACGCCCGTCATTCAGTTGCATTGCTAATGAAGGAAACCCTAAGCTTTAGCATAATGTGAAGGCTCGGACACACCTGTACTGGAAGGTGAGGCTGTGTCCGCGCCCTAACGCCCTTTGCACTAAGTTTGTCAATCTTGTCATTCACAGCTATAGTACGCCCGTCATTCAGTTGCATTGCTAATGAAGGAAACCCTAAGCTTTAGCATAATGTGAAGGCTCGGACACACCTGTACTGGAAGGTGAGGCTGTGTCCGCGCCCTAACGCCCTTTGCACTAAGTTTGTCAATCTTGTCATTCACAGCTATAGTACGCCCGTCATTCAGTTGCATTGCTAATGAAGGAAACCCTAAGCTTTAGCATAATGTGAAGGCTCGGACACACCTGTACTGGAAGGTGAGGCTGTGTCCGCGCCCTAACGCCCTTTGCACTAAGTTTGTCAATCTTGTCATTCACAGCTATAGTACGCCCGTCATTCAGTTGCATTGCTAATGAAGGAAACCCTAAGCTTTAGCATAATGTGAAGGCTCGGACACACCTGTACTGGAAGGTGAGGCTGTGTCCGCGCCCTAACCCCCTTTGCACTAAGTTTGTAAATCTTGTCATTCACAGCTATAATAGTACGCCCGTCATTCAGCTGCTTCTGAGCTTTAGCATAATGTAAAGGCTCGGACACACCTGTACTGGAAGGTGAGGCTGTGTCCGCGCCCTAACCCCCTTTGCACTAAGTTTGTAAATCTTGTCATTCACAGCTATAATAGTACGCCCGTCATTCAGCTGCTTCTGAGCTTTAGCATAATGTAAAGGCTCGGACACACCTGTACTGGAAGGTGAGGCTGTGTCCGCGCCCTAACGCCCTTTGAACTAAGTTTGTCAATCTTGTCATTCACAGCTATAGTACGCCCGTCATTTAGCAGCATTACTAATGAAGGAAACCCTAAGCTTTAGCATAATGTGAAGGCTCGGACACACCTGTACTGGAACGTGAGGCTGTGTCTCGCGGCCGTGGTCCCAGGCGCCATGAGGTGCGTGCTTTGACCGCGCCCTAACGCCGTCTGCACTAACGTTGGCAGACGACATTCAGTCGACGACTCGGTCGGTGTTTGAGAGGGCTCCGTCGTTATTAGAACCTGCGAACGGAGGCAGCCGAGTTAGTATGAACTTAACATTTGTCCTTAACTCTTGGACCGTATACCGAACGTAGTAATAAGAAGCCGCACAAAAAGTGGCAGACGTCGGAAAACGCATAACGTCTTTGGAGTGGAAGCGGGCACGACACCTGGCTAGACGCACCGATGGCAGATTGACGAAGTCCATTGCGGAATGGCGACGAGGCTCGAGAGGGGAAGAGATCGGTTGGCAGAGCAGCAGCCAGATGGTCCGATGGCATAGCCCAAGTAGCCGGAAAACAGTGGTTACGTCTGGCACAGGATCTTGAGAGGTGGCGTGAGAATGAAGAGGCCTTTACTCAGCAGTAAGTGTTAACAGGCTGATGATGATGATGATAACATATCCAAACTTAGTAGTCTAGGTTTGATGAAGTCAGCATCCAGTGACACTCATACTAGATGGGTAAAGTAACGAGTCTGACACTGCAGTGCAGTTGTGTAATTGGTTATTAGATTTAATTCATGGTAAAGGTCGGTCTCATCTAGACAAAAGGTTTGTGGTTGTTTATATATTATAGTTATTCAAACTTAATTCATATTGGCGATTTTCACACATAGTTTTGGTTCGAAAAAGGTCGAATTTGGTCCGAAACAGGAGACCGACCACGGCCGCTGCAACGCAGATCGGAATAATAAAATCAATTCATTTACCTAGTCGCTATTCGACCCGTTTCGAACCAAATTATGTTTATTTGTTACCTACTTACAGTTTTTTTCTAAACCACTAATCCGTGATAGGGAACATTATAAAGCGAGCAAGCGAGTAGTCCTGTCCAGAGCGAATTTTTAACCTTATAAAAATCATTACTTAAAGTTTCTTATAATTAGAGTAACTACAGTCATACGTGAGCACTAAACTCACATCAATGTCCAGCGGTAGATGCGAGTATAGCACGTAGAGAGGCCAGATAGTGGCCATGATGCATCCGTCGGTCCGCCCGCGGACCACACGGCACCACACTGCGACATAAGGGAGGTCCCCGTCGCTCGGCACTGCAGGAGATTGGATAGTTTTTTTTAAATGGCATAGATAATAACTTTTTTCACGTTGCCTCGTGATGTTCAGCTGTTGCTGGCCGAGGATTTTTTTTACGAATTTCCACAATAAAAATGTCACTAAGAAAAACATCTTTGTACTTTAAACAATGCCATTATGGTCACTCATTATAATCATAATAATTGGGCCGGCTGCTGTAAAAGTACAGAATACACACAACAAGCAGAATGACAAAAATAACTAGACCACTAAAAAGATGGCAAAATGAAATGGCTAATACATGTTTGATTTCGCTCTGAGCTGTTTCAAGTCTGAAAGCATATCTTTGCGTTACGAAACTTTAAAATCGCGATAAAGAGTGTAAGTACCGTATTTGAAACCAGTAGCTCACCTTTCACCAGCCACGGTACATTTTCTTTGGGACACTCCTTCAGCGGTATATCTCCGGACCAGCCAGTGTCGTGGTTCACGAATTTGATCCTGCGTAAAATAACACGCATTTTAAAAACCGGCCAAGTGTGAGTCGGACTCGCGCACGTAGGGTTCCGTACCATTATCTATAAAAATGGCAAAAAATCACGTTTGTTGTATGGAAGCCCCCTTAAATATTTATTTTATTCTGTTTTTCAGTATTTGTTGTTATATCTGCAACATAAACACCATTTGTGATAATTTCAACTGTCTAATTATCACGGTTCATGAGATGCAGCCTGGTGACAGACGGACAGACAGACAGACAGACAGACAGACAGACAGACAGACAGACGGACGGACGGACAGCGGAGTCTCAGTAATAGGGTCCCGTTTCACCCTTTGGTACGGAACCGTAAAAATATCTAATTCAGAAATAGGTACACTAGCGCCGCAAATGAAAAAAAAAAACGTATCTTCTTTTTGGATGGGTTTTTTGCTAAAAACTCTTCATTAGGTTATCAAAGCGAGGCTTAACTATTTTTAGGACCTAAGGTACGAATAAAACCTTTTATCGCCAAAAGTGGCCACGATTTTATTCGTAGGTTCGTCATCGTAGACGTAGATGGTGAAAATATAATAGGGCTGTACTCACTTGAGGACAACGTCGCACTCGGCGCTCACGAGCACAGAGTGGCCGAAGCTCTCCGGCAGTAGTTCGCCAGCGTTCACGGTGCGCCAGCTGTGCGGCGGACAGCGGCCGCGGACCTGGGGGGTTACCCTTGACGGTATTGCGATCATATTGACAAAGTTTAAAAATTAATTTCTCTTTTAATTCGCATAGTCATCCTTTGATTCTATACACTTCGTAATGTTTATTAAAAGGTGAGTACCATTACGAGTGCAATACTATGTTGTACAATATCAATATAAAATGTGTCTTAATTCGTGAAATATTTTATTTTGTTAATTACGCCATAATAAAAAAAAAAATGCGTCAAGGGTATAGGGGCTGACGGTGCATTCGGAAAATAAGCTCCAAAGAACACGACCGATTTCTCATATTTTTTTCTGTCGTTTGAGTTATTAGGCGTAATTAATCAGATAACTGATGAAGCCAACCAGTTGCGCGTTTCATAAATCTACAATTCATAGTTTATTTGAGTAGCCGATTAGACGTAAAAGTGGTAACAAAAAAGGTTAGCTTACTATTCGACTACTCAATGTACATCGAATTGTCATAATAAACTATGAATTGTATATGAAACTGGCACCAGGGATTTGCACAGGCGGGATGACGGATGATGGTCAATTTAGTTACAGAGCGGCCTAAACTGTTAGACGTCACTTCGGCGGCCCGAAAACAACGGACAAGGCTTACAAATAGCCGGGGAAGTTGGCTTATGAGTTGGAGGAAAAAAGTTGCCTTATAGCTCCCATCAGACACCCCAATCCGGGAGGCCAAAGGCCGAGCAGTAGGAAAATTGGTGAGGCCGAATGCCGAGCTTCGTATCACGAGGCCGAGGCCTGAGTCCCTTCACTGAGCAAAGCTCAGAAAATTTCCCAGACTCGACAGACGAGAGGACTAATATACAGCTCATACCGCCACTAGAGTTGACACTGCCACCCGTTGGCACATGGTAAGTCAGTGACCCTTTTGGGCAATACAATACACGCCGTATTTACCAACCATAGTTAGGTACGCTTATCTACTGTTTCTGTGTGTTTCTCTGATAAAATGTGAATGTGTATGTGCCTGACTCGATTATTGTATTCATGTGTGTGTTGTGGTGTTTAAAGAAATGATTATTCTATTCTATTCTAGAGTGCGTTTCACGAAAGAGTTCCCTTGACGAAACTCTTATTACAATGTAATAGGGACTATTTTTGTCCAACCCAAGGGAATTCTTTCGTGAAACGCACTGTAGTTTACCTTGAACAGCAGATGGTAGCGCAGCATATTAGCCAGGGCGAGGCGGCCCGAGAGGCGCAGCGTCCGCCGGGCGCCCGACCACGTGACCCGCGTGTGTAGGAACAGACCGGAGCCCGGCGCTTCGCCCTCGGTGCAGCGCAGGTCGTCGCAGTTCTCGAGGCGCACGCGCGAGGTGCCCGCCGTGAATGGGATGCCTGGAAGAGTTAAACGTGCATGCATAAGTGCCTTCACTGCCTTAAGGCGCTGGGCATAGTGAATTAGCCCGCGCGCAAAAAAAAAATGCACAAAAACGATTCCTGTATCAAATACACTAAAAAAAATCGAAAATGTTCACATATCAAACCCTAGAATTAGGTGAGAGCTATCTAAAACAGCCAGTTTTGTGTTGATACCCATAACAGATTGCAAGATATTTTGTTTGAAAAAAAGTGCGCCGCCTATTTTTTTTCATCAAAAATATCTTCAAAACGTTTATGAATGTCAACACGAATCTGACTGTTTTAGATAGGTCTCACCTAATTCTAGGGTTTGATATGTGAAAATTTTCGATTTTTTTAGTGTATTTGATACAGGACTCGATTTTGTGCATTTTTCTTGGCGCACGGGCTATTTACTATGTACAGCGCCTTAAGAATCCCCTCGAGCTCTGCAGCCCTCTAGCTCGAACTTTTCAACATTTTTATTGATTGTAAGAGAAGATTCAACTTTGGACGATAAAATATAGTTGCAGCATAGATAATAAAGCTAGCGCCAAGTGGACACACTTTTGATTTCATATTCCTGGTACTAAAAAAATATCACTGTGCTTCGGTCAAAAGTAGTAATTCAGTAATATTTTTTTTTTATTTAAATTATAAATGAGATATTAAAAGTGTGTCCACATGTCGAAAGCTTCATTATCTATGTCTGCAACTATATTTTATCATCTAAAGTTGAATCATTCTCTTACAATCAATTAAAATGTTGAAAAGTGCGAGCTAGAGGGCTGCAGAGCTCCAGGGGATTCTTAAGTACTGTACAATGTGCGCCACGAAAGATGACACTTAACACACCACGTGGTTTGACAATGTATGAGGTCTGAGCGCCGGAAGTCACCGGACGTCATCGGGGCGGGAAAGAGTGCGGGAGGGGCGGTTAAGTCTCACCTTTGTGACGCTTATTGTAAGTGACAGACCATTTTATTATCTTTCTCATCTGGCGAGTTTATATTTTTGGCCACGAAAGCAGGACATCGTGAATCAAAAATTATGCTTCATTGGGAAAAAATGCAAAAAGATGTAGGCAATAGTTGGTTTCTCGCTATGTCGGCAGTCTTTTCACAACCTGTATGGGAAATTATTATTCTACTCACTCTTTGACCAGCTCCATTCAGTCGAAGGTGTGACTCGTGCGAACCGCAGCCTCTTGGGGCCTGCGGGATTGCGCCACCTGCAACCAAGAGATAAAATAAAGATCAGGGGCGGACTATCCCTATCAAACAAGGTACGTGCATAGGGGCGAGACGTTGCACGGTAAAGCACGTAATTTTTTTTAACAAAGAAGATAGTTAACATAAAATTTACGTATACATTATTAATTTATTCTGTACAGATGTAGAGCTTCCGAAGTGTGCTCCGCTTTTTAAAATATTCTACATCGACTGATTTAACGATGGAAGTTGGGAAGTTAGCCCCGGATCTAGGGGGGTTGCAATTGGGTACTACATCTGAGCCGGGCGCCAAATTCATGTTTTTGAAGAAGAGACAAGAACATAATTTATCTTAGACACATTTCCGTAAAAAAAATATATTTGTGGTATTCAGATCACCTGCAGGCGAGAGTAGCGAGGCTCGATAAAATCCGACATGAGTACGTTCGAGGAAGCCTAGGAGTGCGCGACATCGCCGATAAAGTGCAAGAAAGAAAGAAGAAGAAAGAAGGCTAAGATGGTTTGGGCACGTAAAGCGGATAAGCCACCTTACTACATCGGAAACGAGGCGCTGCGTCTATCTACACCCGGGCGGAGATCCAAAGGAAGACCAAGAACCAGGTGGATGGACGTGGTCAAGCAAGACCTCATAGCACTTTCGCGGACACTCACACGTGGTCTATTGTTCTTTTTATTGTCACGTATGCAATAGCTTACGCGTGTCCGGGAAAGTGTTAAAATGCGGAACCTCCGAAGAAGACACCAAGAACAAACGGGGCGAAGTTGAGAGAGAAAATTAGGAAGGTTGACCCCACCACCATGTGGGACTAAAGGCTCCTCCACGGTCAGTAATACCGCATGCGTTATTGCGATATCTGTTATCAGTGCATTTTGTATTAGGAACGTTGCAGCGTTACTACCGCAGCAGTGTGTAACTCCATGCCCATCCTAACACAAAATGTACTGGAAACAGATATCGCAATAATGTATTGACCAAAAAAAACGCGCCTGTGTGGCCTTAAGGTTGGACGATAGCAGCGTGGCGGAAAATTCAAAATGTTCACAGTTTTTTTTTAATTTTGAAGCTAAACTGAGCTAAACTTGCCGCTAACGAAAAATCTCTGAACAAAAATAGCTCCATTTAGGTACAAAATGTAAAAAAGTCCCACCTTAAACCTTGGAAGAGAGAGAGTTCACCTGTAGGCGAGCCGGGCGCCGGGTCCGATGGGCAGCAGCTGGTCGGTGCCCTCCTGTCCGACCCGCAGCGCCAAAGTGCAGTAGTTGCGGATCCACAGCGACACCCGCCCCTCCAGCTCCGTCGCGGTCACTTCCTCGAGCTGCCGGCTCGATGCGGTCGCCTCGTTGCCAGTGGAGAGGGAAGTTGAACTCGCGAACTCGCACTGTGGGGAGATGAGATGAAACGGGTCACGGAAGAGCGAAGGATGGTGAAGAGTTTTGTTTGTACACCTTTGCAAATCCTTGTTATTGCTCGTAGATAATAAACACAGTTTTTATTACTCAAAATAGCTCAAAAGGGAAAGGTTATGTTGCCTGCTCTAATGCCGAAAACAATCTGGCGATATGACGCTAACGCCTGCGGTAAAACATTAGCAAATATTCACCGAGAATAAAAGGCAAATAACATACCTACTAAGGCGCGAACAGATGGAGTTGAGGTTAGGAGAAAAAAATTATTTTAGTTTTGAGAGAAGACGTTATAATAGGTAGAGAGCTGGTGACCAATCGAGATATTTTTTCGTACAAGGCTAGGAGTTGGTAGGCTGATAGAGTAGACTTCGCTGAGTCTGGGAAAAATATTTTTTTGGCACGGTCGCGGTTGAAAGTTAGATTTTTTCCACTTTGAAAGTTTAAATATATGGGTTCAGTATATATTTTTTTTCGTACAAGGCTAGAAACTTCTAGGTTAGTTGTTGAGACTCCGTTGATCAAGAAAATATTTGTTTTTTTGGCCAAGCGTGGTTGAAAGTTTGATTTTTATAACCCAAAAATTCACACTTTCTAGGTTTTTTTTTCGGCGCGCGCGCAGCGGCTACTCAAACGCAGTTCGAGACTAGCCGTGGCGTCGCGAGGGCCGTCTCGTTCTCCATGAAGAAGGTCTCCGAATGAGAACCGAAACTAGTCGGCTACACCGACAAATTACTAGTGAGTAAAACCGTGATTTAATAGAAAAAATAAAAAATAAATGTGCAGTGCTCACGAAAGTTTAAGTTTTAAAACTTTCTAGGTTATAAAAAAAAATATTTCTACCACGTTTGGCTAGTAATAAATAGTGATTTCGTGATCAGCGGAGACTAAAAAGGCAGCCTAAAAACTCCCAGCCTTGTAGACAAAAAAGAAATGACTCAACCCATACATTTAAACTTTCAAAGTCGAAAAAATCTAACTTTCAACCGCGACCGGACCAAAAAAAAATTTTTTCCCAGACTCAGCGAAGTCTACTCTATCAGCCTACTAACTCCCAGCCTTGTACGAAAAAATATCTCGATTGGTCACCAGCTCTCCAACTATAAGCTAAGCATATCGTGTGAGCCTATTCTTAATACACAGGGTATGGTTACAGAAGGCTGCAAAACGGCACTTATTTGAGTGTGGGACTCGCGATACGTAAGTGCTCACCACCAACTCGGAGGCGCGCTAGCCGTCAGCTAGCACCTTTGATGGCCCACTTGCGCTCGAGAACCGACAGCGCTGCCTGAGAGCCATCTAGGCTACAATACGTGCCACGAAGGATGAGACTTAAGACACCACGTGGTATGACACGCGCAGTGACGATTTATAGGTTTCTTTAGCGGTATGAGGTCTGTCTGAGCGCCGGACGGGACCGGGCGTCATCGGGGCGGCGGAAAGAGTGCGGGAGACGTGGTTAAGGGTAGACGATAGCAACGTGGCGGGAAATTCAAAATTTTCACAGTTTTTTACATTTTGTAGCTAAACTGAGCTATTTTTGTTCAGCGATTTTTCGTTCGCGGAAATAACAAAGTATTCTTTTCATTATTGTTAACAATGAAACAACAATAATTCAGCCGATTATGTGTTCTGGTCTACGACAAGTTTTTTGGGCAGTGCCACTGCTTCGTAGACCAGAACACATAATCGGCTGAATTATTGTTGTTCTGTTGTTTACAATAATGAAAAGCATACTTTGTTGTTTCCGCGAACGAAAAATCGCTAGACAAAAATAGCTCAATTTAGCTACAAACGGTAAAAATCTCTGAAAATTTTGAATTTCCCGCCACGTTGCTATCGTCTACCCTTAAGTCTTTTCTTTCGTGGCGATAAGAGCTCACCAACTCAACGGCGGCGCGCCAGTCATCAGCCAGCGCCTTGAAGGTTCGCATGCGCGGCACGTGCATTAGCGCGCGAATGGGCGCGGCGCGGAAGCGAACGCGCGCCCTGTCCCGCTCGCACTCGGGCACCGACAGCGCTGCCTGGCAGCGCGCCTCCTCTATGAACGGCTCGATCGTGCCTGTCGCGCACTCCAACACTTGGCTCCTGGAAATATTGCACCATTCGATACTGTAGGTTGCCATTACATTAGAAATTGTGTAGAGCGTTTAGAGCCCCCGCAGACTGTAGACTTAGTCGGCCGATAGTTTGATCGTGTTGTAATGTGTTCACTACCATACATCTCCATTCTGATTATGCCCCCGATCAAACTATCGGCAGACTAAAAGTCTGCAATCGCGGGGGCTCTAGGTTACTGTAATATCTTCCGTAGAGGGTCATATATGAAAGGATGAAGGTCCTGTCTCCTAGTTTGGTTAGAACACTTTTAGCACTGAAAACACCGTATTACGTTATTAGACATTTATTTAGCTCGAGAGACACATTAACGCTAACACATGAAAGACCAAAGAGGGGGAGGGGGGAACGAACGCTGACATTGCGTTCCGTTCCATCTATCACAGTTACAAATTCGGGGAGGCGGTGAGTTGGCGGTGAGTTGGCGGTTCGTTTTTTCAAGCGTATCTAGCCTAAGTAACCTTGCGTTCCGTTCTATCTATCACAGTTACAAATTCGGGGAGGCGGTGAGTTGGCGGTGAGTTGGCGGTTCGTTTTTTCAAGCGTATCTAGCCTAAGTAACATTGCGTTCCGTTCTATCTATCACAGTTACAAATTCGGGGAGGCGGTGAGTTGGCGGTGAGTTGGCGGTTCGTTTTTTCAAGCGTATCTAGCCTAAGTAACATTGCGTTCCGTTCTATCTATCACAGTTACAAATTCGGGGAGGCGGTGAGTTGGCGGTGCGTTGTTTCAAGCGTATCTAGCCTACAGTAACATTGCGTTCCGTTCCATCTATCACAGTTACAAATTCGGGGAGGCGGTGAGTTGGCGGTGCGTTGTTTCAAGCGTATCTAGGCTTGCATTGAGATGACTATAGCATTGAAATGCAGAGTTCGAAGCAGCGTTTCTTTGCACGGTTGGGCGCTGTACGCGTTGCCGAAAATAGTGCTGTCTACAGTTGGCGCAAGCCGGTCCACATGTTTATGCGGCGTTTTTACTATGTTGCTCAATATATATATATATTTTTTTTTTTTTTGTGTAGCCTGTATTGTGTCCCACTGCTGGGCAAAGGCCTCCCCTTGTGTCCTCCATATATTATTTTAATAATCATATTTTTTCAGTGGAATTTCTGCAGTCCGTTTCAGGGTGTTGTAAGAATGAGTTACTCACGAGAGGGTCGTGTGAAGCAGCGCACGCAGGCCGGCCACAGGGCTGACCTGTAGGTGCACCGCCGAGTCACGCGCCAGGCAGCCCAGCACGCGGTGCGCCTTCATCAGCGGTCGAGACACGTAGTAGCCCTCTAACTCCTTCACCTGGCTAAGGAGAAAAACACGTTACTCAGATTGAACGATTGCACTTGTACAGAAAAAAGGCAGACCTTTGCCCAGCACTGGGACACTGTGGACTTGTGGAGGCTACATAAAAAATAAGGTTAAAAATTCGCTCCGGACCAGACATAAGATGAAATACGTCTCACGACTAGCGCCGCCAATGAAAAAAAAACATATCTTTTTTTTGGATGCGTTTTTAGCAAAAAACGCTCCTGCGATTTCTCAACGCGAGGCTTAACTATTTTTAGGACCTAAGGTTTGGATTCCTGATCGTAGAACTTAAGAATGCTATCGATTCTCGCCAAAAGTGGCCACTTTAAGCGAGAATCGATTGCATTCGTAGAAAATCCAATCCTGAAATCCAAATCATAGGTCCTAAAAATAGTTAAGCCTTGCGTTGAGAAATCGCAGGAGCGTTTTTTGCTAAAAACGCATCCAAAAAAAGATATGATTTTTTTTTCATTGGCGGCGCTAGTTGTTAGACGTATTGCGTCTTAAACCTGTAACCTTCAATGTCTCCCTAGCATGAGTTAGATTGCTTGTAAAAAAACAAAAGTACTTTACTTGTGCCATCAATAAGCGTTCTATAGGGTGCACTCGATTTGATAGCGAAACTTTAAGATGGGTCGATAAATCAATCAATTATTTTTGCGTTGATTGCTCGTTGTTTTTTTCTGAAGTGTTGTAAACTACATGAATAGTTTTATGTTTTAAAGTTATCCTTCTTTTATAATAACACAAAAATGGCCGCGCAACGGCGTTGTGAACTTGATGAAAAAATCCGACATCATAGAGGGCTCGGAATCTAGATCTTAGGTTCTGAAAGTAGTCTCATTTAACGGCTCGTTTTTATCAAAAAACACATCGGAAAAGAAGATAACGATTTCCTTACCTTGAGACAAAAGGCAGCGAGTTGTGAAAGTGCAGCTCGAACATGGCCAGATTGGCCACGGCGCGGAGGCGAGGCATGTGTTTGGGCGAGAAGTACGAATCGACCCGTAGACTGCCCGCCAGTTGTTCGGCGGTGACGCCGGATGTGTTGCACTTACGGACCTCGTCCGGCCTCTGCTCTGTTACCTGATGACACGAAATGGTAAAAAAGACATTAAAATTCATTGTGGGAGGTAGTCTTCTTGAAACAAGGGCTTTCAATTTATTTCCGTCCATGGCTTGAAATGCAGCTCTGGCCCTTTCTAGACAAGGACAGTCTAAACCTCCATCGGATGGATGGTCAAACATATATTTTACGATACAACTGTAATAAAAAACAGGTAACTGGATTCCGTTACTTGAAAGGATGTCGCGAAACTCTTTGTCGCAGGGTCAAGCCGCTGGGTTTGATTGAGTATAATATCTGGTGCAAGTATACGAACAAGTGGATCAGCCCTCGGAAGGAAGCGAACGGTGTGGAACTCAAACGGCGGCGTCTCTTCGTTCTTTGCGCAGATGCGGATCCTCCACATCGAGGCGAATTGAGCATCTGTAAAGCGAAGAAGAGAATTACAAAATACCCAAATTATGCCTTTGTATCTACGTAATGAGATTATTTATACAGCGTCTAGTGGCACCTTCAATCACAATAGATGAGTGAAGTGACCATCCGGATGCTGCAGTGCTTGGAACGTTATTTTAGATGGAGTAGGCCTCTCAAATTCACAGAGCTTCTTAGGATTGACTAAGTTGACAGTTGTTGTGACGCAGAAGATAAGAAGCACATTAGTTGCGCCATCCTTCGTTAATGTTGCGCGCTAATGTGCAACTTTGCAAAGATGTTTGGCGTCTTGTGTTGAGCCTCAATGGTTTGTTAGTGAATACGTCAGACATACCAGGCGGTGGCGAGTGCAGCCAGGGGCTTAAGTCTGTAACGCAATGGCGTGTCGATGGCGTCCCAGTAGAAGGACAAAACTGGGGTTTCCTAGTTTTTCTCCTTCAACCAGCAAACTAATCCTCTAGAAACAGAATCTACAAACACACTGAACCATAAATCCACGCTCATGTCCCAGAGGGTGAGGCAGAGACATACCAGGCGGTGGCGAGTGCAGTCTGTACTCGCGAGGCTCGTCCGTCGGTAGGTCTATATGCGCGTGCGCATCCCAGCGGCCCAGGATTTGTCTACAAACACATTGAACCTAAACTTACGCCCGTCTCCCAGAGGGTTAGGCAGAGACATACCAGGCGGTGGCGAGTGCAGTCTGTACTCGCGAGGCTCGCCCGTCGGCAGTTCTATATGCGCGTGCGCATCCCAGCGGCCCAGGATGTGGATGTAGTGCTCGAGCACGCAGCGGACTTCCTCGTTCTGTTCGAGGAAACAGGTTGGAATTATACAGGGTGTCCCGTCATACTGAAGGGGGTCGGTGAACTCAATGCAAGCAACTTTTACTATCATTGCCAAGCTCGCAATCTCGATAAAAAAATAACACCGTCAGGCTGTTTTTATTTAAAAACCACATAACTTATATAGATAGTTACAGTTTCAGTGATTGTAATAATGGTTAGAGTGCATTACAGTCTTCGATCAAGGATAAAACTAGATACAACATAGAACTCTGAAATGTGACTGGAAAAATAGATGCCTTTGGGAGCTTATTTGCTCGTAGTCCATGCAATTAAAGTAAAACTGTAAACTAATGCAATAAGGTTGACATTCGAATATTAGACGTATGGTCGAAAGGATGTTTCGTATTGTTCTATTGCTGATATCTTTTGTTTCTGTGGGGACAAGTTTTTATTGTGATTTTATACGTAATGCGGATTCTATGGAATTTAGTTCGGTGATTACAGTAATGATTATCTGTTGGTCTCCGCGCTAGATTTTCTAAAAGAAGTCTCAACTAAAACTGCGTACCCTGACTTGCGAGGTAGTTCTATCGGTTATCAAGAGTGTTAATGTTTTTTTAAATCCGTGATTGTTTAGTTTGTAGATCGTGGTTTATACGATTATCTAACAGTAAGTTCATACCCGCAATGGAATGTTTCCCCGAGAGGAGAAGAAATCGGTTGGCATACCACCAGCCAGATAGTCCGACGACATAGCCCAAGCAGCCGGAAAACAGTGGTTGCACCTGGCACAGGATCGTGAGCGGTTGCGGGCCTTTACTCAGCAGTGGGTGTTAAGGCACTGGGCATAGTGAATTAGCCCGCGCGCAAAAAAATGCACAAAAACGATTCCTGTATCAAATACACTAAAAAAATAGAAAATGTTCACATATCAAACCCTAGAATTAGGTGAGAGCTATCTAAAACAGCCAGTTTTGTGTTGATACCCATTACAGATTGCAAGATATTTTGTTTGAAAAAAGTGCGCCGCCTTTTTTTTTTCATCAAAAATATCTTCAAAACGTTTATGAATGTCAACACGAAACTGGCTGTTTTAGATAGGTCTCACCTAATTCTAGGGTTTGATATGTGAACATTTTCGATTTTTTTTGTGTATTTGAGACAGGAATCGATTTTGTGCATTTTTCTTGGCGCGCGGGCTATTCACTATGTACAGCGCCTTAACAGGCTGATGATGATGAAATTCAAATCACGAAAAAAAATTGCATGTTCACCTGATCCGGAAGCGGGAAGGCTACGATCCTGGTGATGGCACGCGGGTGCGGGTACTTCCACGATACGGTACCCTCGAACATCGTCACCTGGTACACCATTGGCAGCTGCCCGCCGCTCACCATCTTGAACGCTCCGCTCCTGGTAACAAAGGAGGAAGTTCAATGTAGCATCGCCTGCAAGAACATGTTTTACTTTGGATGGTGAAGCCAGCCTGCCTAAGAGGTGCAACGTGACCGATGTCGCGTCGAAAAACATAAGGTGAGTATGAAGTCTACAACGAGTTACAAAACATCCTAACTCTTTTTAAAGGGTGTAACCTACTGGTCAACAAAATGTCAATTCTGTAAAAAAAAAAGTTGAAAAAAACAATTTTTATTTTAAACCTCAAAATAAAAAAAAATAAAAAAACTTTTTTGTTTTTGGTATTAGCTCAAATTAAAAAATATGTTTGTGGGTGTTTGCATTTGCATAGCTTTGAGTTGTTAAACCATTGTGAAAGTCAGTGAAAACAATATTTAAAAAATAGTTTTCTCCCGCCACAGCGTTCACATTTTATTAATTTAAAAATCAACGGAACGTCATAGACGAAAAACAATATTTAGGTTGTGATCCCTATCACCGGGTGATATTACCCTGTAAAAAGATTTAGCATTTTTTGTATTTTTTGTAAAGGGGGCGAGGGGCCTATACACAACAGTAGGCAGAAGTGAGCAGATGATGATGATGATGATGATGATGATGATGATGATGATGATGATAATGTGCGTCCAACCAACAAATACCACCAAAGCGTGTTGAAAATCGTACACTTAGTAAAGCATGGAGTTTCATGAGGAGTAAAAGCGAAACAATACTATTTATACAAAAGTAATCAATTTAAAATACCTCGACACTTTTAGCTTCAAATTAGCATATCTCTTAAACGGCTAAACCGATAGAAAATCTACTTTTAAATAATAAAAAAAAACCCGCATCGGTTCACCCGTTTGAGAGATACGGTGCCACAGGCAGGCAGAGAGACACACATAGCGGTCAAACTTATAACACCCCTTTTTTAAGTCGGGGATTAAAAATACGAAACGACACAAACCTCAAATCATCCTTGTAGTAATGCTCCACAGGTTCCGCCGGCTCGTTGGTCATAGACATTCGTCGTTCAGTGGTGGATGGAGTTTTGGGCAGGGGAGGCCCGCGATCCACGAAGGAGGCCCGCGCCGGCATAGAGCTGCGCTGTGCGGTGAACGTGCTTCGGCCGCCGACCATCGCTGAAGGCCTCCTTGGATCCTAGAGGACAGTCCACGCTCTTAACAATGTAGGGATTTCGGGCAGGGGAGGCCCGCAATCCACGAAGGAGGCCCGCGCCCGAACATGATAGTGTAGCGCCATCAGAAGCAAGAAATGTCTTTTCATTTCCCAGGCTCGGAAAGAATACGATGAGGCAAAAGTCATTAATGCGCGCTTCGAAATTTTAACGCGACGCCCTATGGTCTTAAGAAATAAAGGAAGTCATTTGACTCAACTATCACTTGCAAAGAAATAAACTCATTTCACTAACCTTTATGTAGGTACCTAGTTGCCGATTGTTTTTAGGTGCATCTAACATAATAATTTCCTCGCTCTGTATGATGAAAAGTTACTTCTTGCGTTACTTATTGAAATAAATCAAGATGGCGCTAACCGATAGCCGGGTAAGAAGGCATATCGCAGTGTCATGTCACGCACCATAAGTCACCAGCTTTTTGTTGCTATACTCGGTCCGGAAACTTAAAAAAATCTTCTCTATATGCTTCAGGAAAGACGAGACTTGACACACCACGTGGTTTGACGTGCG
The DNA here is from genome assembly GCA_949319315.1 of Zelleria hepariella. Taxonomy (NCBI): domain Eukaryota; kingdom Metazoa; phylum Arthropoda; class Insecta; order Lepidoptera; family Yponomeutidae; genus Zelleria; species Zelleria hepariella. The sequence goes on from OX439379.1 coordinate 17,705,665, forward strand.
CAGTGACGATTTATGTCTCTTTAGCGGAATTAGGTCTGTGTGGGGAAAGGGACGCGGGCGTCATCGGGGCGGTGGAAAGAGTGCGGGAGGCTGTAAAGTCTCATCTCTCGTGACGCGTATTGTAGCGAAGTTTTGTTCAGTTCCTGGGGCCTTAGCCTGTAACTTGTCGATGGCGTCCCAGCAGAAGGACAAAACTGGGGTTTCCTCGTTTTTCTCCTACAACCAGAGAACTTATCCTCAACAATTCTCAATCAGAATATTATTTGCTGTACTAAAAAAACATTAAAAGGACCTACAGCATTAATAAGTCGTAATTAATTGAAGCTGTCAACTCGGAGCCCATTTCGGGACCATTGCGTTACAGGCTAAAGCCGCAGGTCAGGTTTCTCACCGGTTTCGGGCTCCTAATGTTTTCTAGGACCTTGAGCAGGCGCTTGAGCGTGAACAGGTCCTCGGGCTTCACGTCGACGAGCAGTCGATCCAGGTCCAGTCGTAGCTGCACTATCGGCTCCTGCGACGGGAAGAGACCCTCCACGCGCCGCCAGCTCTCCCACGTGGCTTGCATCTCGCCACTGTCGATACAAACGGGGTGGTTACTTTTAAGCATTTCCTGTTGCCATATCCAGCTCGTCTATTCTCCTAAAAACATCCAGTCACGCGTCCAAACAGTAAAATAAATTTACTGAATAATTGCTCCTGTTGAAATGTTTCTTTTTAAGGCGCTGTACATAGTGAATAGCCCGCGCGCCAAGAAAAATGCACAAAATCGAGTCCTGTATCAAATACACTAAAAAAATCGAAAATTTTCACATATCAAACCCTAGAATTAGGTGAGACCTATCTAAAACACCCAGTATCGTGTTGACATTCATAAACGTTTTGAAGATATTTTTGATGAAAAAAAATAGGCGGCGCACTTTTTTTCAAACAAAATATCTTGCAATCTGTTATGGGTATCAACACAAAACTGGCTGTTTTAGATAGGTCTCACCTAATTCTAGGGTTTGATATGTGAAAATTTTCGATTTTTTTAGTGTATTTGATACAGGAATCGTTTTTGTGCATTTTTTTTGCGCGCGGGCCAATTGACTATGCCCAGCGCCTTAAGATTTTAATAATGGGAATATGTATGAAATATAAGAAATGAAGAGAATACAAGGGCTGGAATGGGAGTTTTTACGAACATGACTGCTTCGGCACCAGTTGCGCAACGCGTCGAGGCGCGTTTTCTTGCCGGATCGAATAGAGCACTCTTGCTTTACCGAGTGAAACAAAGCAGTTAAAGAAAAGCGTTGCGCTACAGTCCGTTTCCGTAAAATCCCGACCCGGAGGCCAAAGGCCGGAGCAGTGCGTAGCCAGAAGAGCGAAGCTCAGTCCCAGCGAAAACCACAACCCGCGAGGTCGTAGGCCAGTAGTTCAAGAGAGGCCGAAGGCTGAGTACGCGAAGTGCGATGCTCGGACGCTCGACGCTCCCACCAAGTCTGTTTGGATATGTCGCAGGTTCAGGGACTCCCAGTCCTAGCTCACTCACCCTAGCACGCAGGGGTGCACCAGCAGGTGCCGCTGGTCGCCCGGCGGCCCCAGCGACACCAGCAGTGCGCCGAGCAGCGCTCGAGCGACCAGTCGCTCAGTCAGCCAGCCCTAGTTCACTCACCCTAGCACGCAGGGGTGCACCAGCAGGTGCCGCTGGTCGCCCGGCGGCCCCAGCGACACCAGCAGTGCGCCGAGCAGCGCTCGAGCGACCAGTCGCTCAGTCAGCCAGCCCTAGTTCACTCACCCTAGCACGCAGGGGTGCACCAGCAGGTGCCGCTGGTCGCCCGGCGGCCCCAGCGACACCAGCAGTGCGCCGAGCAGCGCTCGAGCGACCAGTCGCTCAGTCAGCCAGCCCTAGTTCACTCACCCTAGCACGCAGGGGTGCACCAGCAGGTGCCGCTGGTCGCCCGGCGGCCCCAGCGACACCAGCAGTGCGCCGAGCAGCGCTCGAGCGACCAGTCGCTCAGTCAGCCAGCCCTAGTTCACTCACCCTAGCACGCAGGGGTGCACCAGCAGGTGCCGCTGGTCGCCCGGCGGCCCCAGCGACACCAGCAGTGCGCCGAGCAGCGCTCGAGCCACCAGTCGCTCCGGCCGCGCGCCCGCCGCCACCTGCAGGCTCAGAGACTCCCAGCCGCAAGCGCCAAGCGAGCCGGCGAGGCCAACTTGCCCGGTCTGCACCGTTACGCTCTCTAGGGCGTGGCTCACTGGAAACAGAAGGAACAGAATAGGTGGGATGACCTAAATATTTCGTTTCCCCGCGTCACATGTTACGCACAACATGTTGCGAAAATAGTCCGACAAATGACCAGGGGCAAGTCGCCAGGGCATGACGGTCTCAGCATCGAGCACTTGCAGTGCGCAGGTGTTCATTTACCTAGAGTCCTGGCGATGTTCTATACCTTTTGTATCAGACACGCATACTTACCAGCGGATTTAATGAAAACAATTGTAGTTCCGGTAATAAAAAACAAAACTGGAGACGCCTCAGATAAAACTAACTATAGGCCAATATCTCTAGCGACCATAATAGCTAAGGTGCTGGACAGCGTGCTTGACTCATACTTAGACCAATACAGCGGTCTAAATGATGGCCAATTTGGCTTTCGTGCTGGGCTATCCACCGAGACAGCTGTGTTGTGTCTCAAGCACGCTGTACGCTATTATACGGATAGAGGAACACCTGTGTATGCCTGCTTTCTGGATCTTTCTAAGGCATTCGATCTTGTCTCGTACGATATACTATGGGAAAAACTGTATAATGAGACAAATCTCCCGGTGGAACTAACTGCGATGTTTAGATTCTGGTATAGCAATCAAATAAACAGTGTAAGGTGGGCGGGATCCATGTCGGATGCGTATGGGTTGGAGTGCGGGGTGCGACAGGGGGGTCTTAGCTCGCCAAGGCTATTAAATATATTCGTAAATAGACTGATTGGTGAGCTCAGTGGCGCCGGTGTTGGCTGTTCCATAGACGGTAAAATGACTAATAATATAAGTTATGCCGACGATATGGTGCTACTGAGCCCATCAATCAGTGGACTTCAAACACTGCGGAGAATCTGTGAGGCTTATGTGGCCGGGCATGGACTCAGGTACAACGCAAAAAAGAGCGAGTTACTTGTCTTCAAATCGGGCAAAAAAACCTACTCGATACCGCGGCCCTTCACCATAGATGGCTCTGCTCTGGCGCAAGTAACCAAATTTAAGTACCTGGGTCACTGGGTGACCGAGAGCCTCACAGATGATCTTGATATGGAGCGGGAACGCAGGGCGCTGTCGGTGAGATGTAATATGCTGGCCCGTAGGTTTGCACGGTGCTCTAAAGATGTTAAACTAACACTATTCAGGGCATATTGCCAATCTTTTTACACCTGCAGCCTTTGGGTCAGATATACGCAGAAATCGTACAGCGCCCTGCGTATCCAATATAAGAATAAGAATAAGAATAATTTATTTTAGCAAAATGCATGCACAATATACATTAGTAGGTATTATGAATTAAATAAAATGAAATTACAGAAAAAAAGGTATAGTTTGGTACATTGCAAATCTACTTCATGATGACATAATGCATGATATTAATGGTGATCCCCACACTAGGCCTAGCCTGTATCGTGGGAACCATAAAAATGCTTACAAGAAAATGTTTCAGCCGTTGACTTGTTGAGGTAAGCAAGTACCTTCCCTATGGTAAGTATAATTATTATAAAATACATTAAATGAAATTTATTGATTATTTTTGATAAGTTTAAACATATTGATTGAAAGTCATGATAATAGATTGAACCATAAATAATCACAATTAGATAAATCTTAATTTAAAGGACAATAGGACAATGTGAGAGAGTGTGTGTGTATGTATAAGTGTGTGTATGTGTATATGGGTGTGTGTGTGTGTGTGTGAGGGAGTGCGTGTGTGTGTGAGAGAGGGTGTGTGAGAACGTCTTTGTGTGTTACTACTACTTCACGACTACCAGTAATTCTTCAGTAGTATCATAGTTTAATGTCAGTAGATGCTTTGTGACTTGGTTCTTTGCTTCTTTTACACTGGCACTCTTGATGGGGCAAAGTTTAACAATTCTGTTGTAAATAAATGATGAAGCGTAATAAACAAAACGGTGTGCAAAACTGGTGTCGACCAACGGAGAGATTATGTAAAACACTCTTTTGGTGAGTAAGTGGGCATATTCGGGGGAGTTTAGTACTCGTTTATGGGTACCAAGGACTATGCTCAAAATGTATAGTTGTCGTACTCGCAGCACTAGACAATCTTCGTAAAGGACATCGGTTGGGTATCTACGGGACCTCTTGCACATAACCTTCAAAACTGCGCGTTGTGCTCTTTCGACATTTATCATAATTGTCTTACTGGATCCACCCCAGACTGGGATGCAGTAAGTTATCAGGGATTGACATAATGTGAGGTAAATTGTTTTTAGAAGATTTTTATCGGCACTATTTCTTAAGGACTTCATTATGTGAATTACCTTGCGAACCCTTCCCGATAGCGCATTAACGTGTGGGCCAAAAGTTAGACGTTCATCCAGCAAAACACCCAAGTAACGAATACTTTCGATACGTTGGATGCCCGGACAGGAGCACGATTGGCTATCGTGATCCGCACAATGGTGTACTTTTATCTCCGGTGAGACCTGGGGGTCAGTAGCAGCTGTGATGTGGAATGATAGGTATTTGGTTTTACCAGTGTTGAGAGTCAGCAGGTTTTCATCCAGCCACTTGGCGATCTTACTCATGCCAGATTCAGCGCGACTGAAGACCTCTGGCCATGATTTACCATTAAAAATCAGTGCCGTATCGTCGGCGTAGCAAACTATCTCAGCGCCAAGCGATGGGATGTTAACAATATCATTCATGTACGCTATAAAAAGAGTCGGGCCCAGTATGCTACCCTGTGGCACGCCTACGTTCATTAATTGTTGGTCACTGAGATATGTACCAATTTTCACGCATTGTCTTCGTCCAGTGAGGTAGCTGTTGAACCAATCCAGAGCCAGTCCTCTTATGCCTAAGGATTCGAGTTTCCTAATCAGAATCGGCACGGAGACCGTGTCGAAGGCTTTGGCCAGGTCCAGGAAGACACCCAGGCATCTCACCCCAGAGTCCAGGTATTTGGCCACCATGTCCACCAGAAGTGAGACAGCATCCTCCGTTGACTTTCCCCTACGAAAACCAAACTGTCTCGCGTTGATCGCACCTGTCTTCTCAAGAAAACTTACCAAACGATTGTTAGCTACTTTTTCAAGGACTTTGGAGACTATGCTTAGTAAAGAGATAGGTCTGTAGTTGCTTGGGGTGTCCCTAGGTCCAGACTTGTGGATTGGCGATACAGATGCAGTTTTCCAAGGGCCAGGAAATACACCGCTTGAGAAACTTAAATTTACTATGTGGGCTAGTGGATCCACGACTGAGTCAATACAGCGCTTCAACAAAGGAGCTCTTATGTTGTCGTTGCCTGGCGCACTGTCTTCCTTCAACTGTTTTATTATTTTACTAATTTCTGACGAGTCAGTTGATTGGAAAAAGAAAGAGTCAAAATTTGCACTTGCGTCTACTTTAACTGCTGCTGCTAGATGGTCCTCCTGTGTATTAAGCTTGGTAAGTATTTCGTTGGCCAATTTTTCTCCTACCGTAGCAAAGTACTCATTGGCTTTGTTTAGGCTCTCTGCTACTGTGACGGATGGATCTATCAAGTTTGCTGCATCACTTCCTGTCTTCTTGTTTTGATAAATACCTTTTATTACCTGCCACAACTTCTTTGGTTCTGACTTGCTATTCTCCAACATTTCCCGTTCGTGAGCTGATTTAAGACGATATAACAACGCCTTCAGGGTGCTGTTGAGGCTGCCACGATTCTGTAGCGCATCAGGGATGTTTGCGGAAACGCGCATCGACGGATTCCATGCAATTATGCGCAAAAGAATAGCGTCCCTGATGGGCAGGACTCGTGGTAGCACCAACAGCTTCCTGGAGATAATAGCGGCAAAGGCAAAATAGTCCCTTCCTGCAGCACTGGGTAGCAACGCACGTGAGAACTTGAACCTACGACTATGTGCTACTACTTATCTCAACTCAATTTAATTTGCAATTTATTTTAAACCTTTTAATATCTGTGATTTCACATTAGAACTAATCTGAATTTTAATAATTTAATTTAATAATCTACATATTTAAATGCTGATTTTGTTTGTTATTTTGTAATTATTAATTTTAATTTTATTTTATTGTAATTTTAATTCAATGTATGAACTTTCCGATTATTATCGTTGTTTATCTACCGAAATAAAAATAAATTATTATTATTATTATTATAGAATATTTAAAGAAGACTCTTGATGATCACGATTTCCCCATATGAAGTAATTCTTGAGAAGGCTGTTTAGAATCAAAGCGCACAAACGCTTCCATGAATTCGGTAACCCGGATTTCAAAACCACCAATACACCTTCACCTTTCGATATAGAATTTATAATGGCCACTATTTCATACGAGTAACTGAATGATACAATAATAATATCAGGGTTGATATTATTATTGTATCATTCTTTGCTACTGGTTGTATAGTACTTACCGAAATGCCGCCGCAAATCATAGAGTATATTATTTGGCGCCTCGACGATATCGTTTCTCGGTTTTCTTTCCTCAGCATTTGATAATCTGCTGCGGACCTACAAATGAAATCATGTTCAGAATCTATACTGAAATATTTGTTGACTTTGTGGCACGATACTTGTGCAAACCAGGTAATATTCATAGGTTGTATTTTGAGGCAAGTGCATTATTTAAGTTGGCAGATTTCGACGTAGCAGCATCGTTCATGGGACATTGCAGATGCACTTTAATTTACTTTACACTTTACTTTGCAGACCTTAGTTTGCAGGTGACTTTAAAATGAAGCTGTAGCGTCTGACGTGCTGTTGATTTGTTGACAGTACATTGGTAATCGGGATACTGGACACCCAATAATTATAGTGTTACAAAGTTATATTGTATCTTTGTAATTAAACTAGCGACCCGCCCCGGCTTCACGCGCGTGTAATTTAGAAAAAAAGTGCGGCACCTTCTGTGAAAAAATATCAAACTTTCGGTAAAAACCGCAACAAGATCGGCCCACATTTGCCCACTATTGGGTATAGGCCTTTTCACTTGGTTTTTCGACTATAATTTAAGTAATTTTAAAAACTTATAATAAGAGTTAAGGAACTTAGAATAAGTAAAATAAGTGCGCATATTAGGAAAGCGAATCTCTTTCACCCAAACTTATATATCTGCCTGAAGAGGCCTTTTGTAAAAATAAAACTTTACCTTAACTTTTAAATATATTCTTGCACGGAATTTTGACGTTTCATTTATTTATTTACACTTACTATTACCCTCGTTCGGCCTTCTGCCGGGCGAGGAAAATTCCCATTACATTTCGTAATTTCAAAGACCTAAGCGTACCGAGGGACAGACAGATTTGCAGAGACAGAGATGACTGGTCGGAAGGATTTACCAAATCGATGACTCCCTTGAGCCTGACGAGCCTGTCTTCGGAGACCTCGAGCAGCACGGGCCGCTCCACGTCCAGCGAAATCGTGCCGCGGCTTCCCAGCGCGATTGACGACATGCCACCTGGAAGATGAGTTGGGTAGGAAGTCGTTTGAGGTAGTGGCCACCCCTAGTGTCAGAGTTTTTAGGCCGCCCAAAGGGCCACTGACATAGCGAGTTTTTAACCAACAACCACCGGGACCAACGATTTAACTTGTCTTCCGAAGCACGGAAGTCAAGTTTAGCCTGTTGCGTCTTACGTCTTTGTCTTTGTGTGTGTGTGTGTGTGTGTGTCTTTATCAATTACTCGCATTGTTTGAGTAAAGCACTAAACTTCACTGTTTGAGTAAACACAAAGAATATAAAGAGCAGACGGCCAACCTCCTTTAGTAGAGAGGCACGCCATGAAGACGAAGAAGTTTGACGCTTTCGACACGAGAGAAGAAGCTGCCTTTCTCAGATATACGCAGCAATAAACGCTAACATGTCTAGAAAGACAGACCCCTCCGTTAGAAGTCTTTCTAGAGTTCACTCTTTCGAGGTTGGACCTTTTTTTTATATTGTGTCAAAAGGCGATACAAAATGACGAGTAAGCTTGTATATAAAGTGATATAGTACATTGGAGACATATTTTAAGTAACGTTTCGCGCAAAGACTAGTCATAAATTTGAACGAAACCGTTGAAAGGAGTAGTTTTACCTGTGCCGCAGGGCAGCAGCAGACGGCAGGTGGCTAGGGCTGGCGGTATGTCAGTGACAGGGTCCGGCGACCCTCGCGCGGTGCTCACAAGGCTCAGATGCCACAGGTCTTCAAGCTCCCCTTCGCCCAAACCCACCCACATGTTGAACAGGGAGAGCTGCGTATTTGATCAAGAATCTGTTACACATAACACGTCCAATAGTGTCAAAAAAAATGGAGGCTGGAGAAAAAAAAGTTGCTAAATACTTATTTAGTATTAGATAGTAATAAGTATTTGATTTACATACTTTTTTTTACTTTTGATATTAATGCCTATTTTGACGTTCAATGTGAATAATTTATTTATGGCATATTGAATAAAACCTCTTGACTTTGGCTTTAGATGTCGCTGTACTGTGAATCTACATCGCACAAACGAAATCTTCTACTGTTCACATAAGAATCGACAACTTTTAGTACAACATACGATAAATTTCACCCTTACTGCTTGTTTTAATTTAATACAAGGCTTTTTTGAGGGATTTTTTGGAGTTGTTCAGTCATACGGAACGTGAAGAGGACATCCCTGCAAAAGACGCAAGTTTTATAAGGGTCAAACCTGTACGTTCTTCTGTGTTTTCTTCTTCCAATAATACATATTGGGCTGTTGCAGAGTAACGTGCATCAACGGCAGCATGCCCTCGATTCTCCTCGCGTACGCGACCACGCTCTGCAATATACATAGACAGGTGTAATTTGTGTTAAATGAAAACAACACAGAATTGGACGGTGCATTTCGTTTATGTCCTATCGTGTCTCACTAAGTATTACGTAAAGAAAGATGCCGCTACTCGATGGCAAGCCGTTTATCTTCGGGAATTTGATTCTCCTTTTCCGTATTCGGATCCAGGCTAGTTGAATTAATATTGAAATCTTCTACGATATCATGCCCACCCCTCCAAATTATGTAAATACACATTGAAACATTGATTTGGGCAATTTTTCGTAAGGATGTCATTACGCCTACCCTCCAAAATGGCAATGAAATTGTATCCAACTGGAACACGCAAGAGAGGGCGCCCTAGAAGTACTTAGAGAGGGCGCCCTAGAAGTACTTGGCATCGATCTGTGCAACAGGAACCAAACGGACTATGTATGAGAATAGAGCTTGAGATGAAGGCGCAGAATCGTCCAGAATGGGAAAATGTTTTAAGAGCTATATGGACCTGATTAGGAATGACGATGGAATGATGGAATGGATGATGATGAGGATGTCATTACGAGAACTTGACGCCTAAAAGTTTGTGTTTTCATCTCACCCTGAGCTCGGTGTTGGCCTTCCCGATATGGGGCTCCCTCAGCACGTCGTTGCTCTTGTCGGAGCAGCTGGGCGCGCCCGATGGGGGCTCCTCGTCGAACCGCGCCGGCATAGTGCTGTCTTTGGCCTCCTTCGACTCTTTCGTCTGACTCTGGCTCTCTTCCGCCTGTCGGATAAAGTCTCATCACTAACTTTGAATCACTCGCGATATTCATACATAATTTGGTTCGAAACGGACAGGAATTCAGATTTCCGCCAACACTGAGAGTGTTGGTCCGTCCACAGAGAATCACCGAAGTGACGTGAGGGTAGTTTGTCAACCGTCACTACAACAGTGAAAACACCCGCCGCTCCAGTCTACCCGTGACCGCGGCCGCTACAACGCAGCCAAAACATCGGGAAAATAAATCCTATAAAAAATATCGCGATTCCACCCGTTTCGAACCAAATTATAGTTTGAATGTTAGGATAAATTGAACTTTTTATCTTATTTGGAGGGATCAGTAGCCTTTTAATAAGTCAATCACGTAAAGGGACTGTACAATGAGGCTTGTGGTCACGAACACTGTCCACGAGGCTACTTACAACGCGCGCGGCGGAGAGAGGCGGCGTCACCTCACCGGGCGGTCGAAGAGCAGTGACCGCGGGGCTGCCGTCGTCAATCACGTAAAGGGACAGCACAACGAGGCTTGTGGTCACGAACACTGTCCACGAGGCTACTTACAACGCGCGCGGCGGAGAGAGGCGGCGTCACCTCACCGGGCGGTCGAAGAGCAGTGACCGCGGGGCTGCCGTCGTCAATCACGTAAAGGGACAGCACAACGAGGCTTGTGGTCACGAACACTGTCCACGAGGCTACTTACAACGCGCGCGGCGGAGAGAGGCGGCGTCACCTCACCGGGCGGTCGAAGAGCAGTGACCGCGGGGCTGCCGTCGTCAATCACGTAAAGGGACAGCACAACGAGGCTTGTGGTCACGAACACTGTCCACGAGGCTACTTACAACGCGCGCGGCGGAGAGAGGCGGCGTCACCTCACCGGGCGGTCGAAGAGCAGTGACCGCGGGGCTGCCGTCGTCAATCACGTAAAGGGACAGCACAACGAGGCTTGTGGTCACGAACACTGTCCACGAGGCTACTTACAACGCGCGCGGCGGAGAGAGGCGGCGTCACCTCACCGGGCGGTCGAAGAGCAGTGACCGCGGGGCTGCCGTCGTCAATCACGTAAAGGGACAGCACAACGAGGCTTGTGGTCACGAACACTGTCCACGAGGCTACTTACAACGCGCGCGGCGGAGAGAGGCGGCGTCACCTCACCGGGCGGTCGAAGCGCGGCGACCGCGGGGCTGCCATCGTCAATCACGTAAAGGGACAACTCGATGATGCCCATGGTCACGAATATTTCCGCGTGCTCTGACGCTCGCGACCTGTAACATTTGTCCCGTGAGTTCTTCCAGTCAGTTATTAAAACACAAGCACTTTCTGACTCCACTCTCGAATCTGAATAAACGAATTGGTAGTCATAACACCATTGATGTATTTTAGCACCGTGGCTGTAAGTTCTGCGATATCGTACGGATTTTTGTGTCCAACAACATACTTTCGTGATTGATTGAAATAAATAAAAAATAAACGGAAAAATAATACTTTCCATGCACAATGCACATATCATTTCCAGACTTTTTGTGCAACGCAAAACATAACATAAATAATTTTTTTCCTCACTTCTCGAAGACTTCCTAACTTATAAAGCACTTCTTAATGTTGATGAATTTCTTAACGCAATATGGCCGACACGAAGTCCCTAAAACCGAAGAAGGCTCGGTCAAATAAAGAGTAAAAGTATACTAACGTTGCATCGACGAACGCGACGTTGGCAGCCTTCCTCTCATCATTCTTCTTTGGCATGGAGCAGGACACTGACGCCTCGACGCCGGAGTCCGCGGCGTGGCTCGACGCTTTCGTCTCCGGTTCTGCCGAAAGGGGCAAGAATATGTACTACTATTACGACTGCGCTGGCTCAGCGAAACGAAGTGGATCTTGCCCACCCTTCGATAAAGGATAAAACAAGATAAAGCGCCAACTCTCAAAACGTGTCTGGAACATTAAGTGCCCAAATTCTCTCTGGTAACTTACTTGCTCGTAGTCAATGCAATTTAAGTAAAACTGTACACTAATGCAAATTAATATTAGACGTATGGTCGAAAAGATGTTTCGTATTGTTCTATTGCTGCTACCATTTGTTTCTGTGGGGACAGGTTTTTATTGTGATTTTATAGGTAATGCGGATTCTATGGGATTTAGTTCGGTGTGCCCCCAAAAGACGCCACATATCTCTGGCCTGCGCCATTTCCCTCCAAGAATATGTTGTATGTATTTACATACGAAGGTATGTACGGTTTCGCTTCATTTCATTGAGGCTAGGACACAACATGTTCTAAAGCGGTTTTAGCTTACTAAATTTTATTTGAACCGTTTGTGTACATCAAAATAAACGACGAAACGTTTCAGTTCAAGCACTGAATCCGATCCAGATCGATCCGAATCCAGAGGGATGTCGGTTTGTCGGCACCAGCGTGATGGCAAGAGAAGACGTGGGTGCCCTTTTTACACGCGGCAGCAAACAGTGGAAGGCGAGCTGCGAGCCGTTCAGTCCAGCTCAACCCAAAAGAGTTGCTGAGGACGGGAAGGCGTGGCACGACCTTGTAAAGGCTCTCTGTACCTCTGGGGTACCATAGGACAGCAACCACAACAGCTGGGGAAGCACAACTTCGAGATAAAAGTTTTATCCCACTATCGGGTAGCGGCGTCTCGCTTCACGCGGTGAAATAAAGCAAGATGGCGATAGCCGATAATGGGATAAAACTTGTATCGTGACATTGTGCTCCCCTAGCAGGATACCGCTGTCAGTGTCGTAGGTAGAGGTGTCGTCCTCGTCGACAACGTTCGCGAACTCCTGCTTGAAGTCGTCGATGAGCACCGCGTATGGACACACGCCGGCCTCGTCCTAGTGGCTCAGGTAATAAAGGTGGTCCATACCACTGTCTGTCTCGGAGTTGGAAGGGTCGGCCTCCTCGACAACGGTCGCGAACTCCATTATGCTTAGCATGGTCGTTTTGACACTCTCTCGAACTCGAGTGACAGACGTGCCATGTCTATTATGCGAGCATGGCAGGCGGGACTCGAGGTGGCAATAGATTAGGGTCATGTCGAGCAGAAAGTAGATATTGCCATTTTTTATAAAAATGTTGTATTTTTGTCTCCATCGCCGACCGACAAGTTGACACTTTTGCATAGAGAAGGGCCTATCTCGGGCTTACCATGCTGCACGTACTGCTTGAAGTCGTCGATGAGCACACACGCCGACCTCGTCCTAGTGGCTCAGGTAATAAAGGGGGTCCATACCAGTGACTCAGGTAATAAAGTTGGTCTATACCGCTGTCTGTCTCGGAGTTGGAAGAGTCGGCCTCGTCGACAACGGTCGCGAACTCTTGCTTGAAGTCGTCAATGAGTACCGCGTATGGACACACGCCGACCTCGTCCTAGTGACTCAGGTAATAAAGGGGGTCCATACCAGTGACACAGGTAATAAAGTTGGTCCATACCGCTGTCTGTCTCGGAGTTGGAAGGGTCGGCCTCGTCGACAACGGTCGCGAACTCTTGCTTGAAGTCGTCAATGAGTACCGCGTATGGACACACGCCGACCTCGTCCTAGTGACTCAGGTAATAAAGGGGGTCCATACCAGTGACACAGGTAATAAATTTGGTCCATACCGCTGTCTGTCTCGGAGTTGGAAGGGTCGGCCTCGTCGACAACGGTCGCGAACTCTTGCTTGAAGTCGTCAATGAGTACCGCGTATGGACACACGCCGACCTCGTCCGGCTCGTCCGGATCGAAGTGACTCAGGTAATACTGCATCCTGTGGACGGAGAAGTTTACAATAGTTAAACTGGGGCCTTAGCCTGTAACGCAATGGTGCCAAAATGGGCTCCCAATTGACAGCTTCAATTACGATTTATTAATTCTGTAGGTAGGTCCGTTGAATGTTTTTGTAGTACAGAAAAGAATATTCTGATTCTAATTCTAGAGGATTAGTTCTCTGGTCGTAGGAGAAAAACGAAAAAACCCCGGTTTTGTCCTGCTGCTGGCCCCTGGTAGTTCGCCCCGAACTGTGAACTCACGATGTATACTTTCACCTTTGCGTGTCGCCTCCTATGGGGAATTGGCAATCAGTTTTGTTAACGGAATGGAACTTCCGATCAACGATACTCGAGTTATCGTCGAACTAACATACATACAAACGCTGGATTGTTCAAGTAGACTCGGAGAACTTCACTTCAAAACTTGATTAGGTTCAGACTAGTCTAGCCGCTAGACTGATACTTGCCCAGCTCTGACTAGCTGGTCTAGGTTCAGGTCCAGAGACACTTCTGTCGTCAGGTTCAGCTCCAGGCTAGTCTAGCCGCTAGACCGATACTTGCCCAGCTCTGACGGCACTGCGCAGCTGGTTAGCCAAGCACTGGCTCAGGACTAGCTGGTCTAGGTTCAACTCCAGAGACACGTCGGTGGTTAGATTTAGTTCCAGGCCAGGCCCGCAAGCCAGGCTCGCGCCCAGGTAGAACGTCGGCGCTATCACGCAGTTTATATCCATGCTGAAACAAAACGGTCGTTTAAAAGATGTTCCTAACAATGGGCGTTTTAGTTGAGTTTACCTTAGTTCTATTAATACCTCTTTATGGCGGTTTCCCTATCACCAATACCATAGGACACAAACACATTAGACATTGCCTTGCAATCAATGCCAAGGAACAACCTTCCGTTTGTCGTCGGAGTAGGAGTTATACTTGTAATTATAGATCTAAGGAACAACGCCCATTTTTTTCTAAATTTTCAAAAACCTCGTCAAACATTTTCAAGATGACTGACCGTGAGGCTTGATAACCCACTGAGGTAACCTATTACTTTTTCTTCCCCTAATAACTAATACCAGAAATGGTCAGACAGATGCTTCACCCTTCAACAAACTTACTTGTGCAGAATAGGCGTCAGTTTCGGAGGCGGGACAAGCGGCTGGGTCCATTTCAGTGCAGGGTTAGTGTTGGTGGTGCCCAAGTTTGTTTCACTTGTCTGAAAACCACAAAAATATTCATGGTCAGGTAAGCCTTGCCTTGCTTATCGGTAGGTGACGCTGGTTAAAATATCTAGGGGCCACAATATCTCTTTCTCGACTACAGACCCTCCCGCAATACTCTATCATCGCAGGAACGTACTCAGTTAATATGCCTGTAGGATTACAAGTCACGTTTAAACTTTTTCTACGCTTGCCAGTGAGATGCTGTTTTTTCTACGGGAAGTTACATTAGTATATTTCATCCCACAAAACGTGACTGAAGTCATTTAGGAGCCAGTTGACTGAAGTCAGCTGGCTTTCGACACGCTTTAATCGCCGTTTACACATTAGAAAAATAGTTCTCCCGGTGACTTACTTCCTGACAGACGATCTGTTTAAACTTGGTGGAGAGGACGGCGATGTCTCTAACGAACATCTCGTACTGGCGGCCCTCGTGGCCTGTGCCCACCGACGCCCAGCTGTCCGGGCTCGCCGACACTCGCCGCCTGAAAGCATGGCATCTCTTTGAGCTGTCCTGCCCCTGCATTCTCTAAAATATCCACCGTAATAATAACGGTTTTTTAATGTCAAATAAAAGATTGTTCATTTCAATAAGGGCTATTTTCGAGTGCTTTGACGCTCAACGGCTGAGTGGATTTCTTAGAGAATGCTATTTGAGACACCTGCGATGCTATTTTACTTTCTGACACATGCCGAAATTCCGTCGCGTTATAGCGTACCTACAGCCAAACTTCGGTTGGGCGTAAGTTAACACATTATACGTGACCGAAGTTCGGTTCGATTTCTTTATAAAATACTAGCTGTGCCCGCGACTTCGTATGCGTTTTTACACATGTGACATTTAATTTAAATTCGACTGTGGAGGAAACCTCAAAAGGAAGGTTTTTTTTAACCCCCGACCAACAAAGAAGGGTGTCATAAGTTTGATAGCTTTGTGTGTGTGTCTGTTTATGTGTTTATGAGGGTGTGCCTGCCTGTGTGTCTGTCTGTGTGTGTGTGCCCTAATCTAAACAATTATGATAAAATATGTTTTGTTTAGATTAGGTATCGCCCGTGTAAGATACCAGGAAGCTTAGCATAAGAATTGCCTGGGAAGTATGGGGGTTTATTATGTATCTCCCTCGACGTAGAGTGGGATAGATAAAGTTATAAGCCCATAGATAAGGTCTTACCCATTCTCATGCTAAGCCAGCAAGCAAAGTATAAGGTTGGGTTAGAGCGTATCTACCGCAAATAACTCTGTCTATCCCGCTCTACGGCAAACAAAATATATTTTTTTAATATCAAGTTGGGCTCAGTAGAGTAAATATTGAAAAAAAGGCACAAAAAAAATTTCAACCTCGCGTGGGTTCAAATCCAGAACATTTCGACCGCGACGCAACAGTACTACTGTACATTTCTAACATCGATAAACTTTGTCCGACCTCCACCGAAAACCACTCACAATTCCCTCCAGCAAGCATCATAAGGCTGGGTTAGAGCGTATCTATGGCTCTGTCCATCCCGCTCTACGTCAAACAAAAGAGTGAGATACCTATTATTTTAAACCCATAGATACGCTCTAACTCGGCCTTATGCTACGCTTGTAGAACTAACAGTTTCCGCCAAAATAAAATAAAAACAAATGCCGATTTTTCATTTACAATACAGGGTGTTAAAAGACCGCCAACAAAGCGGGAAACCACGTATTGTCCTCATCATAAGGAACATTTTTGCCCAAGGAACTATGCCTGGGAAATCAACGGTTTCCGAGATAATGAGGTTCAAAGTCGGACTTTTCAAAACTTTTTTTTTGCAGATATGTATTCAGTATCTAGTCCTTAACATACCTTCTGAAGAAGCCATATCAAAATTATGAATATTTCTTACGAAAAACGACGTTAAAATGGCAACGCGCAATGTATTCTAAACATCGGCACTTCAAGCTTAAGTAACATAATTAGATACCTACGCTTGCGCAATATGGTTTCTGTGCGTTACACGTCCATTGCGTGATAAAATATTTTTCAAAATTATAACCTAAAAAACCAAAATCATTTCCCAGCAATAATTTATCGAAAAAGTACTTAGTTTTGGTGTCTAGTATTATATACGTGGCTTTCGGGTCTGTTGGCGGTCTTTTAACACCCTGTATGCGCCCCAAATGCCAAAAGTCGTAGCGTGCTATTATACAGAGTGTTAAAATAAATAAATAAAAGACCGCCAACAAAGCGGGAGACCACGCGTATACGTATAGTCCTCATCATAACGAACATTTTTGCCCAAGGAACTATGCCTGGGAAATCAACGGTTTCCGAGATAATAAAGTCGGACTTAAATTTATTTTTTTCAGAAATATGTTCAGTATCACGTTCTTAACATACCTTCTCAAGAAGCCATATCAAAATTATGGATATTTCTTACAAAAAATCAAGTTAAAATTGCAACCCGCAATGTAGGTTTTCGAGAGAATGTGGTTCAAAGTCGGACTTTAAATTTTTTTTTTGCAGAAGTATGTTCAGTATCACGTTCTTAACATACCTTCTCAAGAAGCCATATCCAAATTATGAATATTTCTTACAAAAAACGAAGTTAAAATTGCAACCCGCAATGTATTCTAAACATCGGATAGCCTAAGTTACTCCCAGAAACGTGAGTTACGACCATGTTAAGTTTGGTTGAAAACTATTCAGCGGTGTTCGCGTTTATCGTGTTCATACAGACAGACAGACAGACAGACATAAACCGTTTTTTTTGCATATTTGGATTCAGTATAGTTTACTTAGTAACCCCTGCTAGTTTTTTTCTAAAAATATTCAATGTACAGAATTGACTTCGCTAGAGTTTTATTATAAGTATAGATAAGTTCGGACCGAATTTCCTCGCTTCGTAAAATCAGCCGCGGAACTGAGGTCGCGTATTTTCCGGTTAGAAACTTATAGTACGGAAGCCGACCGCATGATCTTCACGTCACTTGATACAAAGATAAGCTCTATGGCTTCAAATAGAAAAAGTTACGCTGAGCTCGAATCAATCGGTCTTATCACTCTGAATTGGCCGAAAGGTCGAAAAAATGGGCCACTTCCGGTGCAAAAAAACACCCGATTTTACGTGATCTGATACAAGAATGAGACTGGTGGCTTCAATTAGAACTTCTTTCGGAGAAGCAGAAAAACCAAGTCTGCCAGCGCTGGAGTGGCCGGAAGTACCCGACAGACGCCCTCAAAGATCATGATTTTACTCAAAATTTACGTGATCTGATACAAGAATGTGACTTGTGGCTTCAATTAGCCCTTGATTCACAGAAGCAGAAAAACCAAGTCTGCCAGCTCTAAAGTGGCCGGAAGTACCTGCCAGATGCCCTCAAAGATCAGGTTTTGGGCCAAATTTACGTGTTCTGAATTGATCTGATACAAGAATGAGATTGGTGGCTTCAATTAGAACTTCTTTCGGAGAAGCAGAAAAACCAAGTCTGTCAGCTCTGGAGTGGCCGGAAGTACCTGACAGACGCCCTCAAAGATCATGATTTTGCTCCAAAATTACGTGATCTGATACAAGAATGAGACTGGTGGCTTCAATTAGAACTTCTTTCAGAGAGGCAGAAAAACCAAGTCTGCCAGCGCTGGAGTGGCCGGAAGTACCTGACAGACGCCCTCAAAGATCATGATTTTGCTCCAAAATTACGTGATCTGATACAAGAATGAGACTGGTGGCTTCAATTAGAACTTCTTTCAGAGAAGCAGAAAAACCAAGTCTGCCAGCGCTGGAGTGGCCGGAAGTACCCGACAGACGCTCTCAAAGATCACGATTTTGCTCAAAATTTACGTGATCTGATACAAGAATGAGACTGGTGGCTTCAAATAGCCCTTGATTAGCAGAATCAGAAAAACTAAGTCTGCCAGCTCTGGAGTGGCCGGAAGGACCCGACAGACGCCCTCAAAGATCAGGATTTTGGTGTATGGTGTACAGTATCACCATCTTACCTGTTCAGGCTATGAAAGATACTTCGTAACTTACACTTAGTTCTACAGGTATGCCTACTATGAAAAAAAAAACCGCCTAGTTCTACATCCATGTATGACTACTTGGAACACGTAAAATGGTAATTTTTTGTTCTGTCTAGTCTGTTTTGGCCCCCGCACTATCTTGTTTACTGGTTAAGTGCCCTTTGTCCACGAAAATCCATTGAAAAGATCCATTGATGGATTTTTGTGGACTTTATGACCACTTTAATCCATTACTCGGGACTGTTGTACGGAATGTATTTTTTGGACACAATGAGTAACAAAAAAATTCATTAATAAGATATTAGATAGGTACACCAAGGGTAAAAACACTTTCAGGCCCAGTTATGGGCCCAGCGTTATGTTCTAAAATGTTAAATCCCAAAACAAAACAAAAAAACACAGAATTTCAACAAGTAGGTAACAAGTCCAAGTGACAGATGTCAAAGTAAAACATTTTACAACCCCTGTTTGGTTTAGCTCATATAAAAAAAACTCCAGCCAAGCCAAGATAATTATGTTTTTTTGAAGTCATGAACTAGCGGTGCCGCGGGCACAAGAAAATGTAGAAACTAGTTGTTTGTCTGTTCTTACTTCACAGCCTATGTGGGTCATATTTTGTCCTTTGCTTGTCATAAGATTTTTACTGTCAGTTGTACAGCCGTTTAGAAGTTAATGTAAACAAGGATAATTATTCTTACTACCCGTTGTCCTATAACGCGTTTTCCCGTAGAAATGAAGCATTTTCCCGCGGTAAAAAGTAAAATATTTTTTCAAATCAGTCCAGTAGTTTCGGAGCCTATTCAATACAAATAAACAAACAAACAATCAAATCTTTCCTCTTTATAATATTATAGTGCAGATGTAGATTAGTGTAGATAGTGTAGGTAGATGATGGTGCACATGGCTGCTTTAGCAGGTAGAGGGCGCGAGGGGTGTGGAGTGTAAAAATCATTATGACTGTAGTAATACGTCAGATGGTTCGACATAAACTGATTTATTTTTTATACATGGCAATAACAATAAGGTCTGTATACCACATCAATGACAAGCAAAGGAAAAAAGATGAGCTAAATAAGCTGAAGAAGAAATACCCAAACGACTGGTTTCTACATTTTCTTGTGAGTTGGTGATTATAGAGCATCGCTTGTATCGATCCTATGTTTCAATATAAATAAAAACCGGCCAAGTGCGAGCCGGACTCACGAAACGAAGATTCCGTGCAGCCATCCAATAAAAAAAAATGGTTTCATGGACCCTCGGTGCGTGAGTTCAACTCGCACTTGGCATGTTTTGACCATGGCTGGTCTGATAGTAACTTTTGATCAATACAATAAACAAAATCGAATGGCACGTAAAAATAATTATGCCAAAAAAACAACGTTTCTCGCAATTTTCTATTAAATCACAGTTTTACTCACTAGTCGGCTACACCGACGTGAGTAAAACCGTGATTTAATAGAAAAATGTGCAATGCTCACGAAAGTTTAAGTTTTAAAAAAAATCTTTCACTCTATACCTAACTACCTATATTCTTCAAAATCTGTAAATGCCATTCGTAATATTTTCGCATTCCGATGACTCTCTTCTTTCACAGTTTTCCTGTAGCTATAACGGTTAATGGTGCTGGCTGTCCTTGCAACCTACCTCAAAACTCACGAATATGAGTATAGTCATATTCGTAAGTTTTGAGGTAGGTTGAACGAAATGACAAAGTTAGAGAAATTTAAAGTTACAGGCCCGCCTGGCCATGAATCCTATTTTGTATAGACAAATAGACAACGCCGTGGTCAGGCTGTTTTGACAGGGTTCTGTGGCCGTGTACCTTACCGACCACGGAACGAAAGCGCAAAAAGCGTCCCAGTTTGCGTGCTTGTTGCTTTGGTTCAGTTATACTGGTCGATGCAATCGAAAAAAAAATTAAAAGCGGACGGTGCTAAATACTTGTATCGTTTTTTACCATTTTTCTGAACTTCGTGTCTAAAACACATTGTAAGGGGTATTTTTTCATTTTTTCTTTTCGATCAAGGAACAGACAACCAGCACCAAATTGACAGATGAACATCTAATATGTTGGCACTATACTAATTTTATTGATGACTGTCATTTCTGTAAAGACCTAAGTCCACACACTCCGATTTTTTTTACACTCTGGTTTCATCATAAATATTTTTTACATTGCTTTGAACGTGGTAGTTACATTTCAGATGTTAAAATAGTTGATATTTAAAAGCTCAGCACATTCAACCTATTTAAGGCATGCACATATTATAAGTACATAATGCTAAACAGTATAATTAATAATAATGTTAATAATTTTTAAAGATGTTAATAAATTAAAATTTATTCGTTATTTAAAATTAAAGTCAATCCGATGACTTTCTCTTCTGACAGTTTTTCTGTAGCTATAACGGTTAATGGTGCTACCTCAACGCGCCATCCTGTATAATGGAAATGTTTTTTTTTTTATTATTGCCAGTGTTTTCACCATTATTTTGGATGCTTACAAGAAACAAAATCGAATGTGCACGAAAAAAAAGTTTTGTCAAAATCGCAAATTTTTTGGCACCCTGACTATAATTTTCAAAATCTGTAAATGCCACTCGTAATATTTTTGCAATCTGATGACTTTATTTTCTGACAGTTTTTCTGTAGCTATAACGGTTTATGGTGCTGCCTCAACGCGCCACCCTGTATAATGGAAAGTTTAAGTTTAAGTTTTATTTAGATTTTTTATATTTGTAATGTTTTGACCATGGCTTTTGATCCTTATTTACTAGAAACAAAATCATATGGCACGAAAAAATAAGTTTGGTGAAATTTACCAATTTACTTGCACCCTGTATATATTTTAAAAAATCTGTAAATGCCATTCATGATATTTCCGCAATTCAAATACTTTTTTTTCCGACAGTTTTCCTGTAGCTTTAACGGTTAATGGTGCTGCCCTTGTAAACCAACAACAAAAGTACATACAAAAGTATTAACTCTTGCTTTTGGGTATATACTCAGTAAAAACGAGTAATAACGAATAAATACTCATATTTTCTTTACCGAATCATTAAATACTATTTAGTATTTACTCACCGCCCATCTCTATCCGAGAATGTCAAAAACGATCCTTGTGGTCGGGTCACTAAGTAACATCCTTCTGGCGAACACTTCCAGGTCCGAGTCTCCACTCTACTAACTGACTGATCCAGTGTGTATCTACCAGACAACCTTTATTTAAACATGAACATTTTCAACTTATTAAATTTTTGTACCAGATGAAGTAAATGTAGTAGTCCCCATCAACCTTTGAGGCCGTCTGTCGGGTACTTCCGGCCACTCCAGAGCTGGCAGACTTGGTTTTTCTGTTTCTGCTAATCAAGGGCTATTTGAAGCCACCAGTCTCATTCTTGTATCAGATGACGTAAATTTGGAGCAAAATCATGATCTTTGAGGGCGTCTGTCGGGTACTTCCGGCCACTCCAGCGCTGGCAGACTTGGTTTTTCTGCCTCTCCGAAAGAAGTTCTAATTGAAGCCACCAGTCTCATTCTTGTATCAGATCACGTAATTTTGGAGCAAAATCATGATCTTTGAGGGCGTCTGTCAGGTACTTCCGGCCACTCCAGAGCTGACAGACTTGGTTTTTCTGCTTCTCCGAAAGAAGTTCTAATTGAAGCCACCAGTCATATTCTTGTATCAGATCACGTAAATTTGGAGCAAAATCGTGATCTTTGAGGGCGTCTGTCAGGTACTTCCGGCCACTCCAGAGCTGACAGACTTGGTTTTTCTGCTTCTCCGAAAGAAGTTCTAATTGAAGCCACCAGTTTCATTCTTGTATCAGATCACGTAAAAACGGGTGTTTTTTTGCACCGGAAGTGGCCCTTTTTTTCGACCTTTCGGCCAATTCAGAGTGATAAGACCGATTGATTCGAGCTCAGCGTAACTTTTTCTCTTTGAAGCCATAGAGCTTATCTTTGTATCAAGTGACGTGAAGATCATGCGGTCGGCTTCCGTACTATTAGTACATAAGAGACAATGAGGGACATAATCTTTGGCTCCTAAAGACTACGCAGACTAAGCTGAGAGGATGCTATACGGAGTGACGCGTTTATACGCCGTGGAATTTTAGCGGTTTTAAAGCCGAAGGTATTTTGTTGCACTGGTGATTCTGAGCCAAATTACAAAATTTCATTCCAATACGCGCGAAAAAATAATTCACTTCTCCATACCAATGGTGTCGATTGGCGATAGCCGTTTGTATTAGGAAGTGTTTTTTATTTCGCTCGTTTTGAAGTAAAATTTTGGAATTTGGCTTAGAATCACGAGTGCAACTAAATACCTTCGGCTTTAAAACCACAAAAATTCCACGGTGTATGGGTCAGTGGAGTGAAATACGAAACTATAAGAGATAGAAACATATTTTATAAGGATTCATAACTAAAATTGGGTCTTACTGTGAAAGCCTAACAAACCATAAATAAATATTACCTGCAGATAGGATTCTCCGGATGTGGATTCACCTCTACTTTGCCAACCTGAAAGAAACAAGTCGCGTTTAAAAAAAGTTTTTCTGGAGAAAATGGTTCTTGTATCTACAAAATTAAGAGTTCAATATTCAACTAGGCAAGACTTTTCATCTGTACGATAAAGGTGCACTTGTACCCCTCGGCTTAGTCCAATGAGACGAGCAGTCGTAGCCCGCCAGGTATAGTAGATACGGCCACTTCTTGTTTTAGGAAAATTGTTGCAGTGTCTACAAGATCAAAGTATAATATTGAACGTAGCAAGTCGCGTCACCTGTACGATAAAGGTGTCATCCTTGGTTCCCTCGCCTTCGTCCGAGGAGACCAGCAGGCGCAGGCCGCCGGCCACCAGGTATAGGTACGGCCACTTCGTCACGCCTTTGTAACTGGAACAGGACAGATGATATCTCACATTAAAATTTATTAACAGGTTCCCTGTCCCCCACATACAACCGATTTTTTTCATTCCGAAATGTCCAACGCTTTTTTCCTCAATTTGGCTTGTCTCAGATATTTAGAAGGTAAATGGAAAATATACCATTCTAAATATCCGGTCGCACAGATGTATTTTTGACGTGAAATAACGTAAAATAATACGTGACACACATATGATTCACGAGCGTGATGGTCACATTTACTTTTCGTCAGAAGACAATGTACTTTGTACGTCCCCTTACAAAAAATGCAAATCTTGCCACGTCCAACTGAAATAATCCTGCAAAGTAGCTACTACTTTTGTTCATATTAAATTTGATTCATGAACTTGTCAGTGTTGGTACAAAAACTGTCGTGTGTATCACATGCGATTCACTGGACATCCCTGTTAATGAGTCGTTTTCAGAGCAATTCATAGATGGCGCTTACAGGCTTGGCCATAGAAGAACCGGAACGCGACTGTCAAAATTAATCTGTGTTAAGCGAAATTTGACAGTCGCGTCCCGGCTCTTGTATGCATGCCTAGAAGAGCCATCTATGAAGTACTATGAATTTTATTTCGCTATAAAATCCATGCCCAAATTCCATCTTGTCCATCAAGGGCTGCAATGCTGACCGCACTGTGTTGGCCTGGAGCTACGCTACGCCGCGCTGTCAGCCATCAACAGCGCGCTAGCAACGTACCCATTATAGACAGCGGCAGTAAAAACTAAGGACTTTGCATCTACGTAATGAGATGATTTATACACCTTTACTCACACTAGATGGGTGAACAGACCACTCGGCGCTGCAGTGCCTAGGACATTGTTTTTAGATGGAGTAGGCTTGCCCAGTACCTATACCAACCTGACAGCTTAGTCGGCCTAGCCCACAGGAAAGACGCATGACTTGTCATGCGTATGGGGCCAACTGAGCTGCGGGTTTTGTCACGATGTTTTTCCATGGCAGTAATGTACTATTAAACCGTCGATCAAATCTGAAATATGGGTCGTGTGTTACCTTTCCGTGGTTTCGCTCTGGATGTTGCAGAGCGTTTGTGGCGCGACTTCTTGCAGGAGCAGTATGATGTTCTCGAGAATGAGCGGCTGAAGGACTGCCTCAAGGGGCGCTAGGGTCGCGTAGATCTCCCATATGGTGTCCTTTTCGAGACCCTGGGAAATTCATAATTCAGGATAGCAATGGTTGGCCGGAGTAGTATAAATCGCACATTAAATTGAAAACGTTATAGTACCTCTGCCCGATTCAGGGTCAGGGTTTTTTTTAGAGAAGGCCTTTGCCCAGCTAGTGTGACATGTACGACGTACTGTACACTTAGGCCCAGTTTCTGAATTGAGAATTTTACTAAGCAAATACTTAACTATCGTTCTGTCACGTTCTTTTGTGAGAAATCCACAGAGGCAGAACGATATTTAAGTACTTGCTTAGCGAATTTCTCAAATCAGAAACCGGCAGTTAGGTAGGCTACATCTTACTTATTTATTTAGGTTTTGACTTTTGAGCATCCGATATTTCGGGATGATTTTTATATCTTGAGCTTCGCATTAGTTTAGCCCAAATAATTATGACGAGATATTCACGAATAAGTTAGACTTACCTTTTTAGATTCTAACAGCTTCGGATGCAATTCCTCTTTCCAACTGACTGGTAAGTCCACTATTCTGTAATAAAAAAAGATGCTTGCACCATATTTAATTTTATAACTAAGCTATTAGCACCCGGAGAAGCCCATTCCGCGAAAGAACTTTGTCTTTACAGCTAAATGGTTGTATTTGATTTCCCCAGCGGCGTCCAGAACTCTTACCTTCATTGCATGTGTGATGCTAGTACTCAGACGTGGATTGGCGTAACATCTTTTGTACAGGACTTCGAGAAGCATTACGTTAGGCCACACGTTTACTTGTTGTTGGCACAGTGATTGATTTATAGGCCGTCCAAGATTTACCAAAAGCATGGAAGCGCTCATTACGATATTGCCACTCAAGCGATCACGTAATCATAAACTCACCGTCCCCAATGTTGCTGATTTTGCAAATCGGTTAAGGCGCTGTACATAGTGAATAGCCCGCGCGCCAAGAAAAATGCACAAAATCGAGTCCTGTATCAAATACACTAAAAACACAAAACTGGCTGTTTTAGATAGCTCTCACCTAATTCTAGGGTTTGATATGTGAACATTTTAGATTTTTTTAGTGTATTTGATACAGGAATCGTTTTTGTGCATTTTTTTTTGCGCGCGGGCTAATTCACTATGCCCAGCGCCTTAAGAAAGACTAGACCAACCAGTCTATGAGCTTTTTTGGGATAGTTGGGACAGTTACAGGCATAGCGCTTAGCTGAGGAGGTTTCTGCGGCAATAGAGCGGTGCGGTAGGGGTGATGTCTCGCTATACAAGTGACAGCGATGCTGTCGTCCGACTGAAGTCTCGCGTCACGAAAACACACCCCTCCCTCACCGCTCCACTACCGCAGAAACTCTTACAGAATAGATGATTATCTAAATGACAAAGAAGTCTGGCACTTAACCAGTTCAGCGCACGATCACCACACTTACCAATGTGTTATTTTTTAAGTTCCTACCTGCATTACAAAATGTATTATTTTTTAAGCACGAGATCCTTGGAGTTTCTTTACCATGCTTTTTCTCCAAGAACGATCAGAGCTAGTGAAGCTGGAGAAAAAAAAGTAGCTAGATACTTAGTATTAGATAGTAATAAGTATCTGATTTATATACCTTTTTTTTACTTTAGATAATATTTTGACGTTCAATGTAAATAATTTATTTATGGAATATTGAATAAAACATATTGATTCTGATTCTGAAAATTCTGACTCTCTCAGTTAAGGCTCCGTATAAGGCTAACTAGCGCCACCAATGTTAAAAAAATCATATCTTCCTTTAGAAGAAGTTTCTGAAAAAATCCTAAGATGAGCCTATGCGCCATGCTTTTCTAGATTTTTAAGTGTAGATACCCTCTTCGAAATTTACTTTTAAGCTAAAAAATTTTCGATAACCGCCAAAAGCGGCCGTTTTTGGCGGTTATCGAAAAATTTTCAGCTTAAGACTAGAAATTGAGTTGGGTACCTTCACTTAAAAATCTAGAAAAGCATGGCGCATGAGCTCATCTTAGGATTTTTTCAGAAACTTCTTCTGAAGGAAGATATGATTTTTTCAACATTGGTGGCGCTAGTTAGCCTTATACGGAGCCTTAAGCGCTATGCCTGTAGAAGACAGTACCCACCTTGCTTGCGTTATAGTGACACCCATGAAGTTGTTGTCTTCTCTGGCGCTCGTCGGCTCGCGTGCCTCCAATATGCGCCCCCCTAAGACTCCAGCCACCCAGTCCAAACCTTGCCTGAAAGCAACGTTTCTAATTTGACCACAATTTTATATACCGACACAACCACCAAAATCAGGTACATTTTAGACAGATCGTACAAGTCAGCATGCAAAAAAGCGTAGATACTTCCGATAAGAAGACATGTATGAAGGAATTACAGTGTTTACTAAGTAGATAGATAAAATAGATTTATTAAATTGATTGTTTAAAATAAAAATGTGTTCTACATTGAGTAGTTAACATTTCCTCTCAAGAAGCCGTATTGAAATTTTGAATATTTCTTACAAAAAACGACGTTAAAATTGTAACCCGCAATGTATTCTAAACATCGGCACATCGAGCGTTTATGCCAACGCTTGCCCAATATAACTTATCTGCGTTACACCGTTACAAGTCCATTGCATGAAAAAATACTTTTTAATACAGTTGCTCAAAAAGTGGCGTATTGCAGGGACGTATAGCGTTCGGGATGTGGGCTATTACACACGCGTGCTTTTTTTTACCTTTCCCGCACTAGTGCGTTCTCTTTCCCAACTGTCAAAATAATGTCTATTAAAAAGTAAAACCAACCATGAAGTTTTTACAAAAAAAGTTTTTATGATTCATGCAAATACGTATATTTCTAAAAAGAAGCTACTAATTTGTTTCAATATCAGATTTAATGATTTGATTGAATGAGTTTGGTTAGGTTTCATTTCATTTCATCTCATTAAATTTCATTTTCATTTCATATCAATAAAAAACTTCTACTGAAGACTTGGCTGTATGGGCATAGTTGCCTTTGCCTACCAGAATGGGTGAAGAAAAAAAAAAACTCTGCTTATATTCTACGGTTGGCGCCATTTTGATTTTTCAGAAATTTTCTTCGCGAGTTTAGTTGTTTGTTGCACAAAATGAGTAATTTCGACCTTAGTTTTTTTAAATGAACACCACCGGAACTCAGTATAATTGCACAAAATGCTTCGGAGAACATTTTACCGGAAAAGTCAAAAATGTCAAGTTAGTTGAGTTTATTGTGTTTTTATTATTTTATTAAATTGCTTCATTTTTTCGCAACTGTATTAAAAATAGTCGTTCAGTACACGTGCGGAACCGTCATTGCAACTTGTTCCGACTGTCAACCCTCGCCTTCGGCTGCGCCTCGGCTCGGGTAGCCATTTGTCGGAACTCGTTGCAATGACAGCCTTTCCACACTTGTAATGAAATATACTATTACAAAATTATAACCTAAAAAATCAAAATAATTTCCCCTCAATAATTAACGGAAAAAAAGTACTTTGGTGTCCGGTCTGCGTGCCTTTCGGGTCTGTCGGCGGTCTTTCAACACCCTGTATTGGACAGAGCTCCTAAAAGTGTTAAAAGGGGATACAAGACACTCACTTCTCGTAATGTTTGACCGAGGCCGAGGTGACCTTGACCTTGAACTGGTGGTACTGGTCCTGGAGGTCGACGGTCGATATGATGTCGTCGATGTCGAAGGCCAGCTTCACCTCCTCTGACGTCACTACCACAGTGCCGCGGCACACCACCCATTGGAACCAGAAGAACTTCTTCAGAGCGCCTGTCACAGTGGAAAAAGGATGTTTTTATCACATATATTCGAAAAGACCTAGCTCGTTCCCGGCAAACAGGGACTAAAAAAGCTTTTAATCCCGGAGGGACAAAAAGTGATTTGAATTTGGAATATGGATCTGTAAGTAAAAGTTCAAATGACTAAAGAGTTTACAGACAACATTGAAAGAGATCAATCACGAACAATGTATGGACAAGAAACTGGCAGTATGAAAAAATATACCGCGCGGCGCAAGCCAAATAAAAAAAAGTTTGTAGAAAAATAAAAACGTCAGAAATGCATTCCGTCTTCGTTCGTATCGTTTATGTGTGTACTAAAATTTGGATGTTACTTCCTTTCATAAAATAAAAGTGTTTCTTCCTCGAGTAGTGAGAATTAAAGTGTTATAATATTAACTCCATAGAACAGTGTGTCATATGCAGAGCCGACGCTATTTTATTCGTAAGTTCCAGTAACTTATTTTCTCATAGAGGGTGATAAAAAGTAGAGTGTTCACCTCGGGAACAAAACTTTTTAAAGCTCGAGTACTTAGAATCCCTTGCTGCGCTCAGGATTCAAAGAAACTCTCTCGCCTTAAAAATTGTGTTTTAGTCCCTCGATCTACTATTTTAAGAGCCTTGTACACCGTCCACTAGCGCCGCCGATGACAAAAAAAAAATTTTTGAATGCGTATTTTGCTAAAAATGGGCCGTAAATGAGAATCCGTAGGCTTAAAATTTTTAGGACCTAGACCATAAGTCTAGATTGCAGATCCTAGAACCTACGAATAAATCCCACCGCCAAAAAAGGCCAATTTTGTCTTTAGCCTAGGATTCTCATTTATCGGCTCCTTTTTTTTTCATTGGCCGTGCTAGTCCGCTTTGACCATCCCCTTAACGTGTAATGGGCAGGAAACCTGGCGAGGCGGGAAGATGGCCGGTGAACAAGGGCAGTAACAGAGTAGCGGCGGAGAACAGGACGGCCATCGGTGGGAAGACCAGCAGCCCGATGTCATTACGGCGGAGAGTCCATGGATGCGAATGGATAGAGACCGTGAGAAGTGGCGCGTGAGGAAAAGATGCCTATACCCAACAGTGGTTTGAGGTTGGCTGATGATGGTTATGGGGCTGATTCGTGTAAAAACACATGTCTCTGTCTGTATCATTTGGTGCCATCTCTTAGCGGAGGTCCTATCATTACGGCCACTTTGGCCCGTGATGTTGCGGTTCGGAAGATTTGGTGATTGAAGGACTTTAATCGAAGGCTGAAATGAATGCTCATTCACACCTACCTGAGGCTTGAGAGGACTCGAATATGGGGATGAGTTCAGAGGTCTCGCTCGCGTGGGAAGTCTCAGACGAGCCGTGCGGCTCCTCCGATTCGGACACGGACCTGCGAAGTGACATTATTCCATTAAGATTAACGTTTTAGACTCTAAAACTATCCTCTAAAGTTTAGAGGATAGTTTACCGCGCTAACGCCCGTGCAAGCGGAGAAAAAGAAAGATAGAAAAAACAAGATGGCGGTATTCGACGCCGGGCGAAAACGCCAGTGGATGCGTTGCGCTCCGAGAGCTGAATCGCGATGTTTGTTAAAAATCCGATTCCGGGTGATAACAGATTTTAATGGACCCGTTTTTAACACCCGATACAAAAATAATGATATAAGAGGGTGTTATAAGTTTGACCTCTATGTGCGTGTGTGTCTGTCTGTGGAACCGTAGCTCTTAAGCGGGTGAACCGATTTGAATGCGGGTTTTTAGGTTTCAATACTGGTTTTCTAGCGATTGTTCTTAGTTATGTTTTATCAAAATAGGTTCAGTCGTTTATGAGATATGTTAATTTGAAGCTGAAATGTCTGGGGTATTTAAAATTTTGTAGTTATTGATAGTCCATTCTGAGCATTTCGAAAAAGATAAAAAATACCACGAAAGAGTTCCCTTTGCAGAGTTATTTTTACCATGCGATAGGCACTAATTTCAGAAGGCAGAATCACTCACCGCATAGTACGAAACTGTTCCGAAGACGAAGCGGTGGCGCTCCGCGGGGCCAGGACTGGCCGATGCTTCACCAGCTTCAAAAGGTGCATGAGACTGTGAACCGCTGTCGCTACCATCGTGACCTGCGGGCGGTTTTAGCTTTAATTTGGTGCACCATAAGGGGTAGGAAAATACACCGTGGAATTTTAGTGGCTTTAAGGCCGAAGGTATTTAGTTGCACTCGTGATTCTGAGCCAATTTTACTTTAAAACGAGCGAAATAAAAAAACACTTCCCAATACAAACGGCTATCGCCAATCGACACCATTTGTATGGAGAAGTGAATTATTTTTTTCGCGCGTTTTGGAATTCAATTTTGTAATTTGGCTCAGAATCACCAGTGCAACAAAATACCTTTGGCTTTAAAACCACTAAAATTCCACGGTGTATAACGTAACCTGATTGAAACGGTCCTAATATTAGAGGCTATCGGGCCGGCTGTCCACCGCGGATTGGGAATGGCAACCGATGAGAACTTCAAAAGTAATGCCTCAAACCTACTTATCCATTAATACGGACAAGACACTCTAAAGAGGCATGCACACGACGATTTTTTTTACTCTCCGTCCACATGCGTCTCGTCGATCGATCGCGAATCACACAGAATAAGACAAAGAGCAAAGAGTAAAAACATGTTTTATGGTAAAACTAAGGCCTTTGCATCTACGTAAGCAGATGATTTATACAGCGTCCAGTGGCACCTTCACTCACACTAGATGGGTGAAGAGACCACTCGGCGCTGCAGTGCCTGGGACATTGTTTTAGATGGAGTAGGCTTGCCCAGCACCTATACCATCCTGACAGCTTAGTCGACCTAGCCCACAGGAAAGACAGGTCAATACGTGTGGAGCCAACTGAGCCGCGGGTTTCCTCACGATGTTTTCCTTCACCGTTAGCGAGTGGTATTGCTATTACAAATTCACAAATGTACGTAACTTTGAAATTAAACAAAGTCATAGATACATGCCCGCACTGGGAATCGAACCGGGTACCTCTTGCTTCAGAGTCCACTGTTCTACCCACTAGACCACCACCGCGCTTATGGTAAAGGCACACACTAAAAACAGTGGCTGCCTCCAATGCCTGTCGTAAACGTGAATGTGGGCCTATAATCCAACAAATTTGAGGAGTCAAGCGAGTTTTCAAATGTATGTATGTATGGTTCAATTAACTTGCCTGTTCATGGTCCAGTCGCACGATCAGCGGCGGAGTGTCGGCGTGTATATTCACTCCGAGCGAGACCACGGGCCCCGTTAAGTTGTTGGCATCCGCTGCCTTCGATTTATCTTTATCCGGCTGAAAAATATTATGTATTTGTTAGCCATTTGGGATGTTTATGACAGATTAAAAACTTCCCATCTCAGCCGACACGACGTCACTACGCGCGCGCAGTTCGTCTTTTCCATCTGCGCAGCCATAACACGTATACTACTAATTATATTTCGAAAAAATTACGCAAATTATCAAACGGAACAAAGCGCAGAAAACGGCATGACAACATGCCACTCTGATTATCTATTGCACCGAAAACAGACTTAGTAATTTGTAGATTTTTTAAACATACGTACGTTACTCTGCGATTTCCGGCTGGAACAAAAATCAATGTTGTAAATAAAATATGAATACCGCATGAGACACAGAAAGGTCCTGACATACTTCTACTTGATGTCGTTCTACTTTCACAGTGGTATTAACCATGACGTACAACAAAACAAAAAATCTATACACTATACCTTCGAATATGATGTTTTTATTTCAAGTTTGATGGGGAGAACGACACTACATTTATAACATAGAAAATAAACTTACCTGGCCGGGCCACGAATAAACTCCTTCAATGTAGTTGGTTTGAAGTCCAAACCGGTTTGAAAGAATTTCGTCTTCTGAAAAAAGATAAATAAAAAGCATGTGAAGTCGAGACCAGCAAGACACAGTGGGCAGTTTGGACGAGAAGAATAGAATATCAGAGAAAAGGATTTTGAAGCTTTCGTGGTTGTTGTCAAACATTACTGCCAGTGCACTGTTGATCCATGAACTGATCATGATTGATCTTTTTCAATGTTGTCTGTGATCATTTGTAAAATTTAGAATATCCACATTCCAAATTCAAATCACTTTTAGTCCCTCCGGGATTAAAAATCTATTTTAGTCCCTGTTTACGGGGAACGCACTAGGTCTTTTCGAACAGATGTGATAAAAAGGTACTTAGATGTAAGTTGAGAGGAATGAGACCCTCACATCACTAGCGGGCTCCTTGGGCTTGGGCTGGTCGCGGTGCGCATGCACCGCCATCTTCTTGGTGACGACGGAGAGGGTGACGGCGGTGGTCACCAGCTCGAGGACCGTCTGCGGCGTCACCGGGCCCATCTTCACATGCGACTTCAGGTGTCCTAGGTCTGAGAAAAAAAAAACCTTCTCTTCATACTCGGACAGTACTTGCAATTTACGAGCGCGCGTGGACCAGTGCACAAAGAACTGCAAACACGAAGGGCTAACTACTAAGTAAGGTTCGGCGTTCGCTGGTCCACGCGATGTAGTATAAAACAAAATATATTCTCTACACAGTATAAAACAAAGTCGTTTTCCGCGTCTATCTGTCTATTTATCCTCGAACACCTCCTAAACCACGTAACGATGTTGATGCTGTTTTCACAGTCAGTAGCATTTTTTGTCACGGACGGTTTATAGGCGAGATAATACGTTTTGCTCGCGACTTCGTCCACGCAGATATCGATAAAAGTAGGATATTCCTCGTTGAAGTAGTCTGCGGGGTCGAAGTTTTGCTTCCTCGTCCAATAATTTTTTAAAAATAACTATGTAGTAAGCAAGTAACTCTTTATTGTAAAACAGAAATCATTAAACATTAGTTAGTTAAGAATTATGCCAGATAGATTCACCTGTGGTGTCTGCGGCCGCCCGCGCACTGATAGTGTAACACGACATGTCGCTCGCCATCATCTTCCACGGAAACGAGTCTTCTTCGGTACCTGTGACGGGATATTTATTTAGCCTACACTTTTGATGAAGTGCTCAGAGTAGTTATCCCTACCAACTTTCTATAGGGTTTTTGTCAGGGTAAGCAGCTCCACATTTGAAAGGTCTGCCGCCGTAGCACACCGAAGTCGCGCGCGCCTTTCTTCATTTGTCCATCGTTTTAACGCTTGCTAGTACTACACCATGTCAAATGGAGCATGCGTAAAACTAAGGCCTTTGCATCTACGTGATGAGATGATTTATAAAGCGTCCAGTGGCACCTTCACTCACACTTAGAGTGGGTGGAGAGACCACTCGGCGCTGCAGTGCCTGGGACATTGTTTTAGATGGAGTAGGCTTGCCCAGCACCTATACCATCCTGACACTTAGTCGGCCTAGCTCACAGGAAAGACAAGTCAATACGTGTGGAGCCAACTAAGCCACGGGTTTCCTCACGATGTTTTCCTTCACGTTTGCGAGTGGTATTGCTACTACAAATTCAAAAATGTACGTAACTTTGAAATTAAACAAAGTCATAGATACATGTCCGCACTTGGAATCGAACCGGGTACCTCTTGCTTCAGAATCCACTGTTCTACCTACTAGACCACCACAGCTTGATACTAGCATGCGTAACAGAGCTAAAAACACGCGCGTTTCAACGCCGGCAGCGCTATGCATCGACGAGTATTTTCGTCTCACTTTATATTATTTCATTGCTTAAAACAAGATGGCGCTACTCGACGCGCGACGAAAACGCTCAGTCATGCATGACTCAAGACCGCCAAAATTATGACCCCTGATTATGAGCTGCGCATGGCAAAAACAAAGGCTTCGCCAAATTTAAATAGGCTGTTTTATAACGAAGATACAATGCTAGTAACTCACTCAATGTAGGCCTTCCAAAGGTGGGTCCATCCAGGCGAATGTCCTTCCATAAGTTTCTCAACATTGAAACGCACCGCACGTTCAGCCGACCGAGACTGTAATACAATCAATTTTGCAATAGATTCTAAAGATGAAAAAAAATACAATCAGGCAATATTGGGGCAAAATAATCAGAGTTTAATTAAGGCGACGGGGAAGGCACTCTAGCGCTGCCTATGAAATAAATAATATTCTTTTTGGATGCGCTTTTTTGCTATGGTGAAGTCTATGAGTCAACCATAGACTTCACTATTTTTAGGAACTAAGGCCTAGATTTCAGATCCTAAAACCTAGGAATAAAACTAAGTCAAGAGCGACCTTGATTTTCTTGTGTAGCATTCAGGTGCAGAAACTTGACGGAATGACGGGTCAAGTAGCCGAAAAGCAGTGGTTGCGTCTGGCACAGGATCGTGAGAGGTGGCGTGAGCATGAAGATGCCTCCAATCAGCAGTGGGAGTTAACAGGCTGATGGTGATCTTGATGAGGCTCATCCTCGCTACGCTCGGGATTCTCCTCTAGAATCCTTAGCTCTGCTCTGGATTCAACTTGATCCCTGTTTGCTCTCTAGGTAAACAATCTACTGTTACCCAGATAGTGAGACGTGTATGGGCCACATGTTACTTACCTGCTTAGGCACTTGTTGACAGTGGACAAGACATACTGCCGGTTTCTGAATTAAGAAATTCGCTAAGCAAATGGGTAAGTATCGTCCTGTCTCTGCAGATTTCTGACAAAAGAGCGTGACAGAACGATAGTTAAGTATTTGCTTAGCAAAATTCTCAATTCAGAAACCGGGCCATAGACATAGACATTTGTTACCTGACACACAGCACGTTCTGCCGCGGGCTGGAGGCGTGACGCTCCATCGCGTCACGGACCGTCACGCAGTCGACGGCCGACGCGCTGCGCAGTGGCACGTACACGAGAACCAAACCCAGGTCCACCGACACGGTGAGACGCGACAGCCGCTGGTGCAGCCAGAGGAGGCTCTCGTCCGCGCTCCACGGCTTCGGCTTGGGCTGTGGATTGCAAACATACAGTTAGAAACTTAATCTACAGTTCTCGCCAAACATCTAGTCCGCTTTGAAGTTGGCGCGCCGCGAGTGACGCAGGTTTTTAATTATAGCCGCCATACATTGAAAACCTGCGCAATGCGTAGCGCAGCAACTTCAGAGCGGACTAGTAAGTAAGTAAGTAAAAAGTTTATTCACAAATAGACACAGTACAATGATAATTAAGACTAAAAATACACAAGTAGGCAAGTTAAATAGTACAAAAAAGAAACGAGCGGAAAATGTCACTGTACTGCGCTTGTGAAAAGGACCCGACTCAGCGTGTTACAGAGAAAGTACGTAATACTCCTCGTAACGCTGGTATTCTGCCGGGACTAGATGTTTGGCGAGAACTATACTTAGTTACTCCGCTGGCTTAGCGACCCGAAGTGGGTCGTGGCCACAGACACAATAATTCACCACTGGTCTCTGTCCTGTCTCTTTCCAGTCGCTTCCCTGAAGTTCACGCAGGTCCTTGCTGACTTCATCCCTCCAGCGGTATTTGGGATGGCCAACCGGTCTTCGGCACAGTAAGACTTATGAAATGTTTTGATACACAGTCAAGCCAAGTTTCAAATCATCATAATCATCCACCTCGAAGGATGCCAAGCGGGACCAACTGGTGCCGCGGCCGTTGGACGGTTGTCGGGAATGAGGTGTGAGGCACACTTACCGCAGCCTGCGGCTTGGGCAGCCGCTCGGGCTCGCTGCTCGAGTCCTTGCTGCGCGCGCGCACCGTGTGAACCAACTCCGCGCCGGAGCTCGACCGGCTGGCGCCGCGGCCGCTTGACGACTGTCGACAATGAGGAGATTGGGTAAGGTTGGCCCCACGAAGGTCAATATCAATTCGTGACACAATAAAATGCGGACGCTATCCCACTAATATTATAAATGCGAAAGTTTGTTTTTTGTTACTCTTTCACGCTGAAACAACTGGATAGCTCAAATACCAGAATAACACATAGGCTACATATTATAACGCTTTTACTCTTAGGGGCAAAGTAAAGGTCATATCCTTTATCTGTAGTCCACGCGAACGAAGTCGCGGGCAAAAGCTAGTATAATATAGGATGTAACAGGAAGGTTCAGATGAGACTCAACAGAGACAACCTAATTGCCTCAGATGTGGGTGAAATCAAGGCCTAATTTATTACTTTTAGTCGTAGGATAGTTATAAACAGTCGCGGCAAAACGACGCATTGATAATATTGCTATCTTTAGCGCCTCCTTTACGTCGTGAAATAAAGCTACATGTCGCTACTTGATAGCGGGACAACAGTGTTTGTCGACGCGTCGTGCCGCCCGGGCAAGTAAAGACGAAGTTATTACCGGCGGAGTGTTTCTAATTCGCAGGAAAGCAGATGACGTTATAGACCTCGGGGCTGCTACTAGTGGCTGGTCTGAAATAAAAATAACAAAGATATGAAGAATCTGAAAAACGAATCTTTGATAACGTAAAAATCAAACAAAAGGAAGGCTAGATGACAGTCTAGGCATCAATGCCCTGGCTTGTAGGCCAAAAAGGACACTAGTAAAGGAAAATTACGTTTTTATTTGCAAAATATTAACATGGGCAGCTAAACACTTCATGGATACTATTCGGTACGCAAAGTTTTTTGTTCGAAAGTCCGTTATTGGCTTAATCTTATATTTAGACAATATTGAGAAACTAATTTCAATATTTTTTTATTTTGGTTCAGTACTTTGGATTTTACAACGTTTCAAAGATACGGTTTTATGACCTTCACGCGACGGTCTACATACTGTTGGCGTTGTTTGGCGGTCATAGGAACAAAACATTTTAGCGCATAAAAACAAAACTACTGAAGGAAAATAAAAAATATTGAAATTAGTTTCTCAATATTGTCTAAAGATAAGATTAAGCCAATAGCGGACTTTCGAACAAAAAACTTTGCCTTCCGAATTGCAGACATTCATAATGTTAGAATATCTAATACCTACGCAGAAAGATCTGTCTTTTGCGCGAGCTAGGTGGCAAGGAAAGGGAAATAATGGTCTAGCTGGCTTGATCTCACCAGGGGGCGTCCGCGGCTCCGGCTTGTAGGCCAAGAAGGCCAACAGCAAGGGGTCCATCGCCGCCGCCGTCGGCTCGGTCCAGAGGCCGACGAACTCGACGTTGCTTCGCTCGCCCGGCGCGTTCAGCTGCACTGCTAGACGGAGGTATGGCCTAAAGAAGGGACAAAGCTTGAGGCGTCGGTTATTTCGCGAATAAGAGCTGCCTTATTTGACTATGGCCCGGTTTCTGAATTGAGAATTTTACTAAGCAAATACTTACGTATCGCTCTGTCACGCTCTTTTGTGAGAAATCTGCAGAGACAGGACGATACTTACCCATTTGCTTAGCGAATTTCTCAACTCAGAAACCGGACCTAAGCGGTGGTGGGCTAGTGGTAAGAACATTGGACTCGGAAGCGAGAGACCCAGGTTCGCTCCCCGTTGCTGGCATGTACTTATGACTTTGTTTATTTTCAAAGTTACGCACATTTGTGAATATGAAGCAGCAAAACCTTTCGCTAACGGTGAAGGAAAAACATCGAGAGGAAACCCGCTGCTTAGTTGGCTCCACACGTATTGACTCGTCTTTCCTGTGGGCTAGGCTGACTAAGCTGTCAGGATGGTATAGGTGCTGGGCAAGCCTACTCCATCTAAAGCAATGTCCCAGGGACTGCAGCGCCGAATGGTCTCTTCACACATCTAGTGTGAGTGAAGGTACCACTGGACGCTGTATAAATCATCTCATTACGTGGATGCAAAGGCCTTTTTAATACAGTTGCTCAAAAAGTGGCGTATTGCAGGGACGTATAGCGTTCGGGATGTGGGCTATTACACACTCGTGCTTTTTTTTTACCTTTCCCGCACTCGTGCGTTCTCTTTCCCAACTGTCAAAATAATGTCTATTAAAAAGAAAAACCAACCATGAAGTTTTTACTAAAAAAGTTTTTATGATTCATGCAAATACGTATATTTCTAAAAAGAAGCTACTAATTTGTTTCAATATCAGATTTAATGATTTGATTGAATGAGTTTGGTTAGGTTTTAATTCATTAAATTTAATTTTCATTTCATATCAATAAAAAACTTCTACTGAAGACTTGGCTGTATGGGCATAGTTGCCTTTGCCTACCAGAATGGGTGAAGAAAAAAAACTCTGCTTATATTCTACGGTTGGCGCCATTTTGATTTTTCAGAAATTTTCTTTGCTTTAGTTGTTTGTTGCACAAAATAAGTAATTTCGACCCTAGTTTTTTTAATTAACA
This sequence comes from Zelleria hepariella, assembly GCA_949319315.1. Classification (NCBI taxonomy): domain Eukaryota; kingdom Metazoa; phylum Arthropoda; class Insecta; order Lepidoptera; family Yponomeutidae; genus Zelleria; species Zelleria hepariella. The sequence continues at coordinate 17,744,461 of OX439379.1, forward strand.
CCACTGGAACTCAGTATAATTGCACAAAATGCTTCGGAGAACATTTTACCGGAAAAGTCAAAAATGTTAAGTTAGTTGAGTTTATTGTGTTTTTATTATTTTATTAAATTGCTTCATTTTTTCGCAACTGTATTAAAAATAGTCGTTCAGTACACGTGCGGAACCGTCATTGCAACTTGTTCCGACTGTCAACCCTCGCCTTCGGCTGCGCCTCGGCTCGGGTAGCCATTTGTCGGAACTCGTTGCAATGACAGCCTTTCTACACTTGTAATGAAATATACTATTTTATTTATTTGACTAAATAGAAGACATACTTGTATTCAAAACGGGTGGAGTCGCGGCGGTTTTTTAAGGAACAACAAACACTCACCACTCTAGTCTAACCGCGACCACGGCAGCTATAACGCCCCAGATAAGAAAGGTAATTTTGCTTCAAAAGCCACCGCAATTTGACCAGTTTCGAATACAAGCATGTGAAAATCACGAGTCATTATAATACAATTTAAATAAAACGCTTCTCCTACTCAAAATCCTCATTACGAGTACATGCAATGCATGGGCAGTACAACGACGTTCAATAAGAATTACGCATACTCGTATAAAGCTGTGTTAGAAATTTTGTCACTGAAATGTAAGAGACAGAAAAAGCGTGGGCTTTCATTTATTACTTACGTTGAGACTGGGTTATCAGGTCCAGAAAATAGCCAGGCTTGTTTCGGCTGATCTTTAGCTGGTGACAAAATATACAAGGTTAAAAAAACCGAAATAAAAAAAAAGTCCAATTATTGCTAGCCACGAAGATGGCAAATAGAAAAAAACTGCAAAATCACAATTTTTTTAGTTTGAACTGTAAATTATATCAGGCGTGACGCACTCTGCAGTTGGTAGCAAGGTATGAAGCCGGCGTATTGGTAGGTCGGTAAAATTCAATACAAAAAACACTACCGCACGCCGCCGAGCGGAATAGATAGAAAGAGATACAATAGTTAGCGGTAGGTGATTGGCGCTGTGCAACCTGAATAGCACTTTATTGTGTTGTAGCTAGAGTCACTATTTATTTGAATGATATTGCACAGTGAATCATATGTACTTGTACTATTATGTATTATATAATTATATATTACTAGCTTTTGCCCGCGACTTCGTCCGCGTGAACTACAGAAAAAAGATATGTGGTTTACATTGCCCCTAAGTGTAATAGCGTGATATTATGTAGCCTATGTGTTATTCTGATGTCTAAGCTATCTCCATTCCAAATTTCATCCAAATCCGTCAAATATCCATCCATCCATCCATACTTACAAATTTTCGCGTTTATGATAGTAGTGAAGCGGTGGTAGCCTAGTGGGTAGAACAATGGACTCGGAAGCGAGAGACCCAGGTTCGAATCCCGGTGCGGCCATGTACCTATGACTTTAATTTATTTCAAAGTTATGTATATTTGTGAATTTGTAGTAGCAAAACCACTCGCTGACGGTGAAGGAAAACATCGTGAGGAAACCTGAGCGTATGAGGCATTATACCCTCAACGCAAAAATCGCAAACCCGCATTGAGCACGCGTGGTGATTAAGCTCTCTCTCTCTCTCTGAGAGAAGGCCTTTGCCCAGCTAGTGGGACATGTACAATTGTACAGGCTAGATCTTACTTACTTTTATGATAGTAGTAGGATTCTTCGGGGATATAGGTATGAAGAATGACCGGACACCCTGTATTCGTCCAGTCTAGGATTGGAAACTTACAAGGCCCGCTGGCATGGAGGGCTGTCACCCGCATGGCCTGAACGGTCACAATGTGCGTGGTCACTATGGCAGAGACGAACTGCTTTACGTGTATATCTTCCACGGTCATGTCCACTGCTACGTTTTCTGCAACAAGTAAAGTCGGATATTACCCGTGGATCGAAATACACATTGTCCGACTTTGGACTAATGTTAAACTTTGAGTTACGCACGGAATTCGTAAGTAACATGAGAATGCTAGAGGTTTTATAATAGTCAGTGTTTTTTTTTTTTGGGACAAGTATGATTCGGATGCGCAACTACTAGGCATAGCGCTTAACTCATTAGGTTCCTGCGGGAGGGATGTTTTTTTGTGACGCGTGACCTCAGTCAGCCGTCAGCATCACTGTAGTCGGCCGTCAGCATCGGATGAGTAGTTTTGGAGATTATCCCCTACATACAGGTAGCGTCACGAGTTATGAGCGCTGACCTTGAATGCGCAGAAGTTCTGACCAAAAAAAACAGACCCAAAAAATTAGTTCTGCGGCAGAACTAATTTTTTGGGTCTGTTTGGCAGGGTTTGAGGGGGGCGAAGGAGAGGCGCGATCGCCGGCGAGCGCGGGCGCGTGATTGGTAGATCAGTCGCTCTAGCCTCGGGGTACAGTCCCACACATCGTTTTTTTATTTCCTCGCAGAAAGAATGCCGAAGCAAAATGTTTTAAAACTAGTGGTTCGCCCCGAACTTTGAACTCGCGACCCCATATCTCAGCAACCCCTCGACCGATTTGGCTCATGTTCGAACTTAAAAATTCTCTTTACCTTATTTACCTGCCTACCAAATTTCGTGACGATCCGACTAAATTTACTCAAGTTATCGTCGAACGAACATTCATACATACATACATACATACATACATACATACATACATACATACATACATACATACAAACGCCGGATTGTTCCAGTAGACTCGGAGAACTTCGCTCGCTTCGCTCGCTCGTTCAAAGACAGTTCAGAAAGATTAAAAAAAGTAATTGAGAAAAATACATATTGGATTGAGATTATTTTTCATTGATTGTACACCCGTTTTGTCGTAATGTCGGTTAAAATAATTGTATAGAAAACCATTTAAAATATAACGAGTACAAAATCCGCAAAGAATACTTTCAATCTTTAAGTTTAGTCATCTCACTCAACTATTCAGCAGTTCAGCTCAGCGTCAGTCTTAGATCCCGCGTGGATATTAGACATTTTGCGCGCGATTGTACACACTTGCGCAGAAATACCCACCAGTTTCGTCGAGCGCTCATAACTCGTGACGCTACCTGTACGTTCATACTTACTTACAAACTTTTCCTCTTTATAATACTAGTGGTTCGCCCCGAACTCTGAACTCGCGACCCCATATCTCAGCAACCCCTCGACCAATTTGGCTCATGTTCGAACTTAAAAATTCTCTTTGCCTCATTTACCCGCCTACCAAATTTCATGAAGATCCGACTAAATTTACTCAAGTTATCGTCGAACGAACATTCATACATACAAACATACATACATACATACATACAAACGCCGGATTGTTCAAGTAGACTCGGAGAACTTCGCTCGCTTCGCTCGCTCGTTCAATTAGTGTAGATAGTGTCGGTAGATCAATCAATCAGCATACAATGTTTAACCCGTACCTTCGTCGGAGGTAGCGTCTATAGGCAGTGACGAGTATTTGAGCAAGGAGGACCTTTTCTTCTTTATCAGCGACTCTACAACTTGCCACGCCGCCAGCAGTCGAGCCAGCGAACCGCACACATTCAACTCGCCTGTAAGATACAACATGACATTAAAGTTCCGTTAGTTGGAGTAGCCATTTTAATTAGATTAGTTAGGACTAAGGGCCACTATTGGCGCCAATGTGAAAAATAGAACGGCCTCTTTTGCCTTGCGCAGGTTTCATTCATAGGTTCTAGAATCTGGAATCAAGGTTTTGTGTCCTAAAAATAAGTTAGACTGGGTTGAGACTTGACGGACATTTTTAGGAAAAAAATATCCAAAGCCAGACAGGTACTTTGTTTGCATTGGTGGCGCTACAATATCGGAAACGGCCCGTGTGTAAAGGCCTTTGCCTCTACGCAGTGAGATCAGCGTCCAGTGGGACCTTCACTCACACTAGGTGCGTGAAAAGACCTCTCGGCGCTGCAGTTTTAGATGGAGTAGGCTTGCCCAGCACTTATACCATCCTGACAGCTTAGTCGGCCTAGCCCACAGGCAAGACCAGTCAATACGTGTGGAGCCAACTAACCCACGGGTTTCCTCACGATGTTTTCCTTCACAGTTAGCGAGTAGTTCCTACTACAAATTCACAAATGTACGTGACTTTGAAAAGAAACAGTACTTGTTTGCTCAACAAATTCACAAATTAATGTAAGTAACTTTTTTAAAGCGTTTGCTTAGTACTTGTACTTTATGACTTACCAATCTGCATCTTGAAACTGGACAAGATGGACCTCTGGCGCTTGTGAAACAGGTACGGGTGCAACAGGTGCCGGTATATGAACTTGATGTCCGTCCGGGCGACTGGCCTCGAGTTCCCTGGCGAGTCGTCGCCAAAAGGGGCCAACTTGAGTTGGGCACTCTCTACTGTCGCGATGATACTCAGCCGCGCCCCTTCGCAGAGCGGGCCCGTCTCGTTCGGAAACTGGCATACGGCCTCGCATACTCTACACATGTGAAAGGAGAAAAGGCCGGTCATTATCAAGCTTTGCTCACTATTTGGATAAAGGTTTGATAGAACTTCAAGTACTGTACAGTGTGTGCCACGAAATAAGCGACTTGACCGCGGCTCCCGCACTCTTTCTGCCGCCCCGACCACCACCCAAACCTCATACCGCTAAAGAGACCTATAAATCGTCACGCGCATGTCAAACCACGGGGTGTCTTTTCTTTCGTAGCACGTATTGCAAGGTGAGTAAAGTTATTTCGCGAGGGTATAGCGGGCCAGTGACGAGCAGTGTGGTATTGGGCAGGTCGATGTCAAGCGCGATAGGAGGCTGCGTAGGCTTCTCCGTGAGCGAGTGGTCCCAAGGCAGCAGTCGTAGCACGATTCGCTCGCACACGACGTCCACGCGTCGCTGCGGCAAGTGAGCGAGTGGTATAGCTTACCTGCGAGGGTATAGCGGGCCGGTGACGAGCAGCGTGGTATTGGGCAGGTCGATGTCAAGCGCGATAGGAGGCTGCGTAGGCTTCTCCGTGAGCGAGTGGTCCCAAGGCAGCAGTCGTAGCACGATTCGCTCGCACACGATGTCCACGCGTCGCTGCGGCAAGTGAGCGAGTGGTATAGCTTACCTGCGAGGGTATAGCGGGCCGGTGACGAGCAGCGTGGTATTGGGCAGGTCGATGTGAAGCGCGATAGGAGGCTGCGTAGGCTTCTCCGTGAGCGAGTGGTCCCAAGGCAGCAGTCGTAGCACGATTCGCTCGCACACGATGTCCACGCGTCGCTGCGGCAAGTGAGCGAGTGGTATAGCTTACCTGCGAGGGTATAGCGGGCCGGTGACGAGCAGCGTGGTATTGGGCAGGTCGATGTGAAGCGCGATAGGAGGCTGCATAGGCTTCTCCGTGAGCGAGTGGTCCCAAGGCAGCAGTCGTAGCACGATTCGCTCGCACACGATGTCCACGCGTCGCTGCGGCAAGTTGTCCAGTAGAGACTCGCATTCCTCCACAGTCAGCGTGCGGTAGGTTAGTTCTGGAAAGTATTATTAACGTTCATAGAGAATAATTTCTTGTACAAAAGTTGTTTCTCTTCAAACATGCTTCTTGTACGGTTCAAAGTACCGTACATCTAGGGCGCGGGCTGCTGACACTGCATATCGCATAGTCGGTAGCTCGCGCAGCGACCGACAGTTGGCTCTAGCCACTCACCGGAACTACACTACTTTGTCTACTCTAAAACCATGTAAAAACCGTGTAACTACAGTGATTAAACTATGAACTCATAAACACTATCTTCTCCTTCCACCACCATCCACCTACAACTACAAGTGCTGTAAGACAGGGTGGGGTCGCACACGCCCTGCCCTGCTCTTCCATGATGGTCGGCATGTAAGTAATTTAAGATACAGTCTAAGGCCCGTAAGATCAATGCTAGTTTAAACCCTATCTGTCAATTAACTTTCATACAAAATGCGAGGTTTAATCTATGGGCTGTGATTGATCTTACGGGCCTAAAGCAGGTCGACCTACACAGTAACGTTATGGGCGAGATCACTCGCGATATGAATCAGCTCATGCAGTCGTGTTTTCGTAGCTTTGGTAATAATATCTAGCAGTGGCTTCTGTGGTCTGCCTCGAGCTCTATTACCCTCAACCTTTCCCGTCATGATTAGTTTTTCCAGGCTATCAGATCCTCAACGAACTATGTGTCCGAAGAATGTTCATATACGTAGTTGGCATGTGATTGATAGTGGTGTGCGTGTTTTGAGCTCTTGGCGTAAAGACTCATTCGTTCTCATCGCGGTCGACGGAATCCGTAGCAGTCACCGCCAACACCTCATTTCGGAGGCATCTAAGTTGGTTCATCTTTATAGTCCATCTCGCTGGCATATAAGGCTATTGAGATAACCAAAGATACGACTATTCTCACTTTGGTGTTTCTTTGAATAGAACGATATTTCCGGCCTTTGTCTATTTCAACCGGCTCATGGCTCCTTTCGCTATCTGAAGTCTGCGTATTATCTCCCTGTTTAATTATAAACTAGTAATAAAAGCAAGCTAATTCGGAATATATTACCAGAGGCCGGTGGCGGGGGCAAGTCCCTGAAGACAACCGAGATGGCAGCGAAGCGATGCATCAATCCCATGCACAGCATGCACTCGATAGGATGCACGTTGACGCTCAATTTTAAAGTCTCGTTCCAGTCACTAGAGTCGAAAATGCAACACGTTAGCGTTCATATTGCTTAAGTTTCAACGAAAGTAGCCTAGCGGAAAATGCACAATTTTCACTGTTTTTTTCAAATTATGTTTGTGTCACGACAATAAAACACTATAGGATCTGGGATTTAGGCCTTAGGTCCAAAAAATTGTGAAGCCTAGGGATTCTTATTTGACGGCCCGTTTTTAGCAAAAATCTGATCCTAAATAAGATTTTTATTTTTTTCATTCTTCTTAAGTTTGAAGCCAAGGCACAGATCGGGTACACGATTACCTGTATTCGAAGTCAGTGGGCGGATTCTCGTAAGGATTGAACGTGCTCCACATAGGCGGGGCGCGTTCGTGTGTTATTTGGAAGAGGACGACTGGTTCTAGCTTTTTCCAGAAGGCATTTTCTGAAATGGCGGGCTCCGGGTTGACCTCAGGGGCCTCGGTGGTGGCTTCTGCTGTCGTCTCTGTCGTTTCCACGCTGTCGCTCAATGTACCAATCTGTAATTTGCATAGTGTTTAATATCTACACCGTGGAATTTTAGTGGTTTTAAAGCCAAAGGTATTTAGTTGCACTCGTGATTCTGAGCCAAATTCCAAAATTTTACTTCAAAACGAGCGGAAAAAAAAAACACTTCCTAATACAAACGGCTATCGCCAATCGACACCATTTGTATGGAGAAGTGAATTTTTTTTTCGCGTGTTTTGGGATGAAATTTTGTAATTTGGCTCAGAATCACCAGTGCAACAAAATACCTTCGGCTTTAAAACCACTAAAATTGCACGGAGTATTTTAATAACCTTTCCATTTAAAAACAGACAGACAGAATGACAGTTTAATGATGATCCTAATGGTGGCATTTAGGTAGTCTTGCATTGTAACGAGAACGAAACGTGTGTGTCAAATTTCAGCTTAATCTAACACTGATTTGATTACAGACAGGTGAAAGTAGATAAGAGCTCTAAAATAGCATAACCTTACCTGGCGTCCCGGCACCCGCGTCTGACCAACAAAGGGCTGCCTGTAGCTATCGGCGACTGGTGAAAATGTCTCTTGTTCGATCTCTACCTCGGGCCACTCCCATTCTTTGTCGTCGACCGGCGCGGACTTTGTCAGATAAAAAGTTGGCTCGCCGGCAGACTGGGAAAAAGATAAAAAAGATTTGAAGAGAGGTTAGTCAAATTAGTTCTTTTCAAAACGATGTTAGTTTTGTGAGAGGTTTTTATCTGTTTTGAGACCAGCGAGTAGAAGAAAACATGGAGATATAACTAACCCTGAGAAATGACCTAATGCATATGGTTCTCGTATGGGCGGAGTCTACAGATGGTTTCTCTCACGATTTTAGTAGTTGGATAGACGTGACTAAGAGAAGACGTCAGTTTGACGCTGTCAGCATAATACGTATAATAACATCAATAGCGCGAAAACTATCCACCAATGACGGAGTTTCTTGATTTCTTATTGGTTTAAAATATTTTAAACAAAGCTGTCTGCGCGAGTAGATGCGTGTGCCGATTTTAGAGGATGGTTTAGCTTGAAAAAATGCTGCCATGTTTTTTTCGTTCGCCGTTTGAGACACTTTTGTTTCGTTTATCTTACGGTCTGCATGTCCAAATGTCCGCAGACGCACTTCCCGTGCGACAGTAGTTTGATCGAGCGTATCCCCAGGCTGGTCTGCATGAGTGTGGGCGTCCGGATGAGGCCAGTCAACGCTGTGTAGTCGGCGTGGAGCTCCAGCACGCCGCGAGCGCGCTTCTTCGTGCCCTCTAACTCCATTATCTGACAAACGAAAGGGAGGGTTCAGTCCCATCACACTAATGATAATGGGGAGCGTTGGCGAAGAATAACGTAAGGCAAAACGATTCCAATACAAAGAAAAAAATCAAAAAACGTGAAACTGTTACATAAACAATTTTAAAAAAATAACAATAATAAAAACCGACTTCAAGTTTGTTGACAAGCTTTTTCCCGAAACCCAGATGTTTAAGATTTGCAATCACTGGTGAAAAGGTACACTGTTACTAAGCTATGGCACTAATTCATAATGATTTGCTGATGTCTGTTGAGGAGTTCATCCATAGTTCTTTGAACCAGATAAATAACTGATTCGTCTATGGACTTAAAAAACTGTTTCGGCCAAAACGAACCTTATAGACGACGACGACAGAGTCCAAATACAGTTGGAAGTGCACGGGGATGGGCACCGCGGGCAGCATTGCCTCGGGCAGCTCGTCGTCTTGGTCTTTGAGGGTTGGGAGCCAAGACCAGGCCCATTCGGACCAGCTGTCCGCCGCCGCTGCCGGCTCAGCGGTGCTCGCTTCTGTGTCTGAAGAGGAACAAAATGGGGGTCAGAGAAGTCAAAACAGTCATCTTTTGTACTCGCTTCTATGGTAGGTTCTGACGTATTGCGAAAATAAAAAGTATTTAGACACCGTGGTAAAAAGCGGATTGTTCCTAAAAAATCTGCCTAAAGAATCTGCCCTTGAAATGATTTCAATGCTTTGCACCAAAAACGCCTGGCGTATGTTCTTTCTCTCATTAGCAATAGTAGTAGAGTCAAGAGGGAATTATGCTTTTACTGTTAACTAGTTAACTACTGTTAACCGGCTAGGATGCCGCGGCGAGATTTATCTACGCTTACCCGTGAGATACTCCTTGTCTACAGGGACTCATGTTAGTGTCATGTCTTTTCGCGAAACGCGACTCAAGTCTACAGTAGTTCGTCACTTATATGTAGAGTCGCTTTTGCCGAACGTCTGCCTCACGAAGTTGCTCGGTCAGTGTGGCCCTGGGTATAACCACACAGGCCTCCCGCCCACTAGGCAGCCTGGCTGCGGCGGCCAGATTATTTGAGCGGCCAGTTAGAGCAGCCAACCGAGTTAAACAGACATTTCGTAACATTTTGACAAACTTCGGAACACAAGAAATTACGTCCGGCTGCTTGACAAGTGCGTGGAGACTCACGGCAGCCACATACAATCGCTTCACACGCTCTTTGGCAATTAGGCGCGTTCTAATGGCTGTCACAGCCAGGAATTTGCGGCCGCCTAGTGCGCGGGCTCCCATACGCCGTCATATGTTTTACTGGCTACAGTGTGCTGGCTGCCTAATGCGATGTAGGCCTTACTAGTCGCGGTGGTTTTCTGCGCGGTGCAGGCGGCGGACGCTCTGACGTGGGATGTGTTGGCACGGTCCCTTAGCAGTCGCAGCAGCAAAGCCAACTTGTTGTTGCTCACGTCGAGGTAGCGGGCGCTCGGTCTGGGGCTTCCCCCGGCTATTAGAACACTTACTAGTTGCGGCGGTTTGCTGCGCGGTGGCGGCGGCGGGCGAGGCGGCGGGCGCTCTGTCGTGGGCTGTGTTGGCCCGGTCCCTCAGCAGTCGCAGAAGCAAAGCCAACTGGTCGCTGCTGACCCCCCAGGCGAGCTTCGACGAGCGGATGTCGAGGTAGAGGGCGCTCGCGCGGCGAGTGTTCGCCGATATTAGCCGCGTCATCACCCTGTGGAGTAGGATCACTTTTGATTACCGGATAGACAAGGTGCTTTGCCTAGTTGACGACATTATGTGTTCTAGTCTACGACAAGTTTTTTAGGCAGTGCCACTGCTTCGTAGACCAGAACACATAATCGGCTGAATTATTGTTGTTCTGTTTTTTACAATAATGAAAAGAATACTGTTTTATTACCACGAACGAAAATTCGCTGAACAAAAATAGCTCAGTTTAGCTACAAAATGTAAAATACTGTGAAAATTTAGAATTTCTAGCCACGTTGCTATCGTCCACCCTTAAAGTCTGTAGGTTCCGTGCCATGCGCGATGTGAAGACAGACATTGTGTTGGCAAGAGTGTCCTTGATGGAGTCCATGGTGGTGTTGTGAACTGTGGTGTCTTCTAAGTTGTCAGCTGAGATAATAATATGTGGCAGGTAGCAGCTCACTGTGAGTAATTTACAACATGTAAATATAGGATTAATCTACTTTTATTATATTTAATTAAAATTTTTAGTGGAGGTCGAAATTTTAGATGCTCTTTTTTTCACACCTACCGCCCAAAAAAAAGGTAGCGAGTCGTCACCCCTCCCGTGCCGCTCCAATACCGCACGAACCGAGTTAAGTGCTATGCCTGTCATTGGTCGGTAATAAGTTTGAGTATTCACTCATAGCAATTCTACTTGCCTCAGGTTGAGCTGGCAGCGGTAGAGCAGCGGCTCCTGGTAGAACCGGATCTTGCCGTCAGAGTCGGCGCGGTCCAGGCACAGAGTGAAGTCCTCGAGCTGCACAAGCCTCCGCAGGACCGGGGCGGCCTGGTCTATGTCTGCAACAGACAGGTCAGTCACGAGTTTATAAGCAGAGTTGGACCCCACTGGTCAAAATCCCATTAGAAAATACCGAATGAAACTACATTTCTAACGATTTATTTTTACTTCCTTTTTGCACTGCGATCTGTAATCTAGGCTAGGACATTTAGCGGTAGTTTTGTTTGGTACATTCGATTCTGTGTTATATTAGTCTTGCTAGGAGTAAGACCAGTGTCTCGTCCTCGGTTTAGTGTCTTGCAGGCAGACAGGCAGGGAGTTGAGTCCCGTTTCTTACCATAAAGAGCATTCATAGATACGTCTAAGACCCGGTACTCGCGCACAGTAAGGCTGCGTTTTGGCGTGTCGTTCGTTGTTGTACAGTCGGCCACACGCTAGGATACCCCTTTTTGTTCGATAGGCGCCTTTATGCCGTGCGCGATAAGAGCTGCCATGGGGTATCTGTGACTGGCCGACCGTATAAGATTGAATTGAATATTGAACTGATATGTAATCAGATATGTAATCAGCTTGAAGTGTGCGAGGCCAAAATAGAGACGGGACAGAGGAGAGGAGATTATGTCTTTTCATTTGACACCTCGAACCCGAGCGGCATCGAAAACACAATATTTATATTGTGCTCTTCTTTGAGAGGTCCTTTCGCGTTTGTTTTCTAAATATCAAAGTATAGAATGACAATACCGGAAAAACAATAAACCACTCTCGTTTTCATTAATTGACCTATTTATAGCCAGTGCGTTTCACGGGTTTCACCTAAATATAGGCCGACTTGCACCACTTCTTAAATCCTACTTAAGTCGCCATTTAAATCGACTTTTCTATGAAGATTTTAGTTAAACCTACAGTGCGTTTCACGAAAGAATTCCCTTGGGTTGAACAAAAATAGTCCCTATTACATTTGTAATAAGAGTTTCGTCAAGGGAACGCACTATACAGGGTGGAGCGAATTTTTTGTTTTTACGAGTAAGTCCTATGAAATAACAAGGTGCTGCCACAAACCTAATTGTATTATTTTATGAATTTCTGTGTATTACATCAAACTGCAATCCAAGGGACGCAAGTTCATACAGGCCAGAACGGGCGCGAGCCTAGGGCGCATGTTATCCTGTTATATCGTCCCTAAGATTACCTGCAAAGGCGGGTTTCCAGTTGCCATCCGCGCAGTTGATGATCAAATACTTGACGTTCAGGGACAGGACTATGTCGTCCTCGACGTACTTCACGATGAGGTGATGCACTCGCAGAACGATGTTGCTTACGATGCGGCGCACTAGCGCTTGCATGTATCCCGGCGGCGCCTCGACCACCTGGGTCCTGCGACTGGCGAAGACGAAGAATATGTATCACCCTTCGATCAAGGATAAAACTAGATACAACATAGAACTCTGAAATGTGTCTGGAAAAATAGATGCCCAAATTGCCTTTGGGAGCTTATTTGCTCGTAGTCCATGCAATTAAAGTAAAACTGTACACTATGCGATAAGGTTGACATTCGAATATTAGACGTATGGTCGAAATGATGTTTCGTATTGTTCTAATGCTGATATCTTTTGTTTCTGTGGGGACAAGTTTTTATTGTGATTTTATACGTAATGCGGATTCTATGGGATTTAGTTCGGTGGTATCACCAGTCAATTTGTTTTTGTTCTTCTTTATTGAACGAGCGAGCGAAGTTCTCCGAGTCTACTTGAACAATCCGGCATTTGTATGTATGTATGTTTGTATGTATGTGTGCATGTATGAATGTTCGTTCGACGATAACTTGAGTAAATTTGGTCGGATCGCTATGAAATTTGGTAGTCGGGTAAATGATTATTAAAAGAATTTTTAAGTTCAAACAAGGGGTTAACGAGATATGGGGTTGTACAGTTTATATGCAAAGCGCGCGCGCGCCTGGGTGAATGGCATAGCAAAGTTACACATTTGTAACTGGGGTCGCGAATTCAAAGTTCGGGGCGAACCACTAGTCTAAAATGTTTTTGTTATATATTTTATCTCACGAAGGCGGAAGCGAATAGACGCGCGCTCTTGTGTGCGTAACTCAAAAATTGAAAATTCAAAGACACACACGCAAAGACAATGTGCATGTACATTTACACACACAAGTATGGCTCATCCGCCTTCGTAAGATAAAACATCTGTACACTTTTGTTATATTTGTAGCTGTATCCTTTTAATTATTGTAGGTGCTGCATCCAGCAATGCAGTCTCCCTTATAATAAGGTCATTTTGTTTCATTTGTGTGTTCTATCAGTGGTAGATGCTTCAGTTTGTGTGCCTTGGTTAGTCCATCTATCTATCTATCCAGCCCATAGGTAAAGACCATTGCTGAGCATAGGCCTAAATAATAAAAAAAAAAACCTTTTTCAATAGGAGTAACTATTCTGGTGATGGGATGCCATTGAGGTGTGTAAGTTTGTATTATTAGTAAGTAAAACAAATATCAAGATAAATATATTATTTAGGTACCTTGGCTGTGGTGCTTGGGCCTCCGATGCCGGGGTGGGGCTCCGTAAGTTGAGTACACATTCTAAAACAAAAAAATATTACAATATAATAGTGGTGCGGTGGTAGTCTAGTGGGTAGAACAGTGGACTCTGAAGCGAAAGGTTCAATTCCCGGTGCGGGCATGTATCTATGACTTTGTTTAATTTAAAAGTTACGTACATTTGTGAATTTGTAGTAGCAATACCACTCGCTGACGGTGAAGGAAAACATCTTAAGGAAACCTGAGCATATGAGGCATTACAATACCCTCAACGCAAAAATCGCCAACCCGCATTGAGCACGCGTGGTGATTAAGCTCGAAATCTCTCTCTGAGAGAAGGCCTTTGCCCAGCTAGTGGGATATGTACAATTGTACTGGCTACATCTTACTTAATATTACACTTTATTGCACAATGGTGAGAAATTACATACAAGGGCAGACTTATTTCAATAGAAATTTCTTCCAGCCAGCCAAATAAATTGAGAGTTATTGTTTTGGAATGACGGCGGGAGACGCCCAATAAAGTAGACGTACATGAACAAACAACACATAAATAATTGATAACATACAAAAAACATGCTAATATACACACAAATACTTACATTAAAGAAAAACCTAGGTATGATATAATAAACTTACAAACTAGTGGTAAAAGAAAAAAAAATGTATTGTTGTAAGTTTCTTCGAGCCCTAGGTCCCTCCTAAAGGATAACAGGATTTAAGACAAGTAAGTCAAATTGTATTGTTCAGAGCCTCGGGGGAGCAATTTATTTTGCTTATGGCTATCACTCCACTCTGCCCCAATGATCCAATGATCACTAGATGGCTTGATAAGCACTTGGATGCTACAGAAGAGCTTGAAAAAACAATATTTTGACCCTCACCTATGGTGTCGATGGTGACCACAATGGGCTCGGACATTATCTTGGTCCAGGGCACCTGGATGAGCAGCTCGTGGATCCGGCCAGATATGAGTGTAAAGGGAAGAGAGACCTCCTGCTGCAGCACATCGGCTTTGAGCACCAGGTTGTGGAGGACCACACCGCCACCCCATAATGACACCTGGTACATTAATTCAATTCAAAATTCCATTCATTTTATTCCATATATTTTAGGGTAGGCAACATACTAAATATATGTAGTCTGCTATAGTCTACAAGAAGGGTGGGTAATCGTATGAGGTAGTTGCCACCCCTGGTGTTAAAGTTTTTAGGCCACCCAAAGAGCCTCTGACAATGTCTGCAGACTATAGAAGCACAGTCCATAGTTTACAGACAAATTTCAAATAAATAAAATTCACAAAAAAAAATTGTTCTACCAACATGGTGCCTGGTGTCAATTATGTGGAATCTAGTGATCTAGTGATTCCACATGATTGACAACAGGCACCATGGCAAACTAAGGCGGAGATGGGGAGACAACCTCATAAACTTTTTGCTCGGGTGACAAGAGGTCCCCCAGAATAAAAGATATATGCGGGACCCAGCAGTAGGACACCAGAGAGGCTCAATACAAAAAAAGCTAAAGCAATGGGAAATTCTTTTACACTTACTTGAGCATCTGCAGGCTTGAAGTCTTTGACATATTTGTCCACATAACTAAGGAGGATTGGCGTAACATATGATTCGATTTTGAACATCTTTTCTATACTGTTGACATATCTGGTCGATATTTACGCAACCGTGTAGGGCAAGGCTACTGGAAAAATCATAAGAACACTTATTTACACCTATACATATAGCTGTTCTTATTGAGTAAAATTCATCAACATCATTCAGTTATCACCTAGCATGATCGTGAGCGTAGTAAATTCCCATATCAAGCTGATATCAAACTGAAATCACGTCAAGTAAGTTGTAAACTGGTTGTAAATCGTCAGAATTGATAGGGAATTGGTCAAACCTGTGCTGGCAGATACGCAGGAAACAGTCGTGAAAGAAAATAAGCAGAACTTTGAAGTTATTAATTACATACTAACCCAGCAGTTATTTAGTCCCGGTGGCATTAAACATAAAACAAGTTGTATCTAAAACATATTAGTTCCTGTAAAAAGCTGTAATGTGATGAAATTCTATGTTTAAAAATTAAAATAATTTTGCAATCCGTTTCTGCCGGTAAGTGACAGTCTACCACAGACTATAATAAAGTATTTGATTGACAGACATGACAGACAACACACCACAGAGCCACAGACCACAAAAACCACAGATGATGTAGGGTAGAGGCGCCTAAAGTCAGCCACCCCCCAGTAGTCGGCCATTGCGTGTTTAAAGTTCAATAAGTAGTGTAGTTTTTAAAATACAGGGTGTTAAAATACCGCCAACAAAGCGGGAAAGCACGTATTGTCCTTATCATAAGGAACATTTTTGCCCAAGGAACTATGCCTGGGAAATCAACGGTTTCCGAGATAATGAGGTTCAAATTCGGACTTTGCAAAACTTTTTTTTTGCAGAGTCGTATTCAGTATCTAATTTTTAACATTCGTTCTCAAGAAGCCATATCAAAATTATGAATATTTCCTACAAAAAACGACGTTAAAATTGCAACCCGCAATGTATTCTAAACATCGACTCTTCAAGCTTAAGTAACATAAACTTATACCTACGCTTGCGCAATATGACTTCTGTGCGTTACACTTCCATTGCGTAATAAAATATTTTTCAAAATTATAACCTAAAAAACTAAAATCATATCTCAGCAATAATTTATCGAAAAAGTACTTTGTTTTGGTGTGTAGTATGCATGGCTTTCGGGTCTATTGGCGGTCTTTTAACACCCTGTATAGCTTTATCTGTATTTTCTATGGTTCATTGATTAATTAACGATACCTGTAATATTTTGTTATATTTTTACTTATTTGTGTTTATTAAAAAAACACGTTTTAATAACTTGCGATTCAGAATCACGGTCCGCCATCTTTTTTTGCTAGTTGAAGGGAGTCTCAACTCTTTAGGATTTTCGCTGTGTTTTGTACTGTGGTATGCCATGTTTTATTTTATTCTCATTCTTTAATTAATTGTTGACCTCTTGATAACTTAAATAAACCCTTATTTATGATATCAATTAAAAAAAACAGGGGGCCGACTATTGAGATCAGTAATTTCGTACAAATGACAGTATTCGGCCCCCCGGCCGACTTATGGAATTTCTGTAAATTTCACGTAAGCAGCCCAAATTGACAGGTTGCACATATCTTTTTCTCCTGTATAGAGTTCACAAAGTATTGAGAATATTATTTTGGCAACAACCCAATACTCGGCCACCAAAAAAATGCCTATTAGGTGGCCGACTTTTGGACTTAGTCTCGAAGAAATTTTGTCAACCCAGAAGTCGGCCACAAGCAATTGCTTTTTCATACCTTATATGGTGCGGCCGACCACTGGCTACCTTATGGCCGACTTTAGGTGATAGGCGGCCGAGTACTAGAGAAATGGGTATTTTTTTGTTTAGCGCTAATTTTCTTCATCGCAGTATGAATTGGAAGAATAATCGTTTTATTTACTGAAACCTAAGTACCTAACCGGAGCTTCAATTAATATTGGTTACGTCCTTCTAGCTAGAACCTCCAAAACAGAAATAATTGACTTTGAAGTTGCACATTTCACTAAGTGGCCGACTATTGGTTCCTTTACCCTAAATAAATAAACGAGAAATTCGTGGCGGAAAATTCAAATTTTTCACAGTTTTTTTACATTTTGTATAGCTAAACTGAGCTATTTTTGTTCAGTGATTTTTCGTTCGCGGCAATAAAACAGTATTCTGTTCATTATTGTAAACAACAGAACAACAATAATCCAGCCGATTATGTGTTCTGGTCTACGACAAGTTTTTTGGGCAGTGCCACTGCTTCGTAGACCAGAACACATAATCGGCAGAATTATTGTTGTTCTGTTGTTTACAATAATGAAAAGAATACTTTGTTATTTCCGCGAACGAAAAATCGCTGAACAAAAATAGTTCAGTTTAGCTACAAAATGTAAAAAACTGTGAAAATTTTGAATTTCCCGCCACACTACTATCTTCCAGCCTAAAGGCTGGAAGATAGCAGCGTGGAGGTTAAAGCCTCGCGTCCATTAGGCGGATCGGGGCGGGCCGGGCCGCAAAGGAAAAATCCGCCTGCCTATATTTTGTATGGAAGTGTGTCCACTAGAGCGCATCGGGGCGGGGCGGGCCGCGCGCGACGCAATATTTTTGCCGGCGGATTTTTGCCGGCGGCATGATCCGCCCCGATGCGCCTAGTGGACGCAGGGGCAACAGCATGCTCGCGCATGCGAATGCGCGCGAGTGTTGCCATTTGTCGACCAGTATACATAATCGGCTGAATTATTGTTGTTCTTGTTTATAATAATGTAAAGAATTCTATGCTATTGGCGTGAACGAAAAATCGCTGAACAAACGTACGAAGAGCTCAGTAAAGTTTAGCTTCAAAATTAAAAAAACTGTAAAAAAAAATATTTACCCTCCACGCTGCTATCGTCCAACCTTAAGGGTGGACGATAGCAACGTGGCGGGAGATTCAAAATTTTCACAGTTTTTTACATTTTGTAGCTAAACTGAGCTATTTTTGTTCAGCGATTTTTCGTTCGCGGCTATAACATAGTATTCTTTTCATTATTGTAAACAACAGAACAACAATAATTCAGCTGATTATGTGTTCTGGTCTACGATAAGTTTTTTGGGCAGTGCCACTGCTTCATAGACCAGAACACATACTAATCGGCTGAATTATTGTTGTTCTGTAGTTTACAATAATGAAAAGAATACTGTTTTATTGCCGCGAACGAAAAATCGCTGAACAAAAATAGCTCAGTATAGCTACAAAATGTAAAAATCGGTGAAAAATTTGAAATTCCCGCCACGTTGCTATCGTCAAAAAGTTACAATTTAGGCAATGTCACAAAAAGTCACAACGAGGGCTCAAAAGTTACAATATTTGTGACTAGACAAAGTGGCAACACCAAAAAATCCACCGAGCCGATGCGCCGATCCGCCCCGATGCGCTTAGATGGACGCACCCCAACGTTGCGTTGCGTTGCGGCCCGGCCCGGCCCGCCCCGATCCGCCTCATATGGACGCTAGGCTTAAGGCTGGAAGATAGCAGCGTGGCGGGAAATTCAAAATTTTCACAGTTTTTTACATTTTGTAGCTAAACTGAGCTATTTTAGACGCTATTTTATTGTGGTATTTTACGTTTACATTGTATTTTACGAAGCAGTGGTACTGCCCAAAAAACTTGTCGTAGACCAGAACACATAATCGGCTGAATTATTGTTGTTCTGTTGTTTACAATAATGAAAAGAATACGGTTTTATTCTCGCGAACGAAAAATCGCTGAACAAAAATAGTTGTTTAGCTACAAAATGTAAAAATTCGATTGTCGGACGCCAAAAAAGTGTACCCCATCGATAGGACAAATAAATACTATCGATAGTATTTATTGTCTGAGGCCCGGTTTCTGAATTGAGAATTTTTCTAAACAAATAACGTTCTGTCACGCTCTTTTGTGAGAAATCTGCAGAGACAGGACGCTACTTACCCATTTGCTTAGCGAATTTCTCAATTCAGAAATCGGCAGTTATACTATCGATTTCTCTTTTAATGCAATACTATCGGTAAACAGCATTACTTTCGTCGCTGCCAAAGTTCCAACCAATGAAATATCGATAGTTTTATCTTTGATATCGAAGTGACTTCTTTAGATAAGTAACTATACTTTATCCAATACTCTATCGATATTAAATAGCAATACTATCGATAGTTCATTGGTTGGCAGCAACGAAACTATCGATACTATTGCTCTTTCTTTACCGATAGTATGCAGATGCCAAATAGCAGTCAAAGGACCGGGTCCCCATGGACCCGTGAATCTGAAAAGAATACCAAAATAATAATAATAATCCATCATCAGACCCTCATATTATTTTTATAATAATATTTGAATTGTCACCATGAATTCGGGGTCAAGCTAAATAAAACCATAAAAAAATGTGAAGATCTCTGTTATATTTAATGTTACACAATAAAAAAGCTTAGGTAGTTCATTGTTAGTAAAACATAATACAGTTCAGGATGGGCCTGTGGCATTTAGCTTCAAACTCATGAAGTAGTTCATCAATATCATTATCCAGATCAGCACTTTGAGCCATTTTAGTGACCATGTCGCTTATTAAAAAAGCCCCAATAGTGGCTTCTTCATGGTTATCCTGTATGTCTATGTTGATGACGTGCACTGGCTGGTTATGGATGGACCTCCGTGAGTTGAACCATGTGACTACTTGATCGTAGACTCTCTCCTCGCAAGTTATAACAACATCAAAGCGTTCTGGAGACACCTGGAACTTCTCTGGACATTCTTTAATACGCCTGTTTCTATCCAACATATGTAATAAGCCATTCTTTGTGTAATACGTCTTGTCCTTCTCCATCAAGTCATTGTAAATATTGTCGTAGGGAAATCCAAACTCGTAGCAGTTGGGCCTGTCTGCAGAGGGACCTGGTAACTTTACTTTCTCTCCAGAACCAAATGATTTTACTCTGAACCCCTTTTTAGCCAAAAAAGCATGAGCTTCCATGCTCCGGTTCATGTTGGAAGAACAAACCACTGCTACATACAATTCGTCCATTGTAAGGGCTGGTGCGTTTTCACTTTCAACCCAAGACTAGATGTTGCGTATATTTACCTACGTTGATTATTAAACACCTAAAGGTATCATTTCGAAGCAAATGTAACTTTCTAGCTAACTAAATCTCAACGATTATATACAACGAATCGTTTATATATTCTATGATTGGAAAATCCGAAAATATTTTTCGCCGTCAACATTGTCCACAGATTAAAGAAATAGTTGTTTTTTTCTTGCTCTTACCAGACTTACCACAGATTACGGAACTAAAGACTCTTCACACCACGCCTTGACTTATATTTTATCTCTAGGTCGCGCAGTAGGATTGGTTGGTGTGCATTGTGCAAGGCATGATAGCACGCACGCACGTCCGCAACGTATCCGACGCTCCCGCTCCGCACCCCAGTCGCTTACGTCGCATAACATTTTTTTTAATGTAATGTATTCTGTCATCAACTGTCATATGTCATATTTTTGACAAAATGGTTTTGAAACGCAACCAACTCATAGAAAAGTAGAACATCTTTCTTTCTTCAAAGAAAAGGAAAAGGTCGGAAGCCAGTCAATTCGCGGTTGTTGCAATTTTCATAAAAAACAACAATGACTCAACTTTGAAGCATAATTTCTCAAAATTAAAATCAGAATTAAGGGATTCGCCTATTATTATTTGGTTGCTTTTGTTGTTTACGATTATGACCAGTGAGTATTTGATTGATAAACTTCTGCCCTCGCAACGACAATAACACCAAAATTGCGAATAAATGTGCCTCTAAAATTGTATCATACTACATGGTTTCAGAGTTCTTAATGTGTAGACAATTCATAAATACATTTTATTGCACTGTTATTTTGTAAGTGAAGTAAAAAATTAGGTACCTATTTTGAAACCCCAAGAATGACAAAATTACTTCAATGCATATAATTTATAAAACATTTTGTACCATAATCCACGACCTATAATCTGCAAATTTATTGATGTAATAATGTTGATTATCATCATTTTCAGATAAATACTGTGGGGCATTAATGTAAACAGAAAACTTACCTACCAAAAGAGAACATTGCAGCACCCATCACCCAATTTCATTTATGCTGAACAGAGGCTGTCTCTATTACTGTAATAGTATTTTGAACTATGTTTTTGCCTATTTAAGTAACATAAATTTGTAAAGCTATGCTGAAATTGACCAACAGTTTTTACAGATACTTGTGGCTTACATGTGAAAGCATACATTCTAGAGTCCATGTGAAAACATATACTCATTTAAGTTGTAGAAGGAAGGTTCACCCAGTGAGTGCCACCCCAAACAGCCCATTACCATCAGCCTTACAGACCGACCAACCTCTGAGACTCTTCAGCAATATAAAGAAACGCTTGCATATCAAGAAGAAAACTCAGAAAACCAATGATCCAAAGAAGCTCAGACAAATGAGTGAATCAGTGAAGCCCACCATGAACCATGTTAGCTATGGAGGACAGTTTGAAATGTAAGTATATTATGCCAAATGGAAGTATAAAGAATCCTCCATGAATTAAACTTTACTACTAAGGCCTTTGCATCTACGTAATGAGATGATTTATACAGCGTCCAGTGGCACCTTCACTCACACTAGGTGGGTGAAGAGACCACTCGGTGCTGCAGTGCCTGGGACATTGTTTTAGATGGAGTAGGGTTGCCCAGCACCTATACCATCCTGACAGCTTAGTTTACCTAGCCCACAGTTTAAACTTTATTCCTCCTGAAACGAGTTTGAAAAAAAAACTGACCAGTGATTCCTTAACAATTGTTCAGCAAATCAGCAGTATCCAGTCAGAACTATACAATAAAAGTTAAAAATAATGCTTTCACTTTTCACTGCTTTCAGCTCCAACTCCGAAGACAACTGTCCCTCCACTGACCAATGGAAGAAGCAGCCAAGTGGAGAATCATCACATGAGCGAGGGAGCAGCTCCTCTCACCTACCTCCTGACTTCAGGGTTTGGGAGCTAGTAGGTAGAAGAAGTGATAAGCTTGATGGTATGTAATCTCCTTATTTTTTTTCTGTTACACTCATCTCTTGTGTCAAATCAAATGCTAATGAAAATTTTATTCCATTTGGCTCCTTGCATAAGAGCCATTCTTAATTCCCAAATAAACTTTATTTATTAGTCAAACTAATTGTATGTGGGTGTTGTGGGTTTCATTCTAACTATACTGTAGAAATTGAATTATTAAATCACGGTTTTACTCACTAGTAATTTGTCGGTGTAGCCGACTAGAAAATGTGCAGTGCTCACAAAAGATAATATTGTGTTCTTTCAGGATCCTCATTCAAGTTCAAAGTGCTGTCATACAATGTGCTGGCACAGTACTTGCTGGAGTGCCATCCATACTTGTACACAGACTGCTCTCCTTATGACCTTAAATGGAAAGTAAGAGGATCGCGACTCTTTGAAGAAATAACACAACTGGCTCCCGATGTAAGTTATCTTCTAAACCAGTGGTTCTTAACCTATGGTCCGCGGACCACTGGTGGTCCGCGAGGGCCTCTCTAGTGGTCCGCGGGAGGGTCCTGCAGTCCAGCGCACATAGCGATAGTTGTCAATAAATTTTAATGTTGATTTTGAAAGTCATGTTTGAATAAGTTCCCAATGAATAAAATAACTGAAATTTTCGTGCTCGCTGGCGCGCGCTCTTACTCCCTATTGAAAAATATTTTTAACCTCCAAAGATCCGCGTGACTGCAGATCGCGCCAAGGAATTACCGAATGCGCCAGATTTTGACAGGATAATACAATAAATAGCCTATACGTAACCTGCGGCAGGCTCCGATGTAAAGTTGCGGTCTTCAATACGCAAAAAATAATAAATTGTATTAGTATCAAAACCCTTAAAAATGGAGTAATCAGTGCTCACTCATAGTATGTCGTTATCCCATGTCAAACCGCACGTAGACATAGACATCATATTTAGGTTAAAGTCGGTGAATTTTCAAATGCGCTACGCGCGTGTTTTCTATTCAAAACAAAGGAATTCTCCATTATGAAATGTAAGACTTAAATAAGTTAATGTTCAGCCACGCTGGGTGCGTTTGTTCAAATAATAGGTAAATAAATCTTCATCATATAATTAAAAAGGGAAAAAACTGTGATTTTCGGGCGCGCTGCGCGCGCATTTTTCACGAACCTACTACACGTGCTAAGGTAAACTTGATTTTTAAGAGTTGATAAACTTGATTTTTAAGCGCGCTGCGCGCGCTTTTACAAACCAATGAAATCTTGGTGATATTGACGGAAGATTATCTGGCCATCTTTCGGCTTAAAAAGGGTAAAATCGGTGAATTAACGGGGGCGTCGCGCGCACTTGCTACTTGCTATCGCCTACCAATTAAATGTCCATAATAATTTTAGTAAAATTGGGGAATTTTTGCGTGTATGCTCCATTGTTCCAAAACCGACTCATATTAATTTCCTGTATTCAACTTACTTACATACATTATACTTTAGGTCACAGGTGAAACAATTTCATGTGAAACACGATGTACACACGACAGCACGTCGACCTTTACACGCTAGCACTCTACTCGGTTGCGTTACGGGCAACTTTACTACAAAAATTTACAGTCTGACGTGCTGTCGTGTGTACCTTGGATCTGGTGGTCCGCACTAAGAAATAAATTATCAAAGTGGTCCGTGGTCCAAAAAAGGTTAACAACCACTGTTCTAAACGGTGATATTTTTAAATTTTTACTCACTAAGCAGTGCAACACAAAAAAGGCTACATAATAAAAAAAGGCCCTACCAAAATATCCACTGCCACCCACTGCTGGGTACTGCTGCTGTTGTTGAGCTGACCTCTTCTTGCTCACGCCACTTCCCACGATTCTGTGTCAGACATAATAAGACATGTCAATAAGTATAACTATAATTTTTTTTCAGATTCTATGTCTTCAAGAAGTGCAAGCAACTCACTTAGAGAGTTTCTATGAACAGTTTGAACAGATCGGTTACTGTGGAGTGTACAAACAAAAAACTGGGCACAGACATGATGGGTGTGCGATATACTACAAACAGGATTTATTCCACCTCATGGATCAAGTTAGCGTAAGTATTTACAAGTGGCCTGAATGTCTTTCATGCCATCGTCATGTACCGTATCTTACAGTGGTGTTGCGCTTTTGGTTTGTTCTTTTTGTCTTTCTTATTGCTCTTTTTTTTTAACCTCGCGTCGTTTGCTAGGGTATCCAGCAAGTACAAATACATGCCACGAAGGAAGACACCTGACTGTGCCTCCCGCACCCCTTCCCGCCGCCCCGATGACGCCCGGTCCCTTCCCGCGCTCAGCCCTTATACCGCTAAAGAGACCAGGGCCCTAAGCCTGTAACACAATGGTGCCAAAATGGGCTTCCGGTTGACGGTTTTAATTACGATTCATTGATGCTGTCGGTCCAGTGTCGGCCCTTATAATATTATTGTAGTACAGCAAAGAATATTATGAGTCTAATCCTAGAGGATTAGTTCGCTGGTTGTAGGAGAACAACGAAAAAATCCCGGTTTTGTCCTTCTACCTAGGACGCCATTGAGACGCCATTGTGTTACAGGCTAAGGCCCCTGTTAATCGCATGTTAAACCATGTGGTGCCTTGCCTCAAGTCTCTTTTTACGTGGCACGCATTGTACCAGTCAATGTTTGTCGTAGTTTGCTCTATTTGCATCTTATTAGAGCGTTGGTATAGTGGACATGATGTTGTGGGTTCACATCTTTGTATGTATCCCCAGCAGACTTATGTGCTTTAGGAAAAAAAAACAGAATAAACACCAGGCTAAATGTCTTAGTTTGCTCAGCGAGTATGGAACACTCACTGCCAATTTCTGAATTGAGAAATTCACTAAGCAAATAGGTAAGTATCGTTCTGTCACGCTCTTTTGTGTGGAATCTGCAGAGACAGAACGATACTTAGTAAGTAAGTAACTCTTTATTGCACAAACGAAAACATACTTCGGCATTTGCTTAGTAAATTTCTTAATTCAGAAATCGGCGGTCAGTGTCCTATTAGAAGTTCGGCGCGTGAAGCGACAGCAAGAAACATTTATGGCCCGGTTTCTGAGTTGAGAAATTCACTAAGCAAATGAGTAAGTATCGGTAACACTCTTTTGTGAGAAATCTGCTGAGACAGGACGATACTTACCCATTTGCTTAGTGAATTTCTCAACTCCGAAATCGGGCCTTTGTCTTAAGTTTATTTGAAGCCAGCGATTTGGGTCACTCGCGATTGCGCAAGATGGCAGCGATATTAACTACAAATAGAATTCGATAGATTCAGGGACGAATGACAGGTTGCTGGGCGCCACAATCTCCGAATGTTATAATCTTTGGCCCCAATACATGTAGGTGAGAATTTCCTTCAAAATTTGATTTTTGCTTCTGGGATATAGTCTTAAATATTCGAAGAAGAAGAAGAAGTCGTAAATATCGATGGAAACAATATTTAATTTGTCCTGTTTCAAATGTGTTCTTTATTATAAAACTAGCGGCCCGCCCCGGATTCGCACGGTTGCAATTTAGAAAATAATTGCGAGGTTTATTACCTTCCGTGAAAAAAAAAACTATCGGCAGCAGCTTAGAAGGCATGTAT
Organism: Zelleria hepariella; assembly: GCA_949319315.1. Classification (NCBI taxonomy): domain Eukaryota; kingdom Metazoa; phylum Arthropoda; class Insecta; order Lepidoptera; family Yponomeutidae; genus Zelleria; species Zelleria hepariella. Next base: position 17,770,128 of record OX439379.1, read on the forward strand.
TTTTTGTGAATAATATCGATTTTAGGTTAATTTAAGTTTTAATTTAGCTTCTAGCTTTAGCGTTTATAAACAAATATGGTTCTTAAGATCAAATGAATCAAATTATCGGTAAAAACCGTATCAAGATCCGTTGAGTAGTTTAAAATATCTAAGCGAATATCATTAAAGTGTACTGTAAAAAAAAAAAACAACTGTCTAAAATTTTGAAAATATGTTTTACGATTTTTTCTATCAAAATATCTGTAAAACTATAAAAGTCGTATGGGTATTTTAACTGGCAGCAAAGCGAATAATGATTCAGTGTGTGAATAAGTACTGTCTTATCAGTTGGCTCCTTAGAATCTTGATCCCTACATGAAACAGGATCGATTCGCATATTTTTTTAAATGTATTTTAGTTTTTGTTTTAGCTGACTGTATTTTTTTTCCCAAATCTGTGAATGCAGTTCATAATATCTCAAAAAGTTGTGGATGGTCTCCTAGGATCGTTTTCCTGTTACTATAACGGTTTAAGTACCTGCCCTTACTGCCCCGTCCCAAAAATCCACCCTGTATAGAAGAGCGATCGGATAATTACCTTTACGGTTATTTCAGCCATGCATTTTCATCTAAATATCTGTCTAAAGCGGCTCAAAGCGACTGTTTACTTATTTTGGCCAAAATACCCTCTATTTATTATTAATTATTGGTATTTCCCTCCTACGACCACTTTTATTGTTAGACCTGGCAACAACAGCCTTCAGGATTTTAATAAAATTCAAATCTGTTGCACCGTAATGACAGCCCGTTACAGCACTCTGGAGCGCACTCCGTGCGCTCTTTGCACTTCGTCACTGCTTCTATTTATTTAACTATTTTGTTTTTATGCTGGGTTAGCCACTACTACATACGACATACTACATATTACGTACAACCTACCTACGAAATCAAAATAAATAAATATCGTGAAGGGTAAAACATTTCTAGCATTTTTACCGAAACCATTACACATTCTGAGTAGCTCTGAAACATTAAAAATCACTTGAGTCAAGTACAATACGTGCCACGATAGAAGAGACATGACCGCGCTTCCCGCACCTCTTTCCGCCGCTCCGATGACGCCGGCCATAAATAATCATATGAAACCACGTGGTGCCTCAAGTCAATTCTTTCGTGGCACCCATTGTCTAAATGTAGATAGGTAATCGTATGAGGTAGTGGCCACCCCTGGCCGTTTTTAGGCCGCCCAAAGGGCCTTTGACATATCTTAATGATTGTTATTAATAAACAACAACCGGGACCGACGGTTTAACGTGCCTTCCGAAGCACGGAAGTGCTACTAGCGGTCACCCATCCATGGACTGAGCGCGCCCGACGTTGCTTAACTTTGCCAATCGATTAAGAATGACTAGTCCAACTAGGCTGTGAGCGCTTGGCTAAATAGGCGACACATTCACCTTGCTTGCAGGTGGAGTTCTATCAGCCCTCGCTGCCGATCCTGAACCGCGACAACATCGGCGTGATGGTGAAGCTGATGCCGGTCGGCAGCCCCTACTTGTCCCCGCTGGTGGTGGCCACGACGCACCTGCTGTACAACCCCAAGCGGACCGACGTGCGGCTTGCGCAGACGCAGCTGCTGCTGGCCGAGCTCGACCGGTTCGCCTACTTCAACAACGGCCGAGAGTGAGTGTGCAAAGTAGGCAAACAATATAGATGATGAAGAGACGGTCTGTTCGGGTCTTGCCCCCTTTCTGCCTTTGCCCCCTTAGTGTGATTCTCATAGTATTTGTAGAGATATGCCCCCTTTTTTTAAAACGATCTCCGCCAGACAATCTTTGGATGTACAGGATATCTCGGTCCTTTTGAAATTTAGGTCGAGAGCAGCAACTATTGGCTGTTTGAGTCATGACAGTGTAAGTTTCGAGTGTAAAGTGTTACCGGGTTTTACGCAATATAGAGGTAAACATGAAAGTAGCGTGGCGTGAAATGCACAATTTTCAGTTTTTTCAATGATTATAAGATTTGCTCGAACTTCTAGTTTTTTGGGCAGTATCACTGGTTTTTCGACCAGAAAAACTAATCAGCTTAATTATTGTGCTTAGAATTAAAAAAAAACAATATTACTGTCGTGAAACAAAAATGGCTGCACCAGCGAACTGTTAACTTTCGCTCGCTGGGCTGCACAAACATTTATCCATTCAGCTAAAAAAAATAAAAATCTGATAACTTGGACTTTTCCGCCACGAACCTTAGGAGGGGGTCACAATAGTGTTTTCTCCATACAAACTTGGTCCCCGATTTACTCCCTAGATAATGGCACTAGAGCAAAAATTTTTGGTATGCTGAGACATCTCGGTCATTTTCATTTTCAGATCCGGTCACCTGCCAATCATCCTGACGGGTGACCTAAACTCGACACCCGACAGTGCAGTGATTAAACTTTTAGACAAAGGACACGTCAGGTGAGATATTTCTGTCTTTATTTTTTAAATCACTTGTTTCTGAATTGAGAATTTTACCAAGCAAATACTTAACTATCGTTCTGTCACGCTCTTTTGTGAGAAATCTGCAGAGACAGAAGGATACTTACCCATTTGCTTAGCGAATTTCTCAATTCAGAAATCGGCAGTAAGTCATCCCCCATACACTATTGGGCCACATATTCAGCACACGCTCAGGGCCTGCCGCTCCCAAATATGTGTTTATAGTGACTTTAAGGCTGGAAGATAGTAGTGTGGCGGGATATTCAAAATTTTCACAGTTTTTTACATTTTGTAGCTAAACTGAGCTATTTTTGTTCAGCGATTTTTCGTTCGCGAGAATAAAACCGTATTCTTTTCATTATTGTAAAAAACAGAACAACAATAATTCAGCCGATTATGTGTTCTGGTCTACGACAAGTTTGGGCAGTACCACTGCTTCGTAGACCAGAACACATAATCGGCTGAATTATTGTTGTTCTGTTGTTTACAATAATGAAAATAATACGGTTTTATTCTCGCGAACGAAAAATCGCTGAACAAAAATAGCTCAGTTTAGCTACAAAATGTAAAAAACTGTGAACATTTTGAATTTCCCGCCACCTTGCTATCGACTAAACGCTGACGGCTACCATAAATTTAAATAGATTTTTGGGATACTCTATTTTCTATTTTGAAAATAGGGTAAGTATCCCAAATTCTAATCTATTTTGAAGACATTGATAGTGGCTTTTTAAGGAGGGGTGCAAAGGCCTCCCCTTTTCAGAGCTCTAACTACTACGGTAGCGACGTCCGACGCATGGCACGTTGATTTGTGGCTTTCACAAATTTTAATAACTACTGAAGAAAAAATCGATCAAGTTAGGTAATCAAACAAAAAACTAAATTAAAATCGGTTTAAGGCGCTGGGCATAGTGAATTAGCCCGCGCGCAAAGAAAAATGCACAAAATCGATTCCTGTATTTAGTTGAGACCTATCTAACACAGCCAGTTTCATGTTGATATCCATAACAGATTGCAAGATATTTTGCTTGAAAAAAGTGCGCCGCCTATTTTTTTTCAAGCAATACATATATCTTCAAAACGTTTATGAATGTCAACACGAAACTGGCTGTTTTAGATAGGTCTCACCTAATTCTAAGGTATGATATGTGAACATTTTTGATTTGTTTAGTGTATTTGATACAGAAATCGATTTTGTGCATTTTTTTTTGCGCGCGGGCGATTCACTATGCCCAGCGCCTTAACCCGTTCGCGAGCTAAGATGCAACAGACAGACACAGATTCACAAAAAAAAAATAGGCAGAGAAAGAAAATTGGTAAACTGTATAAATGTTTTGTTCCAGTGCAGCGCCATTTCGGGATAGCTCCGACTGGAAGCGGATCGGCGTAACGGACAACTGCCAGCATCTCGCCGTGCACCTGAGTCGGCAACGCGGCGACTTCGCCCCGGACCGTACTGAAATCAAGGTAAACTGGACTCTCTCTGTATAATTTTAGGGGATTTCCAAACGATTTTAACCCTTAAAAAGGCCGTGGTACTAACTCCATTTCTACCAAAAAGAGTCCAAAACCAATTTTATAGCTCCTCTGCCCAATTGGCTTCTCCATAAAATCATAGATGTTTCTGATTCGAAAACCATTTCGAGGAATAGGCTTCTGGAGCTATTTGCAGTAATCGAAAAAATTTATAAGCATGTAGTTATTTTTTTATTTGCAAAACTATGTATGACCTTCATTTCATTTGACCTTCATCATATTGTCTCTGCTGGACGGTCGTGACGTAGTTCCTTTTGCCGGAGAAATATCATAGTGTTACCAACTTTAGAGAAAATTCCTGAAATACTGAAATAAATAAATGCGGTTCCGATATTGATTCGAAAGTACAACCAACTTTGTTTCTTTTAAAATGCTGCGCAATCACAAAACTGCTTCCGTCACAAAACTGCTTTCGTCACTCACTCGGCAACCAGACACTTAACTCCGAAAAACAGCGGAAAATCGGTTTGCGGCTGTGTGAGTTATGATCAGTGGTTTATTTTTCTTAGTTTCTTGTAATAAAATGTCTGAGAGTGCTCTAGTCTTGGTATAGCCGATTTTCGGCGCAGATTATAAGATTACAGTTTGCCGGCAGACTTTTGGTAATTTGCACTGTGCTAATGCTGGCAACTCCGATAATCTGTCATCTACTTTTGACAGATAAGTTTGAGTAATGCCCTATCCACATTCACGCGCTAACCTTCGCGAAAAGTGTTTACACCCCGCTCCTTGCGTCGGTTTTCTATACAAACAAACAAAAGAAACTCCGCCCAAGCGTGCGCGGAGGTGTGTGGCGTGATTGTGGACCGGCCATAACATTTTGTGGTTTTTGTTGTTGTTTGTTTTGTTTAAAGTTTCCGATTTCCGTTTTGTTTGTTAAGTTAACGTTTACTGATTGTGGCACCGATCCTGACCTATAACCCATCCATCCCTTGTGACTCCCGCTCAGCTGGATACTGTAAACTCCCATCAAATGTGACTCCCACTTTCATAACTGGACACTGATGATAATAACTCGCCACTGGATCCTAGTTAGACTTGCGTTGCTTGGACCTACTGTCAAGAAGATGGCCTGTACACCTGCGGCTCGATAACTTTGTCAACAAAGCAGACTCCCGCAATCTGCCTAATGTGGAAATAATTATGATCCTGGAATACATAACAGCCACAATATTGCTGAAATTAGAGGGGCTAAGGCATTGATGTAAGTATCTTGTCACCATGCTGGTTCACATTAATCAACATTGTATCAAGCTTGAATACAGCAACATAAAAATCTGTCACACCTTTTCGAGTTTAGACGCTAAAACAGAAAATGATTCATATAGTGTAGAACTGTTCAGTTAAGGCCAGAGTGGCTCAAAGTTCAGTTTATGCCAGAGAAATAATATTTTTTGGTGATGGAGACTTAAAAATAAGTTTAAATCATCCATAACATTCTTACGTTATCATTTGTAATTTTATTTATTTAGCAAAGTTATTTTACAGGATATCTCGTGATTCATACGTTGATTCTGCTATGGGATATGTCTGCATTGTGAGGGCCTAAGTAGTGCCAGAGCATAGATTAGGAAACAAGCTGTACAATGTTTTAGCAAAAATTCAAGAGACTGAAGAAATCATTACTGAAGCGGCTTGTACTTTATTTTTGTAAACATTATATTTCCTGCTATCTTTTCTCTGTATGTATATCTAACTACAAAACTTTTTTTTAGGGGGCTGCCTGCAAACATTCACTGCTACTTTTATTCTGGCTGGTAAAGATACAGAAAAGCATCAAATACAGTGTTATTGGATAAGGCCTACATTGAGCTTTTGTGTAGCGAGCCCATCTTGAAATAAATAAGAAAATCCTTAAATACTGGGTAAACTATGTATAAGAAAGAGATTATACAAGAATCAGAGAAAGCAATGTATTTTTGGAAGTGTTTTATTTACCCTAAAAAAAATGTAAGTGCAAAGGAATAAAAAATTAAATTTTCCTGGCTCTGTAATAACTCGCCACTGGATCCTAGTTAGACTTGCGTTGCTTGGACCGACTGTCTAGAAGATGGCCTGTACACCTGCGGCTCGATCCACCATTTTTACTTTGCACTGCGTAGAGCAGCACATGCATAGGTGCTATCAAATTTCCTTTTTTTAGGTTCACCTATCTTGGGCATGCAAAGCAGCTTTGTGCGTGTAGGTGCCTTACTGAACATCTCGTATGTAGTTTCTTTTTCATTTTCAATATTTTCCTTATTAGTTTGAGATTGGAATCTTACGCTGGTTTTCATTTTTGGGTTTTTGGTTCATCAGCTTCCATTGTTGGTAATTTTTCAAATCCGTTTCAAGCTGCAATTAAAAGAAAGTAGATGAATATCATGTAGAATCAACACAGACAAGGACTTTATTAAACATTAGATAGTTTGAAGTAACCATATGCAGGCCCTGTAAAGGGGAAGGCAATGGCTAAAAGCTTTGTTTACTTACATTGAGATCTTCGCAACAAAACATTATCTTCGATTTTTTATAGTCAGTGTTGGCTAGGATACACCATTCGTACTTCAGTGGTTCACATATCCGCCGAATACTTTGTCCGGAGTTGTAATCCTTTGGATGTGCCAGGGCCAGGGTCCATCGTGAAAGCAAATATCGGTGTCCGGTACGTGTAAAGCCAAGGTCAAGAAGTGAAGAGGTTTCGGCGTCTGGTTACGTGTGAAGCCAAATTCAAGATATGCAGAGATTTTGTTCGGTGTCCGGGTTAAAGCAAGGTTAATTAGGTACGTGTTTATAGTCGATCAATCAGTTGAAATAGAAAGCCAGCTAAGCCAGAAAATGACGAAAACAAAACAAAACAATCAACCACAGATAAATTGATGCGCTTGACTTGACAGTTGTCATTTTCACCACAGATTAGTATTTGACCATAGACAATTGGTTTTTTATGACGTCACATCCGGAGAAAGTTTAAAATTTAATTAAAAATATAAATAAATGGCTTAGAATTTTTTCCTCCAAAATACATTCTTAAAATGTTCTATTTAATCTAATAGAGCTTTAAAAACAAGTACTTATTTTTTCTCGACCTACCGAATTAAAGGTAAAACTGTAACTACTCGTATTATCAGAAAACAGCCTATACAACTTCAACATCAAACAATCCTTTTAGGTTTCCATTTGAAAGATATTAAGGCCCAGTAGGACGCACAACTAGGGCCGCCAATGAAAAAAATATAATTTCTTTTTTTTGGATGCGTTTTTTGCTAAAAACTCTCCTACAAAATCTCAACGCGAGGCTTAAATATTTTTAGGACCTAAGGTTTGGATTCCAGATCCTAGAACTTAAGAATGCAATCGATTCTCCCCAAAAGTGGCCACTTTTGGCGAGAATCGATTGCATTCATTGAGCCTACATTTTCCAGATATTCCACACGGAGAGCTGCGCAAGCGCATCCCAGGACCACCCCCCGGGCACGGAAGGGGGGGACTCGACCGAGTGTGACAGCAGACACAGCGCGCTCTTCAACACCGGCACGGTGGGACACTCCCTCAAGCTGGCCTCGGTCTACGACCGCGTCAAGGACAATGGCCACTGTGAGGCTACCACCTTTCAAGACCTGTGGGTTACGGTGGATTATATTTACTTTAGGTGGGTATGTTTTGTTCCGAGTCTGATTGTTTGTTGATTTGAGAAGGCAGTGGAGGCATCCAGTCGCATGAGTCCACCGACTGTGACAGTAGACACATCGAGCTCTTCAACACCGGCGTGGTGGGACACTACCGCAAGTGGCCACTGTGAGGCTAGCACCCTTCAAGCTTGTCGGTTACGATGGATTATATTTACTTTAGGTGTCAACGTTTATTCAGAGTCATACAAGGTGTTACAAAAGTACCTAACTCTTTTTACAGGGTAATAGCACCCGGTGATAGGGATCACAACCAAAATTTTTTTTTGCTCCATGACGTTCCGTTAATTTTTAAATTAATAAAATGTGAACGATGTGGCGGGAGAAAAGTATTTTTTAAATATTGTTTTCATTGACTTTCACAATGTTTTAACAACTCAAAGCTATGTAAATGCACCTACACGCACAAACATATTTTTAAATTTGAGCTAAAAATCAAAAAAGTTGTGAAAATTTTTCAATTTAGAGGTTATAAAATAAAAATTGTTTTTTCAACTTTTTTTTACAGATTTGACATCCTGTTGACCAGTAGGTTACACCCTGTAAAAAGAGTTAGGTACTTTTGTAACACCTTGTATTGTTTGTTGATTGGAGGCAGAGGAGGCATCCAATGGCGTGAGTAGGCGCAAGACAGTGCTAGTCTATAAAACTCACGTTCGGCAGTAGTGTGCTTCTCATTAGCTCAGTTGTCGTTAAAGGGGCCACTATAATAAATCCGGCCGACGTTGTATGTAGATGGCGGAGAATTGTTTATAATAACTAGCAAAAATGTGCTTGATCCTCACTTTTTATGTGTGTCTTAGAAATGTGAAAAGTATGGTGTTTGCAACTCTTTCGGATTTGACTGATATTTGGAATGGCCACCAGCCCCCTTAGCACGCTGACCTTTTGCCTACTCTCAACTGTCACCTTAGACACTTAACACTACTGAGGTGACAGTTAACAGTTGCTAAGGTGACAGTTGAGAGTAGACAAAAGGCCAGCGTGCTAAGGGGGCAGAATAACACCTAGGCTATAAATTGCTAGCTATTTCTCGCGACTTCGTCTGCCCTGATATTGGTGTGGTTGGTGTGCAATCTAACCAAACGAATAAGCAAACGCTTATTTCCTCATTTCAGTCGCTACAGCACCCTGAGCCTGGTGGAGCGGCTGCGGCTGCCCACGGCCGAGGAGTGTGAGCCGCTCGGTCGGCTGCCCAATCATGTGTACGCCTCCGACCATCTCGCCCTCGGCGCTGTTTTCGAGCTTCAACCCCGCAAGTGCTCCTTATAATACATACGATACAATGCGTGAAGGAAGAGACTTGAGATACCACGTGGTTTGAAATGCGTTGTGAACATTTATAAGTCTATTTAGCGGTATAACCCCTGTCTTTAAGGCCCAAACCTAGGCACAACTAGCGCCGCCAATGGAAGAAAAATCATATCTTCTTTTTGGATGTGTTTTTTTGCTAGTAACGTAGGAATCTAAACTCTAGGTAGGTCAAAATAGTTAAGCCTCGCGTTGATCACTTAAGATGAAATACGTCTCACAACTAGCGCCGACAATGAAAAAAAAAAAATTTCTTTTTTTTTGATGCGATTTCTCAACGCGAGGCTTAACTATTTTTAGGACTTAAGGTTTGGATTCCAGATCCTAGAACTTAAGAATGCAATCGATTCTCGCCAAAAGTGGCCACTTTTGGCGAGAATCGATTGCATTCGTAGGAAATCCAATCCTGGAATCCAAACCTCAGGTCCTAAAAATATTTAAGCCTCGCGTTGAGAAATCGCAGGAGCGTTTTTTGCTAAAAACGCATCCAAAAAAAAGATATGATGTTTTTTCGTTTTTTTCTGTGAGACGTACGGCGTCTTAATGAAGAGTTATTAGCAAAAAACGCATCCAAATCCGAAGATATGATTTTTTTTCCTAGGTTTTCACCTTAAAGAAAACATTTAGGAAGGACTTCAAAACACTCGACCTCTCGCTCTAATTAATACAATCAAAGCGAGCCAACGCTAGTTTTGAAGTCCACCCTAAATGTTTTCTTTGATGACATGGGTTATATGAGTGAGTGTGGGAAGGGATCGGGCGTCATCGGGGTGGCGGAAAGAGGTGCGGGAGACGCGGTCAAGTCTCTTCTTTCGTGGCACGTAGTGTACTGCGATAGTTCTCTGTCATCGTTCGAGGCAAGGCTTTGAGGCTGATTTACACAGGGTAATTTAGAGACCTCACTTGCGAAGGTAATACTAACGCGCGGCTTTGTTTGCTCTGCTCGTATTGACTGGTCTTTCCTGTGGCCGACTAAGCTGCTTGTTGGTAATCACATTTAGAAGTTGATGTGTTTCAGGTATAAAGCTATTTAAAAATTACCCTGTATTGCCCGATGTACCGCTCAATGTAGAGCCAGAGTGTGATAGAGATATCGTATCCATGAAAAAATGGCGCCCATCGTATTCATCTAAAAAGAAGGTATCTTTCGACACTTCTCGTGCGTATTTTTTTATGGTAAATAATGCACTCGTTTCGTCGGCGTGTCCTTTGCGAGATTGTTCTTCAATTAATTCGAGGTAGCGGCCCTAGATGGCGCTGATAACGAGTAATATTGACAAATAAATTCGCCCTAGCTATAATAAAGGTTTCTATTATTCAATGAACATTTTCGAGACTAAATTTCAGTTTGCAATTTAAAATACACAAACTTACTAGGTATCTTATAGAGGTGTCCGTAGTGGAAATACGATTCAATAATTGAAATGATGTCAATTGTGTACCGTAATATCGAAAAAAAAGCAATAAGCCATGAATAATTTACAAGTGCCTATTAGAAACTAATTAACAATGCAGTGTTTGAAAGTACACCATAGCATAGACTTTAAAAAGCCGCCACTGTAAAGTGACTCAACTGTAAAGTGTAAAGTCACTCAACTGAGAAAAGCTTTATTATAATAGACTGCTGCATAAGTTAAACCTTCGGAAATAGAATATTCCGTATATTTAGAGAATGTGAAATTTGGCAACCTCCCCTAGGTGGCGCAAAAGTAATGTAAAAAAAATAATGTTTGGAGCCAGTTGTCATAGGGGCAAGATTTTAAATGCCGTAAAACGAGCGCAATAATTGCGCTTGTTTTACGTTATTATGGACCGCGAGAGATGACGCGAGGGGAAAAAGGCCTATAACCAGCAGTGGGCAGTGGTGGGCTGATGATGATGATCAATTATTGTCCATCAACTCGGGAGGTGGTCATTTGAGCGACATATATTATTTTATCATAACGCAATGACTCCAATCGTTTTACATCTTCAAATAAACTTTTCACGGAAACAGAGCATTTTTTTTATTTCTAAAAAATGGTAACTATCATATCATGACTCTACTTTTGCGCCACCTTGTAGGAAAGCCTAAAACGATCCGTCAGAATACCTATTGACGCGGTCGAACCGAACCAATAAACAGTCAGTCCCTCTACCCTTGACTCATTTTTCCAATACGGCCGCAATATGGCACAATTTACAAAATTTTATATTTTACAAATTAAGACGCATTTTGTGTTTTTATTGATTAAAACAGCCTTACCTTTGAATAAACATTACAAAGTATTTAAAATCAAAGCATTACTATGCGAATTCAAAGAGAAATTAATTTTAAAACTTTTTCAATTTAATCGCAATAGCGTCAAGGGTAACCCCCCAGGACGGAGGGACATATTGTGCGTTGCGAGGTTGCGATTTAATTTAGTGAAAGAAATGAGAGGTATTCAAATTGCATAAACGATTTGTGTATGTTACTGTAATAAATAACCCAGTGAATCTAAGTTTCACAAAGTCTTACCGAATCGTTCAGCTTTTGTCGGAAAATCTTAGATTTTACCGCAGATACTCTGTAATAAAATTATGTTGTTTCGAGAGTAAAACGATCGGAAAAATAACGAAATAACGTAGAGTGCCGTGCATAGTGAAAAATGCCTGCGCGAGAAGAATTTGCTACGAAAAATTTACATTCCTCGATTCCCATGCAAGAAGTTTTATGCCGATGTTCATGAATAGGTTCAAAGATATTTGGGTTGAAAAACTGATGTAGCTACGAGTAGTTGAAATGAAAATGAAAATGAAAAAGGTCTTTATTTAAAATATTGAAGTAACATTATTGAAGATGACATTGGTGGCCCCCACACTTAGGCATGGCCTGTGTTGTGGGTGCCGGATAAAATATTTAAAAGAAAGAAAATAAAATAATGAAATTTAGCAACAACAATTCGCTTTTACAAAGAAGTCTATACTAAGTTCGTAGGTGGTCTCCACACTAGGCCTGGAGTTAGCTTAGTGATTCGGTTCAAAACGAGACTTTTGGCCAACCTTTATCGAATTTGTGTTTTGTTTCTTGGTCTTGTTTACCTCGAATCAAACGATCGAGACAAGACCAAGAAATCGTCTCGATCGTTTGATTCGAGCGATATCGAGCGAGAATCTCGAAATAGAGTCCGCGCCACCACTGAAGTCCGATAGACGTGGCGCTAGCGCAACGCACAAAATGTTTCCAGTGTTAGGCGTAATAGGCGTAGTTACTTGAGTCGTGGCGCGCACTCTATTTATTTTCAAACAGATTTTTTATTCCGTAGAATTCTGACAGCTATAATTTTTTGACATGTCAGAGATTATATAAACCTTTTTGGCTGGCCGTTTAAGATTGATATGGATGACATGACACAATCGAGAATCTCGATACCAAGATGTCACAAAAACAAGACCGAGACAATATTTTCGCTCGCCTTTCAAGATCGATACCAAGCAAAGTCTTGATGTGTTCAAGGCCTCGATGTCGATGTCGACCTGTCTCGATATCGAAATTGTCTTGTCTTGTCTCACTTGCCGAATCACTAAGTTAGTTGATATAAGGGATATCTCGTCTATTAGATAAGCTCACGACAATTCACGCCCCGCAACTTCACGGGGCTTCACAGGCAGCTTCACTTCTAGAACCGGCGTAACGACCCCCTCTTCTGTGACAGGACTTGTCATACATCGTTTTAAAATACTCTCAAAACCAATATTTACCGCGGGTCTGCGGCTTAGATTTACCGACTGAACATAAACTGTAACATATAAGTAAATAATTTATTTTGCTGTTAAGGGTCACATCAGATGTTTATTTTTAGTATAGGTAATATATAGTGAAAATTCTAACTATGTAGCGTTTAACTACTAATAAGGAAATCAATAAAGAAAACTATAAAAATATAACGGTTTTTACAATTTTCAACTTCAGGTTAGTCCCAAGCAATGTATCATGATAATTATTAGCTCATGAGTAGTACCTAATTTATTAAAATGGTAGAAGTCGGAGTTTACTAATAAATAGGTCTTTTAAAATAATCGGCTTCTTTAAATTTTTACGGTCCCTGCCTCTTCGTCTATCCCCATCTGAACGTACTACAGGGTGTTAAAAGACCGCCGACGGACCCGAAAGGTACGCATAAGTTATACTAGACACCAAAACAATAGTACATTACTGCCGCGATCTGTAATGAGTGCGTTTCTGGCGCGCTTTTGATGGCCGACAGAGCGCAGCGTAGCGCAGCTCAAGGCCCTCACAGTGCGGTCAGTATTGCAGCCCTTGATGGACAAGCTGGAATGAAGGCCGAGACCGAAGGTCGAGGCCTTTATAGCGCGGCCAGCAAGGGCTGCAATGATGACCAAACTTGAGGGCCAAGAGCGTAGCTAAGCTAAGCTCGAGGACATCATAGCGTGGCCAGAAGCGCACCCATTGCAGACCAAGGCTTGTATAGTGCTTTACTCAAACAATGCGAGTAATTTAAATAGAACCAGCTTACCTTAGTCTTAGTTTACTTTTTGTTGATTTTCCATTCCGCAAACTTTTCGTAGATAAACTTGTATTTTTGCTTTGACTTCGGTGGCAATAGGTACCTTTAAATATCTTATTTCGCTTCCTTTTTATGTTCGGCGTTGTTAAACACATTGACTCGGAGAATTCGTTGCTTGAAGAGTTCACTTTTATTTACAACAAAAACAGCACGCACAGAAAAAATCACTTCGAACAACGCGCGAAGCCGCGAAAACAATATGGCCGCGCTTTTTTTTTCTATGTAATTTGTAGACTGCCAGCACCCAAACAGCCAAATTCTAAATAAATAGGAGTTGTATCCACCGATCCCGGGATCAGATGGATGTCTCCACGGATCCCGGGATCGGTGGATACAACTCCCTTTTTGTGCCGGACTTTTGAGTTCTATTTTTGAAACAAAACTCGACATTAATGGATTTTCATACAGTTTTTCTGGCCGCAAAACACGACATTAATGAAATTCCATACAACTTTTCTGGCGCCTAATCAAAGTAGCCCGCAAGTCCTCCTTTGCTCAAAGAAGGTTGTCGAATTAATGACCACATTACGAGCTTTTTTGAGTAAAGTACTTTATTACCGACTTCAAAAAACGAGGTAGGTACTCTATTCGACCCGTATATATTTTTTTCATGTTTGCAGCATGTTTGTTACCTCAGAACTTTTTTCAAGAAGAACCGATTTTAATGATTCTTATTTTGTTCGGATCTTCACCATTTATGGAAAAATCATTTGAAGAACTTCGGAGATGGAGAACGGAACTCCTCAACGGATTTTAGATTACTCGGAGTCAGTATAGTTACTTTTCACCAGTGAAGTAGGTTTATTTAATTTTGATAATTATTTGTTCAGTAAAGTTATTCCATAAATTATTGCTGGGAAATTATTTTGGTTATAAGTTTTATAATTTAGTAAAATATTTTATCACGCAATTGTGAATGAAGTAACTACTTACGCTCGAGGTGCCGATGTTTAGAATACATTACGGGTTGCAATACTAACGTCGTTTTTTTAAAGATTTATTTTTTATACAGTATGGCTTCTTGAGAAGAAATGTTAAGTAATTGATAATGGCTTTTTTTTAAATTATGTATCCGGCTGTATCTCACTATCTCGTAAACAGTTGATTTCCCAGGCATAGTTGCCCGAGCCAAAATGATCGTTATTATGAGGACAATACGTGGTTTACTGCTTTGGCTTTACTGATTTGTTGGCACCCTGTCTTTTAACACCCTGTATAGGTACTAATAATCGGCCCAGTTTTAATCGTGGATTGGAATTTTTGCGGACGTGATCTCATGAGACGAGACTGATTCAGCGCCAGTAGCGCGACGCATTTGTCAAGCGTTTTTGTCCCGCACTAGCACCACCTTGCTTTCTTTCATCAAGTAAAGTGAGATGGCGCCACTAGATATTGCTATCGCTGAATCCGTAATTCAGCAAAAAATCCGATGTTTGGTTACCAAACATAAACATTTGGGTAAAAGTAATAAGTAAATAAAATAAATATATTGGAGGCCAAAAGAAACACCAATGTCACTTTATTGAATCATTTATACAATTTCGATTTACATCATCCGAAATAAAACATTCACACATGCATACAATAGCTTTGTAAACAGAAGTATCAAAATTCGAAGAAGCATCATACATACATGGGAATGGCTGCAATATGTTCGGTAACACTAATCGAATAATGCCGGTCGCCAATATTTGTGTAACAACTTTTAAATTCGCAGGTCATTTTGACGACATCGCGCTTTGAGATAGCATATTTTTGCCAACTAATACGGCACATAGTTGGCGTTCCTGGAGAGTCGACTAGCATCATTGAAGTAGTTGTACTGTACGGAAATATCGAGAGTATTTAGCAAGCGGTTTATTTTAAGACTCGGGGTTGGACTAGGCGACGAAAGTACTAGTGTCTATAAGAGTATTGAGACCTCCGGCTCATAACAGCAACAATAAATTATATGATCGCAGTGATAAGTAGTCACTCGCCAAAAACAATTCATATATTTATATATAAAGGGTCTTAGCTAGGCATCTTACACTTTTTAGAAGAGCTAAGCTGTCATTATTTATTTAAAACAGTCCAGTTTTTTTCTTAATTTTATAAATTTAGTTGAACATTTTGCACTCTTACTTTAAAGATTAATTGGCTAGTTCGAATTGATAAGGTGTGCACAACTTTCTGTGCCAGAAACGTGTCCGCGGTTGAGCGGCCACATAAGCATCAAACAACTGTCAACGTGAATTCAGAAATGGCAATCCTCGGCTTTGCTCGATTTTTTAAAATGAAACATGATGTGAAGTAATAAATAAGGATTAGTTGATGAAGATGTTTTACAATGAGTCTGTTTACAAACGTCCGCAGTCGCCCAGTCCGCGCCGTCACAGACATCAACTTGTTACTAACTTTGAGTTTTCGTAAAATTTCGTTAATTGCGGGCGATCGTTGCGTCCAAACAAAGTGGTAATTATTTACTTTATTTTTAAGTTCATGCGATATTTCGCAAAAAAGAAAGATAACCGTTTATTTTAAATCGAAATCGATTCCCTTCCTTATTATTAAACTTTGTTTTCAAAATAAATTACACTAATATTCCTTTCAGTGGCTTACTCTGTTGATACGCGTCTCTCACGTTTATTCTAGATTCTGAAAATGTACTTCTAATATCTCTGTTGGCCAACCCAACTGACTCATTCACGCTCCAATACATTTCATCTTAACTTTAAACAAAATAAAATTGACTGCGTTTTCATATTTACACTATATGACAACGTGTTGATAACATGTACAGTGTAAAACGCAACAAGTGTGTTTAGAAGTTTCTTTTACTCGTAATTTACACACCGCTACATCATTCAGAATTGTAGCACTAGCGATATGAATTTAATTAATACCTATCAATCGTCGTAGTACAAATAATACTGCGTCTACACAACACATTTGGAAGAAGCCACTCCTTAGATAATTAATAAAATTCCATATCTGAAGTGTACAATACCTGACAGTCCCTGATATTATTATCTCTTCTCCAAACCAGGTATTTTTTAAAACAGTATAATGTATTGTACTGATCAAATACATACAAAGTATATATTTTTATGGACTATGTTGTTGACGATTCATTGAATTTAAAGGCCCTTGAACGATCAATAAAATGGAATGTGTCAATACACGAAGCGTTGGACGTGTCGAAGTAAATTAATGAAATCAGTCTTCTGGAGAGGAACGCACATTTGGAAATAAATCAGGATGTGATGCTAATGTCTGTGGTCGCCCTAAGCAGTCAAATAATACAGAGACTGTGGTCGCCCTAAGCAGTCAAATAATACAGAGACTGATAGTATGCATACAATTGATTTATATAATAGGTGCTGGCAAAGTAAAATTATAATTTTGCAGAAATGTTGAACGATTATTAGATTTTACAGAATATTTTCTTTCTTACAAATTATCGGTTAGCCAATGATAGAACCTATTCGTATTAATTTACTATAGGTAGGTACTAAAAATGGCGCGCTTTTGACCATTTTGTTAAACTTTTCTATAATCTAATAATACTGGATGGATATTAATTATAAAATTTCGCGAAATTCAGATTGATTCATAAGATCTCTTTTTGTTTTTTTTTTATAAAGTATACTTACTATTCAAAAAGCTCTTAATATTATATAAAACCTTACGTTAATTGTATTAGGATATTACGTTCACATACTTGGAAAATACTTTCTATTAATGTACAATAATTAAGTGGCCAAGTTCAAAAAAGAGGCTGAGTTGTAAAATTGCATGTTAACTTTTAACTAAGAATTGATAAGCTCATTGTAGCAAACATTAGCCGCTCGTAGTTTATTTCAATCGATAACAATGTAAAATAGTTTGAATGAAAAAAGGAAGTGGTCTATGTGGTCCCCGGCAGGTCGGCAGGTCCGGCTTGTCCCGATGGTCTGTCGATGTCGCCGAGATCTTGCGCACGCGCGTCATACCAAATAACTTCGCACGGATCACATAGGCCCCTTTCACTGTACTTATATTTTACAATATAACTGTTTCCTGCTAAATATCACGGAAGTGTAAAACATTGCTGATTCTTATACAATTTGCAAATACTTCTTTTTTATATTCAATGTGAACACGCATTTACCTGGACGGAGAGGGGCGAGTGAAGGAAACTGACTTAGCGACAAAGTAGAAAGGATCAAACACAATACCGAATGATGAGGTCAGCTTGTTCTGCTATTGCAGACTGCACTCAGACCACTCCAGCAAATGACCGCAGCAACGGTAGACTTGATAGGCTCTTAGTGTGGTGTGGAGGTTGATTCGCGAACAGACACGACAAGACTTTACGTGAAATTATGTACTTGAAATTATGGTAAGGCATATAAATTCATTGAATCCCAACAAATACTAGTTTCTCGGGAAAATATACACAATATATAAGCAAACTATTTAACCAACACTAAAATTAAGTTAATGATAATTAATTTATAATTTTAATTGTTGCTAAGGGCTATATTAAATATAGCCCGTTAATGTTAATACATAACGGACTTAAATTTTCAGACTTCTTAATAAATTTAACATTTCCCAACTCCATCCTAACTACGAGATTGATATTAATCAAGTAATAGAAAAAAAAACGTGATTTCATTAGCGAAATCTATGTTTTAGTGTTTCATCTACCTACATTATATATTTTTTAAATAAACTTACTTGTAATTTTCATCTTCTATAAGTTGAGTTTTCTGTTGTTTAATGTTTCATTTATGCGGGTACAATTAAAAATAGAACAGAAGGTAGAGTATAGCACACTATGCATTTGCATCTTTCCTTCTCAATTCGATGTTATATATTAGTGACTAGCCTGATGGATCATCGAAGTCCAGAATGACATATCGATATTATCACATAAATATCTAATAACTTCATGCATTGTACCATTACCTATCATCAAGGTGCTCTTTATTTTTTGGTTTTTTACTAAAAGAAATTTAAAACATAGGTACTAGTTACTAAATATAACAAAAAAATGTCAAAAATAGTCTTAAAAAGAAGTGAAGGGCCATGTCACCAAACGAGATATAAATGCATGCTGTGCTAAGCCCGTACCGAACAAACCGGTAAGGAAAGTGCATTGTAAATACCATTGTATAGCAGCGGGCCTCACCACATCAATACACGACTTGGCATTGCGTGAGTCTACTGCAATGGTTGGAAAACAAGTGAGCGAGATTAATATTAAAAAAATACATTGGCAGATTGTATTGCTAAATAAAACATTAAAGAAGGGTTGTAATTCCACTATTGAAATATTCATGGTAAACTCAAGCAGTCAAGTCGCGGTGGGAGTGTACAGTACAGTAAAGGACCAACAGGGTAACATCAAACAGTCGGTGGGCCCGCGTGCTCTCCATTCGTACTATCACATTTTACACACATTAATTTCCTACATCAAAACACATAATATATTAACATATCTAGAACATTCGTTGCAACAGTCTCAGCTTCATTCACGTTAGTCGTCTTCTCGCTACAACCGAAATCAATTGATTAATTTTCTTTTCATAAAATTAATAATTGCACTAAATCAGGTAGGTGGTCTTTATGCAGTTTATAAATTAAGGTTGTTTTTCTGATTCAGCTATGTGTTTTAGAAACAGCAAATGAAAGCTATAGTTGGCAGTCGTTTTATTTCGACTTTGCCACTGAGACGTTTGTCTCAGTTTCAGTTCTTTATTAGCAACTTCTCTCCAATAATAATTATGATACTTTGCCACATTTACTTAGTACAACAGTGAAACGGTTATGGTTTTTCATAATAATTTCATGAAATTGTCTACTGAGATGCAGGTTATCACCTGTAGGGAGGAGAAACGTACAGTCGGTTGATATAGTCGGTTTATTACTAACACTTCTTAATGCGTCTAATTTAATATCAATGTTCTTCATCTAGATGTTAAAGCTATGAAATGTTTTTATGTTGATATGATTTTTTCTACTTTATGATAAACATTAATATTGTCCTTTATAGTAAACACAACGTACATAGATACTTCACGGATTGTCCGGAAACCAGTTATTAATTATTTGGATAATATAGTTATTTTTTTTCTCTTTACCTGTATTTTATTACATTCAGGCCAGTCGGCAACTGGGCTTTACACATAACATGAACATGACATTAATATGTACAATAATAAATTCTTGTCTTATATGGATATGTTTAACTGTTAACAATAAGTCTACACGAGGGGTGTCTGCATTGAGAGGTGGAGCGCTAGGGCTTCAGTTGCTGATGTGATTAGCAGTCACGCGAGCGGGGCGCCGCCGCGCCTGGCCGAAAGGCCGCTGGGGCGCAGAAGGCGTGACTTCTCCTCTCAAACGACATCACTTCACAACCATTTAAACATAATTTAAAAACAAACTCTCGTCGACTTCCTCTGTCACTAATATATTTAAGTACATTTAACACAACATTTTTTTTTTGCATTTTGTGACATGTTTTGATTATGAGTAGGTACTCTTCATGAGTAATCCTAATCCGCACCTGCATACACTTTTTTGAACTGAAACTGTTTCCAAAATATTTTTGGTAGGTGATCTTTTTGGTAGGTAGGTGACAAAAATAACAATATATCTTACGGACTTGATATATCAAGCGGCTAGGGCGCGCGCCCGGCGCTCGCCCTGTAAAATGTATGGCGCTCGGCCGCGCGCCCGGCGCTCGCCCTGTAAAATGCATGGAGCTGCCGCGCGCCCGGGGCTCTTTCTATATCAAGTCCCTTTGATCACCACGTATATATCTTCCTAAATTGACGATTTTTTGTTAATGGTAGGCCATGCAAATGTGGATTAGGTTTTATTTTAATATTATAACATCGACATAAATTAACACTCATTACATTCAATTAATTGTAGTAGTTGCGTTATGATATGAAATAAATTGCTAGAAGACAGAGACTGTTGCTTCGATATTTTTTTATGGATTGAGTAATTTAATCTGAGAACACTGACATGACATTTAATTATTTCTAGTTCTATAATTTACCTGATCGTTTCACGTGTTCACGGGCACGGGCGGTCACGCCTCTGGTTCAAAGTGAACCATATCACATTGTAGCACACAGGTCGACAGGGCGTCGCGCCCTGCCTGCCGCGGGCCTGGCACCTACAGCCTACCGCGTCCTGCGACCATGAACGAGGGAACTGAGCGTGAACAAACACCTATGTTTACATCTGTCAGCCTAATACCGGACTACGGCGACTCACAGGAGTGTGTCCTAGAGGGTGGGGCCTTCGGTGCAAAAGTGTTACGAGTAGGCCATCATGATTACGCGAAAACGCCACTCGGCGGCATTCGGTCCCGATTGGAATGTCCTATTTATGCCCATAATCAGTTTGTTTGTATTGTTTTGTTGTCAGTAAATGTAAAGTTAGTGCTCGCGGTGAACGCCGGAGCGCCGGTCGGGCGCGGCTGAGTCTGCTCAGAGCAGATTCGACTCTCGCGCACGCCAGCGCTCGTCTATAATAGATAGCTTACTTATTACATATCCGGGTTCTGTAGCCGCCCTCTTAGAAAAATCTTAAGTAATTCAGAATCAAGACTTTAAATAAGCTGATAGGCCTATCTGAGTATTATTTGTCATGAAGTACATAGTTTCTAACAGTAAGTAGAATTACACGCGTGTCGAGACCTAGAAAGTGTAGAGAAGCGGTAGGTAAGCTGCGCCGATGTAATGTCCTATTTACAATATGTGAGCAGAGGACGGGCAGCGAACGCGACGTCGCTCTATATTTTTGCGGTAAAATCGAATTTAATTTTAATTACAGTATTTGAAAACACTTCCCATTCTCTAAGATAATTTGTTCTAACTAATCTGTCACGTTATTTTTTGTTTGACGAAAGTCAAGCACTTAATAATTATAAAGTTTGTAACGAGTCCTATTGGTGCTCGTCAGAGGCGCGTGAATCAGAGCGGCTGGAGTGTGGGTTGTTTGGTTGGTTGCTTGCTTGGCTGGCTGGCTGGCTGGGGGCGGCGGCAGGTGTGGGGGCGACGGCGACGGCAGGGGCGGCGGGGGCGGTCACACGTGGCATGGGGGCGGCGAGCGCGCGGGTAGCCGGCCGCGCCACACCGCGGCGCCGTCCTCCTCGGCACCAACACCGGCGCCGCGCTGCCTCGCCTTGCCTGAAACACACCACCACACTGCTCACTCGTAGCTCCAAGCAACACACTCACAATCGCGACAGTAATATCCTCTGTGCTCTGCTGAGGAAGACAGTCAGATATACCACTTCATGCTTCCTTTGCCGGACATGCACAGCAAAGGTTTGGCAATAGGTAATAAAGTGATGCGATAAAGTCTTGGAACTAATTAATGTTGATCCGACCCATATTGATCTTCGATGGAAGAAGGCATTTTATCTTTTGGCAATACGCGGATCAGTAGGAACTCTGATACTGAGGCGGCACTTGCAGCAATTTTGCATTAGTGCACCTTCAGACCTTTTAAAAATATTGTATCTACGACGGTCAATTACTTTATAATAGGTATTCAATATTTCCTGCCAAATTAAAATGTCTACTGATTTAAACCAACATTTGTTTCGTGACCGGAAATTTAATATTTTGAGACAGTATATTACTTTTCCACATTTCATGCTTTTTGCTACCACAGAACTCTAGCTAGTCGATAGAGGTCTGTGCCTGCAACTTAACACAACATAGAGACAGAATAAGGCAAGAAAATAAAATGCGAAAATAAACATAAGTCCCGGAGACCATTAAAAGAACAAAAATGAAATGCAAAGTCAATAATGTATTCTTCCTGAAACTGCACTCATTTACAGGTGGCCTAACATTAGAATAAAAACTTGCATTTATCAAGGGTTTGTAAGAATATTACAGACTTGCACGTGTAGCTAACACTTAGGGACAGTTTACACTCCATGACGTTTACAAAAAATAAAATAAATCCACACTAAAGGACGGGTCGTTAGGAAGACATACAGAAGACCCCGCTTGCCTTACTTGTACTCGAAATCAATTTGGAATAGTTTGCTTTACTGATCAACAGATCGTTATATCTCTAAGTATATGTAGAGACAAGTGCTCTTTTGATGCCAATTCACCGTACGGCGGGCGGAGTGTTTACTAAATAGTACAGATCACAAGATGCAGGGACACGTATCCATGCTAATAATTTGAGTTACTTACAACTTAGACAAGGTCTTCGTAGTCGGTTATATCATTATCGCCTAAAATTCAGAAAAATGAGGATATACTATAATCATTATGGCAATTGAACACGTAGATAGAACGTTCCTTCATTCCATTAATTATATTGTAATAAGCCGACTTTGTTATGACTTATGAGTCAAGCTCAAGTTGGAACCATTTGCCCCACTTAAAAGAAATCCCCACCCACAATTCTACTATTAAAATTTTAGGTCAATGTTATGCATTGCGTTAAATCAACCTAGCACGCTCTTAGACTCTCAGATGTCCAAAAGAAAAGTGCGCGATGTGGTAATTGTAACCCAGTTTATTTGGCAAATAAGATAGGAGCGTGAATCTTACGGATCGATTCGCGGCCGCGACCCCTACCGTCTCGTGAGCACGTGGCGGTGGGCGGGCGGGCGGAGGCAAGGGGCGTGTGACGTCACGGGGCACCGGGCGCGGGTCCGCAGCGCGTATTGATCGCGGAGAGTCCGCGTCCCGCCGCATTCATTCAAGCCGCGGGTCGATAGTTGGCTGCTGCAGCGGCCGATGCACGCACCAGGCCGGCCTATCAATGGTGTCGGCGGCGTGGCTCGTCCTAGGTCCCTCATTCAGCGCAGTGCAGCGTTGCAGCGAGCCACGCCAACGCATGCCGCCTGCGGGCGTGTCTTGCTCTCCGCCCTAGTCCCCCGCGATACCACTTTCACTTACGTATGGCCTGATTGGTTGCATTTTTTTCCAATGTTTCTTAGGAAAACTTGTGTAGTAGGCGCGTAAAATTTCGCAGTACCTACCTAGCTTAGAACAAGCATTATGCCCGTATTCACATATGCAATGTAAACTATGTCACTTACCCAACGATCAGCCGAAAAATTCAGAGTCGCACAAAGAGGAATGGAGAGAGCTATGCTCGGAATAACATTACGCGACAGGAAACGAAACGACCCAGGCCGCCCACCCAGGCGCTGCTGGGCGGATAACATCCGCGAACAGGCGGGTTACGACCAGAGATGGGCACGTACCCGGGTATATACCCACCTGTGGGTATTTACCCGATATGTACCCGGTAAATACCCGTATGCACCCATTTGCTGGGTACATTCAATTTGTGATTTCAAGTATAATGAAAATTATTAAAATGAAAAACAAAGTATGCCAATCAGTTCTAAACCATGTTTCCTACGCAAAGTACGTCTTAGTAATTTTTCGTTGAACGCATATTTACAAAGTTATGCATGTTTTTGTGATTTCTTTGTATGAATACGAATATTCATAAGGACATTTGTCTTATATCTTTGTAGAATTAATAACTGGTATGTTTAAAAAGTACTTTGTCTTACTTTGTATGACTAATATAATAGTTTTTAATATGAATTTAACAATAATTATTATTGATTAGGAACCAAGTGTCAAAAATGTATATTTACATTGAAACGGTAGACATTACACTGATGAAGTCAGGTCATTTCGGTCTAATTAAAATGCGAAGACGGGTTAAGTGTTGCAAATAACAAAAAAATATAATCATAAAGTATGGTTTTATGTTTGTTCTCCCCGAACAAAGAATAACTAAAACTTATTAAATTCGTTTATTTTATTTTGCAAATGGCATTGTGTTCAAAATGCTATACGGTGAAATTTAAGTTGTCCAGTCACCTCATTATGTCAGAGTCGGCCTCATCGACACCGCCGCCTTGGATGGCGAACAGCGGGTAGTCGTAGTTGATGTGGGACATCGTCTGAACCCGCCCGCACACGCAACTCGGGTCCGACCCACAGTTACATTTTGTGTATTTAGCTCGGCACACCTTCCCCGTAAGACCCGGAATCTATTTACTTGAGTCCAGTGCTTTCTGGGAAGGTGGAAACCTGGCACACGGATATCTAGCTCGGACTCGAGATGCTTGTTAAGCAGGTCCACAGATGTCCACTGATCCCGCCATTTCTCCATCAGCGTTCTGTTGTCCTGCAAGAGTTCGTGGGCCTGCATGGCATGGCAAAAGATCTCTCTGATGGTGGGCAAAGCTCACTACGGGTTGCGTGAAGATAAGGTACTAGCGACAGGTACGGCATATTGTTGATCTTATCATACTCCATTCTGATCATTAATTATCTCCACAGATGTGACGGTAATATGTAGGAAATGACTGGAAGCTACTTGGTTTTTGTGGGTCTGACGGTTCCGGATATGTTCCTAATGGCGCTGTTCAGTTCAACGTCAACCAGGTCAGTATGATGACCGGCCTACATTGGCTCGGGCCGCACTATGGACAAGGGCTAGTGTTGATATGCGCAGTGTATCCGCTTTGCAGCCCCATGTTATCGGTGACAGTTTCTGTATCAGGTTGCAGCTGTTTGATACCATTTTGTTTACTTTCTTGAGGGGGCTTTAAAAGTGGAAGTTCTGTCTAGAGATACGCCAAGATAGCCTGGGTTAGGGTCGTGCTTCATTGCAGAAACTGCGTTTAACACCTTCACTTGCCTATTGTTGAGGTAAAAGGAGCAGCTCACAGTTTTAAATGGGTTAGGTTTAAGTCCCCAGTCGATGAAAAACTTTGCAACGGCTTCCTGAACCAGTGTTGTCACTTTGTCCAGTGTCGAAGCTTGTGCTGTGATGGCAATGTCGTCGCCTACATAAATGATCGCCCGAAGACTTTTGATATGTAACTGACGTAGACGATGATAAGCGTAGGCGCCAGGACTAAGCCCTGCGTAACACTATTGTTAAGAGTTTGGCGTTTGAAAGGAGGGCGTCATAAAGACAATAATGAGTTGCATTTAAAAAAAAATACGAGCTCGTAGGGTAGTCCCTGACTGTCCCTGTTTCCAGACATGTTCCAGAGAGTTTCAAATGCTGAGCTGAGATCCACGAATACCGCCACTGTATTGAGTTTTTTTTTTTAATCCGGCTTCGATGTTAGAAGTTACTACAAGCACTTGGTCAAAGCAACCCTCAATTTTGGTGGGATTTTGAACGAACCGGGGTTGCATCAGAGAATTGCGACCATCTTGCCATGCCATGCAGGCCCATGAACTCTTGCAGGACGACAGAACGCTGATGGAGAAATGGCGGGATCGGTGGTCATCTGTGGACCTGCCTAACAAGCATCTCGAGTCCGAGCTAAATATCCGTGTGCCAGGTTTCCATCTTCCCAGAAAGCACTGGACTCAAATAAATAGATTCCGGGTCTTAAGGGGAAGATGTGCGGAGCTAAATACACAAAATGTAACTGTGGGTCGGACCCGAGTTGCGTGTGCGGGCGGGTTCAGACGATGTTTCACATCAACTACGACTACCCGCTCCAAGGCGGCGGTGTAGATGAGGCCGACTCGGACGTAATGAGGTGGCTGGATGGCTTACATTTCACCGTATAGCATTTTGAGCACAATGCCATTTGCAAAATAAAATAAACGAATTTAATAAGTTTTAGTTATTCTTTGTTTGGGGAGAACAAACATAAAACCATACTTTATGATTATATTTTTTTGTTATTTGCAACACTTAACCCGTCTTCGCATTTTAATTAGACCAAAATGACCTGACTTCATCAATGTTTTGTCTACCGTTTCAATGTTAATATAAATTTTTGACACTTGGTTCCTAATCAATAATAATTATTGTTAAATTCATATTAAAAACTATTATATTAGTCATACAAAGTATGACAAAGTACTTTTTAAACATACCGGTTGTTAATTCTACAAAAATATAAGACAAATGTCCTTATGAATATTCGTTTTCATACAAAGAAATCACAAAAACATGCATAACTTTGTAAATATGCGTTCAACGAAAAATTACTAAGACGTACTTTGCGTAGGGAACATGGTTTGGAACTGATTGGCATACTTTGTTGTTAATTTTAAGTCACAAATTGTATATACCCAGCAAATGGGTGCATACGGGTATTTACCGGGTATATACCCAATGTACCCGGTAAATACCCAAATGGGTAGATTGGGTATATACCCACCGCCCATCTCTGGTTACGACTGGATGAGAAAGGCGGCAAACCTCCAACACTGGATTTTTTGGGAGAAGCCTATATTCAGAAATGGACCAACAGAGGCTGCCAATGATGATAAGCTTAGTACAAGATACCAAGTGGATTTCTTTTAGATATTTTCCTCTACTTTTACTTTAATTACACCATAGACGTCAAAAAGTTAAAGTTAAGAACGAAAAATCGCTGAACAAAAATAGCTCAGTTTAGCTACAAAATGTAAAAACCTGTGAAAATTTTGAATTTCCCGCCAAATAACCGGCCTAAGCCCATGGTTACATTAGGTCAGTTCCTACTTATATTGAGTTTTTTAGGTACTTATTAGATAATTATTCAATTATAAAACCGAAAGATTTATTAGTTTTTCAGGAAATGAATAGTAAATTTCAGGAAGGGACACGTATTTTTTCTTTTGCTGAATTTCTTTGAAAATACCTACTAGTTATTTTTTTACTTTTAAAGTTGCAATGCCGCTGTATTGCCAACATTTTTAAAAATTTTAGAATTTAAATTTAATCACAATATGCAATGAATTTTGCTATTTTCTTTGAAATAACACTGCAAAAACATCTTTGAGTAATTTTCTTGTATTCTTTGAAGGTACTCGTAAATCTCGAAACGTTTTTTTTATTTCAGCTTCTTTTCTTTAATACCTTGTCAATTGGGAATTTTCGGTAATTTTTCGGTTTATCAATAAAATCCAGCGTTATGACACCCGCGGGTTGGGCAATACTTGTCTTTCCCATGGGCTAGCTAGGCTAAGCTGTCAAGATTGTAAAAAGTGCTGGGCAAGTCTACTCCATCTAAACCAGAGGTTCTTAACCTTTTTTGGACCAGGGACTACTTTGATTATTTTTTTCTTAGTACGGACGGACCACAACATCCAAGGTACTTCGTGTTTCATATGAAATTGTTTCACCTGACCTAAAGTATATGGTAGGTAGGTGAGTTGAATACAGGAAATATTAGTTGGTTTGGGAACAATGGAACATTCACGAGAAAATTCACCGATTTTACTCAAATTATTACCGAGATTTAATTGGCAGCTATAAGAAACGCGCGCGCAAAAGTTACCCATTTTACCCTTTTTAAGCCACAGGATGGCAAATTCACAGAATCTTCCGTCAAATATAGTAATCAAGACAAATAACGTAATCGAAAATTCACCGATATTTCCGTTTTAAATTATATGATGGAGATTTCTTTTACTATAATTTGAACAAACGAACCCAGCGCGGCTGAAAATTAACTGTTAAATCAGTTACATTTTCATAATGGAGAATTCATTTGTTTTAACTGAAAATTCACCGATTTTACCCTAAGTACCTATCATAGTAAACGTGAGGGAAATGCGACATTATTTTATTCATTGGGAAATAGTTAAAACAAAATCTACATTAAAATTTATTGACAACTATCGTTGTGTGTGCTGGACTGCAGGACCCTCCCGCGGACCACTAGTGAGGCCCTCGCGGACCACCAGTGGTCCGCGAACCATAGGTTAAGGACCACTGATCTAGACAATGTCCAAGGCACTGTAGGGTCCGACTGGTCCTTTCATCCATTTTGTGGGAGTAGATACCAGCGAGTGGAGATGCCACAGAATGCTGTAAAAATCATCTATCTTAATTATTTCCTCTTACAAATTCTACCAACCCGGTTTCAAGAAAAACTAAATATTTAACAAAATATTGCAATATTTTCTTTAGTATCTATTAAAATACTCTACATTACTTCTAATGAATCCTTACCAAAGCTTTATAAGACTGTGTAAGTTTTTTATAGAAACGAAGCTCTTGTTATGACAGCTGTATGCCTACATCCTATCTGACAATTCAGGTATTATTACTTGCATTTATCATTCACTGCTAGTTCAATAAATAAAAAAAAAATAAGTAAGGCTGAATATTTACTGCCATACATAAACGTTTTCATATAGCAAAATGTCTTGCACTGTGAACTTCAGTAAAACTACCTTTGATGATGATAAAAGGCACACCTAGGTCTTTCGAGGGGCGAGGTTGGTAATCGAATTGCAAGAATAGGTCTATGTCAGGCCCGCAGCCAGAATATCTTTTGCTAGATTTTATGTAGGAACCTGGTTTTCTACCACAGTTTCTGTGTCTAAAAGCATAGCTTCATGCCTGCTAGCAGTCAGATAATATTAGAGTGAGTAGGTAATTTGTTTGGGATTCTGGGTTCAACGTGGTAGTTGAACCCCTAACCCCACTCTGCCTGCGGGTCTGGCAAATGTTGCATGTACAGACTGTATTAACAGTGAGTGTGTAGGGCGACTCACCCGATAGTCAGACATCCGTCTCGACGGCTTCCGCGGCGTGCAAGTGGTTGACCCGCACGGTGCAGGCGGTGCGACGCCGCGGGTCGGCCGCGCCGGCGCCGGACGCAGAGCCGGAGGCGGTGGAGGCACCGGCTGGCACGACGGCGGCCGCCCCGGCGACCAGCTGCAGCCGCATGGCCGCCGCCTGCTGCCGCTGCGCCTGCCGCCGCTGGACCTCTTGCTGCTGGAGCTGTCGCACACACGTGCCTTGTAGCTGAGCCTCACACAGCTTCACCGACGTCCCTCATGTGATATGTGAGTTGCATTCGCTAGCTCTAGCTTCATTATCTGTGTCATCTTAAGCTTCAAAATTTGTTATCGTTTATACAAGTTAGAGATTAAAGGAACTGGTAGTAGTAGTTGTTGGATAGGCCCTTGTCTATGGACTCGGACTTGACGTGGTTGCCCTTGGTGTAGGTGATCTTGAGGCACTTTTTGTCCGTTCGCAGTGGACTCACTTGGTTGAGGCGCAGCGCGTCCTGGTGCTCGAGCGCGGCGATGTCGTCCAGGCAGCCGCTGCCGGCGCCCGCCGAGCGCGCCAGCAGCGCCCGCTCCTGCTCCTGCAGGCGGCGCAGCTCGGCCTCCAGCTGCGGCTCGCCCAGCAGGCCGCTCTCCTCCAGCTCCATAATCTCCGACGACGACGAACTCATCGAGGACTTCTTCCGTATCCCGCCTGAAACTGTACGTACAACACTCTGCTGTAGCTACACTGTCACGGGGACTGATTGGCGCTATACTCCCTAGCTTGTTAGATACCTGGGAATTATACAAGTTAGCATGCTAACAACATCATATCTGTTATTTATGTATATTAATTTGAATTTATAATGAGTGTTGCTATGTGTTACTGGGAAATATGGGAGTGTGTTAGATTAATATGTATTTAGTGACATCGATTTACATTGAAATAGTATGTCACATCTTTGGGGATTGGTTGCAAAATCTTTGGTGATAGAACAGTACGAGAGCCTTTGTATGTTTGTAGTACAATTTGAATGGAGAGTGGGCTTCGATCAATTAGTTTGTTTGCCGAAGGGTGTGGGAGTCAGCAGGTCACAAAGTTGGGGTCAGTGATGTCATAGCAACGTTAAGATTTACGAAGTGTGTATATAGGTATGTTCAGAACTTGTTTTAGTGTCGGTACCACTAGAGACATAAATATAACTTATGTTACATGCATCATTACATGCGGTATTAATACTCAAAATACTTACAACATATAACACAAAACAACATACAAAAACAAAGGACAACTTACCATCAAAAGATTGCTCTAAACGTTTAAAACAAAGTAAATAAATTTTCACAACAGGACAAAAAGCTTTCAAAAAGTAGGTAAATGGACAGTATAAGTAACTGATCTTGGAACCTAAATAATATTATGTAAAAGAAAGAGTTCATACATTTTTTAAGTGAATTGTAAACAAATGTTCCTAAATAAGAATAAAGTGTTACATAGTAAAATAATTATGTACCGTAAAACGGGGCTATTCGCAATCAACGGGGCTATTTGGTTCGAATGAAATAAAAGATTTGAAGTCATATAATTTTTTAAAAACTGAACGCAGCCTAATGTTTGTTTTTACTGGCAACACAAAATTTTATCCGTCACTGGTCTGTGGTGATTACAAGCTTGTGCACGCTTTGTTGACGACACAATATTTTTTTTAAAAAGGCGGTTTATCGGACGAAAATTGAAGTGGTTGAACTTTCATGCGTACTACAAAACTTTTTGGAGGTAAGTGAAAACCATTTATACTCATCTTTTTGCCGTTTTCCGGTGATTTCAATCATAGTTTTAGTTTATTTCTAGCTCTGTTTAGACGCCATTATTGTTAATTTTTCTTAGACGGGGCTATTTGGAAGGCGTTTTGGGGCTATTTGAAATATTATTCCAAATAACCCCTGATATTCCTAATTTGATGCTTCAAACACATTAGTATGTTCTCTCAATTAGCCCCAAAAGTTTATTTTTACCTGTTTAAGGGGAAGCACTACTTGTTTTACCTCGCATTCTGATATTTTTATTTATTTCAGATTTACAATGGTTCGGAACTATCAAAGAAAGATAAGACAAAGGAAAGGTAAGACATTTTCACCTTATCAAAGCTATAGAAAAGAAGACTTAGAAAAGGCTATATGTAGAGCACATACAAAACAAAAAGCTAAGAGTATGTGATGCAGCTAAAACCTTTAATATCCCCATGAGCACATTAAGCAGAAAATCAAGAAACATTAATTGTTCTCAAGAAAAGGCTGGACACCCCACTTTATTTTCTCCGGAAGAGGAAAAGGGTTTCATTAAAGTTCAGTTGACTTTAGGACACTGGGGATTTCCTTTCGACACAATGGACCTTAGAGTTTTTGCCCAAAAATATTTGGCCAAGATTGGAAAGAAAATGTACACTCTTCAAGATGATGCCATTGATTATGTTGACAAAGTTGAAGACGGGAATTTCCTATATACAGTAACATTTTACAAAACAGTAAAAAAACCGGCACTGGCATTCCGAAAAGCAAAAACTGACCGCGCCACAGTTCCTGATTTATCTATTATGAAGAAAGTTGATATGAAAAAATCATCTACAAACCCACATCTCTGGGAGCTTTGTGAAGAAGGTGATAAGGTTTATTTTTAAATTTTATACTTTATTATGTATCTTACTGCTGATGAATTTACCCTTATTTTTTCCAAAAGTTAACCTTTTCCGAGATATTTAACTGTCAATATTTAAAAAAAAACAAAATATTTTGCTCTAAACTAGGTTTTTTTTTTCATTATTTCACGGTACTTAGCCCTAAACCCTAAAAGATAAAAATAAATTAGGTAATAGAGATTGAATAATGATCATTGTTTTTAAAAAATAATAAATATAGTAAAATTACTTAACTTAACTTTTGGAAAAAGATTTATAGGATCCAATTCATCGGCAATGACCTAATATACACAATCAACACTGTCTAGGGATATTTTTTGTTTCGATGACTGTATACAAAATATCCCTAGATGGCGTTGATGTGTGTAATAAACTTTAATACTCTTTTGATTCATGATCTCGCTAAATATTAAGGTTAAAATTTTAGAGAAGTGTTGTATTTTTACCCGACTACGCGAAGCAAAAAGGAGGGTTATGATTTTAGCAGCGTATGTATGTATGTATGTATGTATGTATGTATGTATGTATGTATGTATGTATGTATGTATGTATGTATGTATGTATGTATGTATGTTTGTGTGTTCATCTGTTCCCTCGCAGAGCCTAAACTACTCGGCCGATTTCAACAAATGAGGTGTCGTTGGATTCGTCTTAATCACCCAGGTAACATAGGATAGTTTAATTTTGAAAAAAACCAAGATGGCGGCTGTGCTGCGCCCTAAAGTGGTGGAACTAAAAATAAAAATTATCGGATACCATCGTCATGGGTATCAAATGAAAGGGCTTAAAAAGACCTTTTCAAAAATGTATAACACATGTAGCGTCAACATAACAAATAGAACAAAAAATTCCAAAATGTGTTTTTTTTTTGTCCTTCTTGGTTCTATTCCGGGTGATAGTCCAAATGACTTACTAAAAAGCCCAAAAAAAAATAGAAGTTAAAAACTAAAACCCGACTACTAAAAGGCTTAAAACAAGACCTGCTTATCCTTAAAATAGACTCATAGATAATTAATCGTAGTCGGAGGACACCACATTCGCATTTGATAAACCGATGGCCTCCGACTACGATTAATTATCTATGAGTCTATTTTAAGGATAAGCAGGTCTTGTTTTAAGCCTTTTAGTAGTCGGGTTTTAGTTTTTAACTTCTATTTTTTGTTTTTATTCCTGTTACCTATAGGTAGGTAAATATTATTTTGAAATACAAAGTTTAATATTGTTTACCTATCTAGTTTTATAGTGGCTGATTGAAGCGTTTATAAAAGACAAATTGCCTGCCTATTATGACTTGTTAAAGTTTTTATAGGTTTTTTTACTAAGTGTTTGTATTGTTTGATTGTTTCCTTTTGTATTATTGGTTCACTTAATTGAAATACAAGTTTTTTATTACGGCCAAATTTTCAATAGTCACATAAAAGTTAACTGGAGAATAAAACTGATGATGTCTCTATCTTGTCGTTTAATTTAGACAGTGATAGCATGTAGTTTATTCTCCAGTTAAGTTTTATCTAACTATTGAAAAAATGGCCCTAAGTCTTGTAAAATTGAGGTTAAATTTTTGTCATTTTTGTTTTGTTTATAAATGCTTATGTAAAAATACAATTTTAAAATATTGTTTCATAATGGCTGATGTTTACAATAAAAATTGCTCGCTGTTATAAAAAGATTGTTGTATTTTTTTTATAGGATTGTTTAATTAAAAGTGTTTTTATTGTTTGCTATACTTTTTGTAAGTATTACTTTTTTCACTCAATTGAAATACAAGACTGTTAAAGTTATTTTTGTTTCATTTGGCATAAATTACGGGATAGCTACAACTTAGCTTTTTTTCCTTTCCGTTTATAGTCCCAAGAATAACTTTACAAAATTACTGCAACTTCCCCTTAAATTTTCCAATTATCGCATGAAGAGTCGGTACATTTTAAACTATATACTGGATTAAAGTTTCCAAAAAGCCCCGAAAGTTTCTATGAAATTTATAACCAATTTTTTTATTTGAGTAGATTTTGGTAGTTATTTAGCTTCTATAGAAATAATATTTTTACACAGTATCAGAACGTATCTTCCTTATTCAATCCAAATATAGCTAATCTGGTTCTAATTGAAATAGACAGAGAAAAGTAAGAAAAATCAGGCCAAGACTGACCAGTTTCCAAAAGACCCCATGCCAGCGATATTTGGAAGGACGACAAAAAAACTCTATAGCTCCGAAATTATGCATAATGCGTCCAATCTGCTAACAGATAATGAAAGGCAATAGTGAGATTTGCTGCTTTTTTACTTATGAAATGCCGTAACATTTTTTGTTTTTGGAGAATTTAATGTTCTTTAAGAAAGTTGTTTCAAATAGCCCCGTTTTACGGTATAACGTTTGCAAAATGTAGTGATTCGGTTCAAGACGAGACCTTCAAGCATCTTGGCCAACCTTTATCGAATTTGTGTTTTGTTTCTTGGTCTTGTCTCGATCGTTTGATTCGAGCGAGATCGAGCGAGAATTTCGAAATAGAGTCCGCGCCACCACTGAAGTCCGATAGAATGGCGCAACGCAACAAAATGTTTTCAGTGTTAGGTTCCCGTAAGACTTGCGTCGTGGCGCGCACTATATTTATTTTCAAACTGTTTTTTATTCCGTAGAATTCTGACAGCTATCATTTTTTGACATGTCAGAGATTATATAAACCTTTTTGGCCGGCCGTTTTTATTGATATGGATGACATGACACAGTCGAGAATCTCGAAATCAAGATATTAAAAACAAGACCGAGACAAGATTTTGGCTCTCCTTTCAAGATCGAGACCAAGCAAAAGTCTTGATGTGTTCAAGAAAGTCTCGATATAGAAATTATCTTGTCTTGTCTCGCTTGCCGAATCACTAGGAAAATGATTGAGTTTACAGGAAGCTTGTCACCTATGAAAAAATCTTCGTGGATTGCACAACTGATAATCGAGAAAGAGGAAAATAAATAACATTTTATTAATATGTAACATGGCTTACATTTCTACTATTTACAATAAGGTCCACTTTGCCCCCTTAGTAATTAATATCACAAATATCGTCTCTATCGATGTAAAGTCCAGTAATTTAAATTAAAAACTTAAATAAAACACAACACTTCCACTAGTCAGTGCACACTGTAGACGTCGTCCTTCTCATCTTCCTTCCCACCTGTAATCGGGGAAACGTGACAGAAATAAAAAAGCTCAACTGAAACTTGTAAACAAATTAAAACATGCAAATCGGATAACAAAACCATGTGAACCTAATGATCGTGCTGGTGTCTAAAAATTTATACCAGAGCCAAATGTGAAACTGAACTTTTCAAAAAGAGACATCCAACTAAAAGCTCGGTTCAAGGAATGCTTACAAGCGGGGTGAGAATGTGAACTTACTGAGATAGGGCTCGCCCATAGTGCCAGGCAGGTAGGGGCAGCTGGTGACATGGTTGAAGTTCTGCGACTGCATCTCCTCCTGGTCCGTCTCGCGGTGGTAGAAGTAGTTGAAGTTGGAGACGATGACGGGCACGGGCAGCGCAATGGTGAGGACGCCGGCGATTGCGCACAGCGAGCCCACGATCTTGCCCCACACTCCCACAGGCCTGCGTCACACAACCGACAACACAGTTCAACCATCCGTCTGTATCGCTCAACCGCACTCACTCACAGCGAAACAGATTAGGCGAGACAAAGAGATTAACATTATCTTGTTATTACTGTAAAATGAAGTTACTGCAATGGACTTGGCAATGGCTGACAATTCATAAATTACAGACTTGAATGTAACATGCACTTTACGTACCTAATCCATCCGGCGACGATTCAATAAACAGAG
The DNA here is from genome assembly GCA_949319315.1 of Zelleria hepariella. Classification (NCBI taxonomy): domain Eukaryota; kingdom Metazoa; phylum Arthropoda; class Insecta; order Lepidoptera; family Yponomeutidae; genus Zelleria; species Zelleria hepariella. The sequence continues at coordinate 17,805,693 of OX439379.1, forward strand.
ACATTCATAGGTAAAAAGCTACTTTAAAAATTAACGAAAAACTACGAAACAGAAAATAGTTGATTCCTTGTAAATTGTATATAACATTCGCATAGCTTGTTGGTTAAAGTTCGCGAGCAATACAATTTCATTCATCACCGTCCATATCCGCCAGCGGAATGCACAAAGCAATGCTTCGTGCATTCGAATAGTTATCGCACAGCTTGAGGTTGAAATGTAGAGGCAGGTATGCCTGCAAAACGTAACTGTTACGTATCAGGTTTTCGACAGGGCTTGAGTTGCGGAGCACTGCCTAAAACAATATACGTCAGGGTTTCACTTTGCCAATACCACACCAACCTTTTAGAAATATAATATGATTGGACAAAATAAAAATATACTACAGAAAATTAAATGTAGAAAAGATAATAAGTGTAAAAAAAACAACATTCTAACTAGACGACATAGACTCTATCAACGTAACGACATATTTCATGCATTTTTTAAATACCGGGAAATCTAACAGTAATATTATTAACTTCCTTCTATTTGACAAAATGAAAGCGAACAGTGGAAGAACAAACGAAAGCGGTTGACTTTATAATATACCAATTTTACATTGGAGCACAGAAGTGTAAAATTTTGCCATACTCGTTTCGCATGGATGGGTAGATATTAAAAAAGTAAACAAAAGATAATTAGCACTCCAACAAGACACTACTTAGGACAGTGAGTGTTATGCGGTGTACTAACACAAACAAGCAATTCTACTATTCAGAACACGCCCTGGACTTGAACGATGTGAACTTGTTACTATCATAACACCACATTCTAGTGTCTAGACATCAAATTGTTAACGGATACAACATTGAGAAGGAACGCACACGGGTAGGGATATAGAGTACATCGACGTAGCATTCACTTCAACTCGATCAAAGGCCTGGCCGATAGAGCAGCATCATTGGCATCCAGCGAGCCAGTAAACTCTGCTCGACAGCATCGCAAGATGGAGTTGAAGTGCTTAGTAAAACATCAAAAGCTGTTCTCTCGGCTTAAACGGTTTGGAGGGGGCGATAGTAACATCGACGACTAGTATGGCTTCATTTACTAATCCGGCTATTAAAATTCACGACGGACAATTCCAATTTAATGAACCGTACGAAATTTTACAACTCTACGCTTCCAAGTAAAATTGTGATGAATCACGAATAACGAAAATTAGACTGTTAAAATAATACAATGAATACGAACGTAAACGTAAACGTGCGTGTAGGTATTGAAAAGTGATTGATTAGTCGTAAAGCGAACCATCGATTTAAATAAACTGAAGCAAGGATTGATGTGGCTGAAAGATTTGAGTACGTGTTAGAATCGCCAACAAATGTAGGAATAAGGGTAAATTTTGGTGGTCAGAATGAGTCGACGAGAAGGCGTGTATGAAGTTTTAGGGTGATGTCTCTATAAATCATACGTCATGTCTCCGTATCCTACGGTCGTCATTGTCACGACCGCCCACCAAAACGCGTCTGGAATTGATTTGAAGAAGGAGTTTTCGCTTCCCGCCTCCGCGAAGTACACCGCAGACGAAAACAGCACCACACCTTTAAGAACAAGCACATACGAACGGAAAATACAGTGCGACAGGCCAAGGACTGGTTGCGAGCCGACGGGGCGCGGGCGCGGCGCGGGTTACCTCATGTCGCCGTAGCCGACTGTGGTCATCGTTATTACAGCCCACCAAAATGCGTCCGGTATAGAGCTATAGTTAGATTCTTCACAGTCTTTATCTGCGAAGAACACCGCGCTGGAGAAGACTACGACACCTGCGAACACAACATATACTGTGCACGCATGCGCTCTTCGCGACGGATGCCCCGCGCCGCGTGAGGCCGCTCTGGCTCCCGCGTGCGCCACCAGCCGCGCCGCTGTCTCCCCTTACGTGTCTCGCAGGCTACAGGCTAGCTGTCTATGCACAATCAATCAACCTCTCCCATACTCTATACGGTATACCCTCTTATAGCTTTTTTGTAACCTAAGCTCGGCATATTAAATGACACTCGAGATGATCCTTAAGTGAACTTACAATTTTAATATTATTAATTATAGATTTGGAGATTTCTTGTTTTTGTCATTCCTGGCAGTGGGGCAAACAATAATTGAGGGGCATATTATTACGTTACGTCTAGGTAGGTCTGACGCTATCGCAACGAACTAATCTGAATCCATTGAAATAGTCTCTCTATAAATAGGCCACGTCGACTTAACGTACCTATTTCAGAGACTAGTTAAATTTCAATAGTCTTCCAGCTTGCGACGGCATCAGTTGTAAAGTTAGATAATCGAGTTAGATAGTCACACTTACCGATAAACAGGAAGAATATAAGCAGTCCAAGTTCTCGCATGGATGCCTTGAGAGTGCGGCCCAAGATCTGCAGGCCCTTGGAGTGTCGCGACAGCTTGAAGATACGGAACACGCGCACGAGCCGGATGACGCGCAGGATGGCCAGGCTCATGGCCTGATTGGTGGACTTGTCCTGCGGTGACACTGGCGCGCGCGGCAGATTCAGAGTGTCTTCCTCCTCGGCGACCACGGTGGCCAGGGTGATGAAGTACGGGATAATAGCGATGATGTCGATGATGTTCATCACGTCCCGAAAGAAGTTGAACTTGTTGGGACAAGCCAGGAACCGGACTATCAGCTCGAACGTGAACCATATGATGCAAAGCGTCTCGATCAGGAAGAACGGGTCGGTGATGTCGGGGACCTCGTCCTCTTCGATCTTAGTGCCGTTAGTGGTGGTGTTGAACACCTTGTAGTGCTTGAACTCAGGGAGGGTCTCCAGACAGAAGATGACTATGGAGAGCAGGATCACGAACACGGAGATGATAGCCACGACACGCGCGGCTTGGGAGCTCTCGGGGTATTCGAACAGCAGCCAGATTTTGCGTTGGCGCTCGTTGGAGGGCAGCGGTTTCTCCTCCTCCTTTATGAAGCCCTCATCCTCGCTAAAAACAGAACGTATCAATTATTGTATGGCGCGGTTGGATTAATATTGGATAATGTTGGAGTGCATGTTTACCGGAACTTGTTGGTGGCCTGCTCCCCCAGCTCGTAGAATTTAATTTCCTCCGAGAAGACGTCCAGAGGAACGTTGACGGGGCGCCGGAGACGTCCCCCGCTCTGGTAGTAGTATAGGATCGCGTCGAATGACGGTCGGTTCCGGTCGAAGAAGTACTCGTTCCTGAAAAAAGAGGTTTTAATTAGCTATTGCCTGAAAGCTTGTAATGCGGACTCCCCATGGTGTAAACGAGCAAAGATTATCACGATATTTAGGACCGTGTGCCAAGTATTTTTGCCATTCATCTTTTAGGAGACTAAAGCAATCTGGCTGCAGACGCGTGGAAGCCCATTTAGGTCAAGAATTGTGTAGAATGAAGTAAGGAGGTACAACAGATAAGCGGGTCAGTAGGGTGGGTCAGTGGCATCGGAGTCGTGACAATGTCACTGTGGACTCAGTTTTAAAATAGCCAGCATACCGGCGTCGGCTGGAAATAGTTGCAATCTCAGAACAATATACCTAGTAGTTTTACTCATAACATGTGGTGGTCATAACATATTGTCCCAGGCACTACAGCGCCGAGTAGTCTCTTCATCCATCTACAGGGTGCACTCTAAGTCAATAGCGGAACTTTAAGTAGGCTGTCTACTGGTCACTACCAACAACTTGTACCAGGTGGCGAAAAAAAGTGGGGCGAAAAAAATATCAGCTTTTCCATACAAAAGGTTGACTCAGTACTGCGTCAAATGTATGAAACAGCTGATATTTTTTTCGCTCCTTTAATTTCCCGACCTAGTACAAGTTGTTTGTAGTGATCAATAGTTCCGCTATCGACTTAGAGTGCACCATGTAGTGTGAGTGAAGGTGCCACTGGACGCTGCATAAATCATCTCATTACTTAGATGCAAAGGCCTGAGACCCGGTTTCTGAATTAAGAATTTTGCTAAGCAAATACTTAACTATCGTTCTGTCACGCTCTTTTGTGAGAAATCTGCAGAGAAAGGACGATACTTACCCATTTGCTTAGCGACCTTCTCAAATCAGAAATCGGCAGTTAATTTATGGGTAAAACATAAGGCTGGAAAATTCTTCGGCAGAAAGTGCGTGTCTTTAAAATCTAGTGACAGTCATACGATAAAAAAAACATCTAATTTAACATTCTTCGTTTGTCTCAAATGGTGCTCAAACATTGTTATTCGATGTAGTGGTATTCGAGCTAGATAAGAAGATAAAGAAGATGAATCTGGTCGGATCGTCATGAAATTTGGTAGGCGTGAAAATGAAATGAAACTATGTTTTAGGTTCGTCGGTCTATGGGTTAGCGAGATATGGGGTTGTAAAGTTTACAAGCAATGCGCGCGCGCCTGCGCGAATGGTGTCAGAAATAAGTTACACATCGCGAATGAATGCATTCTCTTACCGAAGTGCGTCGAAGTACCGAATTCGGCGCGAGGGGTCCCCTAATAGAGTTTCTGGGAATTGGTTTAGAGTACGGAGTTGTGTCTCGAACTTCAGTCCGCTCACCTGTTGACAAATACGGATTTGTTAATATTTTATAATAGCGCTAGGACGCACCTTTATCCTCACCCTAATCACATTATTAAAATTGTTGTAACCAACAGCGTCTCTTATGGAAATCCAGATCTGTCTGCTTCGCCATACATATTAGTGAACTTCTTCCTACACCTCTAGGTTAATTAACCCTTTGGTTACTAAAATGAGAAAAACGCTGTAAAACGTGTTTAATTATTTTTATTGTTACGAGTATATGCAAATACTTAGTTTCAAGTAAATCTGTGGTAAAAAAATATTTCTCATACATACTTTCGACCCTATTTTGAACATAAGGGTTAAAATTATATTTTTTTCTTTATAATGTAGTTCTGCTATAAACACAACTGAAGTTTAACTTTCATCTTCGTAGCCTAAGTGGTTTGGGCCCAGCGTTGATACTACATCATGAAAAATCTTGAAAATTTTCCACCTCTTTTAACCCTCCTGGTGGTCAAAATGAGAAAAATGCTGAAACACGTATTTAATGATTTCTGATTATTATTTGAATACTAAAATTTGAAGCCAATTCGACCATCTATCTACAGGGTGCACTCTAAGTCAATAGCGGAACTTTAAGTAGGCTGTCTACTGATCACTACAAACAACTTGTACTAGGTGGCGAAAAATATGCAGCAAAAAAAATATCAGCTGTTTCATAAATTTGGCGCAGTACTGAGTGGACCTTTTGTATGGAACAGCTGATATTTTTTTCGCTCCATTTTTTTAGCCACCTAGGAAAACTGGTTTGTATTGATCAGTAGACAGCCTACTTAAAGTTCCGCTATCGACTTAAAATGCACCCTGTAGTTACAAGTACCAACGGCAAAAAAAATTGTTTTAAAATAATTATTGCACTGGAATTTGAATGATTTGAATTTGACTATACATGATCATCAGCATCACTATAATAACTTTTAAAGACAATAATGACATCGATGAGAAAAAACCATGACATCAATCTTGACGCAGTACTCAATTTATTGCTAATCATAGGCCCGGTTTCTGAGTTGAGAATTTTACTAAGCACATACTTACATTTCGCTCTGTCACGCTCTTTTGTGAGAAATCTGCAGAGACAGGACGATACTTACCCATTTGCTTAGCAAAATTCTCAACTCAGAAACCGGGCCATAGACTTACTTCCGTGTTGTTAATTGAATAATTTTTCGTTATCAGCTCGTGATTATTGAATTCTCCCGGGCCACCATTCCGTGACTGCCTTAGGCCACCGTCCGTCCTCCCGCCTGGCCTGATGCCCTGCTCATCTCCAATAAAATTTTGTCGTAAGTTTCGCGCGCCCATATCTTCGACTTTGGTATTTTGCCGAATATCGTGAATAATCTATGATGGATAGGTACTAAAATTTTAAGCGCGCGACTAAATTACTACGTGAGCGACTAGAAATACGACTAGAACTTCAATATTAAGATAGAGACGCTTTTTCTAATTGAGGTTTTACATAAAATGGACAAACAACTAAAAAGTTCACTATAAGCACACTTTTGAAAGCTGCTTTATTAGTGATTACTACTCTTATACTACCTATATATTCTATTTGAGGTCTTTTGTTGTTTATTTCTACGATTTCCAGATTGTTTGATGCGCGCGAATTCGAATGGGGGCGTGGCGACGAATCGGTGGAGTCAGGTGATTTGGGCCGCGGACCAAATAGCGTTGCGTTGCGATTGCCATGCGCTCCACCATCATCAGTGGTCGTCTGCTACTGCCGCTTGGCCGCGCAGTGGTAGGTGCGAGTTTCGAGTTGGCACTCTTGTCCCGTGAGTCTTCTCCGGAGGCATCAGCCCCCGGTTCTTGGGTGTACAGTCTTGGCGATGTGGTCAGTGGGGCTCCGAGCTGCTGGAGTCTTGCAGCTCGAGGAGCTCCCGCGGGAACGGACGTCCTTGTACTGGCCGGTCGCAGTTGGGGGCAATGTAGTGGAGGTGCCAGTGCGGCCCGTTGAAAGCGCAGTGGAACATACAGCGTGATAGACGGACCACAAACTCCTCCACACTCTCCACCACTAGGTACCGGGCAATCACGTCATTGCGGACGTAACGCCCGGCCCCCACTATGGTCCTCAGGGCAATGTTCTGCTGGGCCGCAGTTGCTTGCGGTAGGTCGCGGAGCATAAGACGTACCACGCCGGCGTTGCGTAGGTGACACCCGAGCGCACGTACGTCTTGTATATCCCCAGTTTGGTCCATGGTGAAAGTCGGGAGGCTAGCAGAGGGCGCAGCAGTGATCTCGCTGCTCGGGTTTGGCGGATGACGTGCTATACCTGCCCCTCCATGCGTAGCTTGCGGTCGATGGAGCACCCCAGATATTTTACTCAGGGGCTCCACGCGACGTCCTGGCCACGAAGTCGCAGGATTTCCTCGGTCTTCCGGTGGCGGCTGGTCAACATGGCGGCCGTCTTTCCCACGTCTTCCTTAATGGCCATGCGCCACATGTCCAGCCATTCCGGAAGATAGATAGAGAACACTTTATTGTACACCAGAAATTAATTATTTACAAGAAGCCGGTCCAGCAGTTTCTGTATTTTCCCGACGACGACGGCGGCAGACACTTTGTACGAGGAGGCGAAGTAGGCGCTGTTCTTGGTTCTTGGCTATTACCTAGTGTTTTCTAAGATAGTTATTTTCAAAGAAATTTGAGCCTCCGGTCATTATAACATTTTCAAAGTGGTATTTCTATTCGAAACACTTCATTTAAGATAAAACGCCGCTTACTATAAATAAATAATTTGCCAAATATTGAAAAAAATGCAGGACGTAACATTGACAGTCAAACAAATATTAGGTCGCTCAAATATTAGGAAGCTTCTCATTTTGTATTTTAAGTAACTCGAATGAATGTTTGTAAGTTACTGTCGCTCACTTAGTAATACAATAACCCAAATCCATTTGGTAACGTTTAAATCTTTCCCAAGTATTGAAAACAAAATTAAATGCTATCGACTGGGAATCGTTAACGCAACTAAATAAATATCCCAATAAAATAAACAGTCTTCAATGAAATTCGAATTACCTAGGAGGACCATAGCGGACATTACTCAATTCGATATTGGAGGGATTATTTACTAGCGACGCAAATGCGCGGTCGTGTAACGCGTAAATTTATTTTACGAGAGCGCGCGGCGTCGGCGGCGGCGGCGGTGGCGGCGGGCCCGTAGCACCGTGTTGGTGTTTCACACGATATTTCTTTCAGCGCCACGCGCGGCTGAAACTCTGCGGTTGGCAATGGACCATTCCAAAAATACTTTTTATTGTGCCACGGTGGAGTGCGCGTTCCGTTTCAAGGGCGCTGAAATGCGCTCGGCTGGACCGCCGATGCTTGGCTGGAGTCGCTCCGCCGCGCACTCCCACCCACTGTCGCCAGGGCCGTCTGGCAGGGCGCGCGACGCACGGCACGAGTCGCACAGCACGACGCGCCCGTTCCGCCCCCCGCGCCGCCGCCCGCCCCGTGACGTCGACGAGCGCGCGCGCGCTAGTATTTTAAACTTTTAATTTTAATCGTTTCATTATTATTTATACATTGAGTTGCACACACGGTGGGTTTGCGTAGATTTACGGGCTATAAGCAAACCACATAATAGTTCCTGGAACTTTGGAAGGCCAGATTGGTTAAATTTTACAATAACAAATAATTTACGCATTGTCTGTTGTATTTTTAACTTTATTATGCAGGGTTGATTTTGAAATTATCAAATATCAATATTTTACTGGAGCGATAGTAACTCGTTGGATAATTTTGTCAAAAGCGTGAAATGTAATGGGCGCGCTCGGTTTACGGCTGGTCAAGGAGTTACTAAATCAATTGCCTCTAACAATTCAATACGAATTAACGACTTTTTTTTTATTAAGAGTCTAAACTTATGAACCGTGTCATGTATCCCTCAGAGCAATCAGTAGAGATACGTAGATACTTGAGGAATATCCACAAATATGGGGTGTTATTAGGGTTGCCAGGTGAGTCGCGAAAATATACCGGACAACCCCAACCCTAACTAATACTAATATTTGCATAAATCAACATCACATAAATCAACTAAATTAGTAACAAAATTTTGGTTCAAGTAGTTTTTTAGTTTTAGGAGAGATGGCGTTATTTGCGTTTGAGGGAGTTCATATTATGCCTACTTTTGTAGGCGCTTCTTACCAGTAGTACCGACTTCCCTCAAAATACCGGACATTGTTTTGTCCAGTATGACCATTTATTTTTTACCGAACAGGCCTCGAAAATACCGGACTGTACGCTTAAATACCGGACATCTGGCAACCCTAGGTGTTATAGAAGCCGAGGCCGTGCCCGTGTCGAGTAGTTTTTAAAACGCGTCGCTTTTTGTCATTGGCTCATGCAAGATTAGGTACCTAAAAATTCAAATACGAAATGGTATTCAACTATTACCAAATCTGTTATTGTAGGTCTGTATAGTAAAATATACAAAAATCATATAAAAGGCTATGGGTGACTGACTCATCACGCTACAGCCCAAACGGCTAAACCTATAAGTATGAAAATTTGACAAAAGTTGCTGTATATAGTGGAGGCGTCATTTAAGAAGCGATTTTCCGAAATTTTACGCTACTGTACTAGAAAATTATAATAATGATATTCACTTTTAATGACACGTGATATTTAAACATTATTATATTGGAAACGGGTCGAATTGCGGTAGGTTCGGGATCAATAAGGTAGGTAATTAAATTTGCCTAAAACTTACTGCGATTCGACCAGTTTCGAATACAATAATAATAATGATAACCCTAATAGGTCAATCAAATAAAAAAAAAACAGGAATAAATTTCCAGAAAGCTGGATATCATTTTAATACCTTCATTTGGTCCTAAATGCGTGTAATCCGAGTTTGGGCCGTCCCAGCTTAACTTTTGGGGGCCAAAAAACCGCGAAAGGGTATAGCAGGCTAAGTGAACAAGATTGGCCCACGAAAGCGATCTGGCAGATTTTTATGGTGGTGCACCGGTTGATACCGTGTGCCAAAAATCAGCCCTCGATCTTCTTTTGTTTTAGAGATATTTGACATAATACCAAATCATCAAGGTACTTTTTAAACTAATATTTTAGGTAATCCACGCAAGCTAGAATAGAATAGCTGGCTTCTCCATGATGATCACGTCTCTGCTTCTTAAAGAAGTTAAAGAGTTTTGACACACTGCTACCTAGTTAGAATATCAGAGTAAAACCTAAAACCCTCAGAAGCTTTGTGTTATGTTTGTATGTTTTAGCGTCATAACAATACAAAGTTCAACAGGTAGGTATTGTACCTACTTCGCCTCAATTATAATAGTGAAGTCGTTGACCATTGGAGAATGAGCCTGAATCACGCTAGCAAACGTGATGTAATATCGATTTTGTTTGTTATTGACACGTTTTTCAGGATTTTATTGACGTGGTGGAATATTTTTGTCGTCAATATTTTTGATGGAAGGTGGGGTGACTAATCATAACAAGTGATCAAGCTTCGTATTTCCAGTCTGTTATCCTGCGCTAACTTTTGCAATGCCCTATCCGAAAAGGTTTATATGATTTGGGTAAGAGAGGTCGTAAAGCAGTTATTACGTGTGCGGGCCAAATGCACTCAGCTTTGTAAACACCTTCGCGGCAGCGTACTTTACTAACTCATAGCTCGTGTTCGTAGCCTTGTAAGAGCAAGCATGATTTTCTTCAGATAGGTACTTATAGATACTGTGGATAGCACATATCTGCGCACTGTAGATAAGCTTTAAAATGCTACATGTTACACATTTTTTACTCCTACACTTTGTGTAGGCGTGTGTGTAGTGTGTAAGCGTTCGTAGTGGGCTCGCGCGATGATTTAGCCCGAACATTCTCTGAGAGATATATTTTCCCAGCTAGTGGGACACGTACAAGTGTACAGGCTACATATTACATGCAAAAGGTTCGTATTATTACTTACGTTTATTACAACCCTCTCGCAGAAGTCGTGATTGTGTTGAATTGGCTCGAAGGTAACAACACCACCCTGCGGCTGGCGACTGGAATCCTCCTCCTGGCAGCAGAGCTTTGGTAAGGACCTGCAAAAGAAAATTGATGTTGAGGCAGAGTCCAAGAATACAAAACAAATGGGAGGTTTCTAATATTTTATATTAACGATTTTTTTAACGTGGTCTTGGAAGACCTCAGAGAATGCGGAGCCTCCAAAGATGATACCAAGAATAGTGCGAAGTGCAGAGAGATAATAATTATTAGGAAGGCTGACCCCACCACCATGTGGAATTAAAGCTTGGAAAAGAGGGAGAGACAGAGAGTGACGTAACGTATTTTCTTATTTTGTATAGTCTTATATTAGTCTTATTTGCATCTGAGCGTTTAGCAAGTAGGACTCAATGGCCGCTTGGCGGCGCGATTCAGATCGGTACGCTGTTGTTTAGGGTTTCTCAAACCTATGGCCCTACGTACCCCTGTTTAAGTTCCGAAATGACTGCGAACGCCTAACACCGCTCCCGTCAAAATGAAAATAAGAAATTGTAGTCAACACGGTTTTTTATTTTAATAGATTTTAATAAAAGGCAACACAGTGGCAAGAATGAATATGTTATTAATATTAATATGATGGATGGCCTTGTTTCTTATCGCAAATGGAGTCGATTTTAGGAGCAATTTTGGACAATTTTAATCTTAATTCTGGCTCAAAATTAAGTCGATTTCTGTACTTGGTTTTTATTATTACTAGATGTGAAAACCCTCTCTCACATAAGTATGTCGTTGGGAAGGGTAAAAGAAAATTCACCGCTTTTCGTGAGAGTTCTGGATATTCTTCCTGTCTAGCTGTGTGTAAGCTAGCCAGCCATCCAGCCGCCATTACGTAAGTCTTTTCGCGTACTCCCTACCATCAAATGACGAACCCCTAAGGGTTCGCGTACCACACTTTGAGTATGACTGGTTTAGGGGAACCGGTAACCTTTTAAGTGAATTGAACCGTTACGGGCGACTGTATTTTTCGAGTGCGTTAGGTTAGCTTTTTCCATCGAGTTAATAGTAACATTGATTGATTCGCGATATTCACACATCGTTTTATTCGTTATCAGTTAGTAGGTACACCGCAAAATTATTCGGCCCTTTTTTATTTAAACACAATTACTTATTTTAGCTGGCCTTTGCCCAGCCAGTGGGACATGTACTGTACAGGCTACATCTTACTTTTTACTTATTTTAGACGGTACCACGCCTATCATTTAGTAATTGCATTTAAATTACAAAAAATAGAGCCTTATAATTTAGCATCGACATGTCAATGAGCGTTAAATGTTTTCACTAACTGGACTAAAATCTTACTTACTACAGTACTGTACTACATAACTGTTTACAGTAAGAACATCTATTCTCTGAAAAACGACAAATAAAAAGTGCCACAAAAATAAGGGAAGTATTTTTCTGCTTATAATGTCCCAACTACTTGTCCAGGGGCCTTAGCCTGTAACGCAATGGTGCCAAAATGTAATCAAAGTTGACAGCTTCAATTACGATTTATTAATGCTGTCGGTCCTTTTAATGTTTTTTGTAGTACGGCAAAGAATATTCTGATTCTAATTCTAGAGTTTTAGTTCTCTGGTTGTAGGAAAAAACTAGGAAACCCCGGTTTTGTCCTTCTGCTGGGACGCCATCGATACGCCATTGCGTTACAGACTAAGGCCCCAGCACTTTACCACTGACACTATCGGGTGCAAGTGCAAGCCCGCAACGCTGCCTCCCAATTTGCGGAAGTGCGTTGTTCCCCTATAAACCTTTCATTTTAATTGGATTTAACCGGTGAGTTTAACATATTTGCATCTGACGTGTGTTTGTAATCCATTTTGCTTTTGAAAGTGGGGTCGCTGACCGTTTGTAAAACGATTGAACTGTAGATATACCAAAATGAGAGCCTGTTTTAGTCCTCACTAGTTGGCGCCACTGTCGAGTAGTGTCATGAAGTTATAGCTCTTAAGACGACGTACGTCTCACAACTAGCGCCGCCAATGGAAAAAAAAACATATCTTTTTTTTGGATGCGTTTTTAGCAAAAAACGCTCCTGCGATTCCTCAACGCGAGGCTTAACTATTTTTAGAACCTAAGGTTTGGATTCCAGGATTAGATTTCCTACGAATGCAATCGATTCTCGCCAAAAGTGGCCACTTTTGGCGAGAATCGATTGCATTCTTAAGTTCTAGGATCTGGAATCCAAACCTTAGGTCCTAAAAATAGTTAAGCCTCGCGTTGAGGAATCGCAGGAGCGTTTTTTGCTAAAAACGCATCCAAAAAAAAGATATGATTTTTTTTCCATTGGCGGCGCTAGTTGTGAGACGTACGTCGTCTTAAAGTACGTTATTCCGGAAGTAAAAAAAAGTTTACTGAGGTACATTCAAATAATTTAATACCTACATTAAAACTGTATTAATAAAACACATTGAGCAAGGAGAGCAAGGAGAACAAGCCTTGTGTTGTTAGAAAAAAAAATTGAACTCAATTTTCTGAATGACAAAATTAACTGTTTCAATGCAGTGGTTAGTAGCGACACAGCAACTATTTGCCATTATAAATCTCGCTTCACTGCATTAGTGTAATAAAAAATAAACCCGCGTAGCCCATACAAACAGTGACATTTCTGACCTGACTCAACACTCAGGTTGAGAATCCCTGCTCCAGCCTATTGAACGCTGGAGCGTCGGGCGTCACACGAGCGAGAGAAACTAAGCCGCCGCGGAACGCTGACACAGCTCTCAAAGCCCAAAGAGGGTCGCAAAGGGGCTTCGTTTCTTAAATGGCCTATTTCTAGAAAAAACCTCCAGCATTTTTCAACATGACTCTTGATTTCAATGACCAAAAGGTAAATTTTCTGAACAAGCCTGATTCGTGGTCTAAAATATCTTGACGTCACATTTTCTTATTTTTGGACGAGCACTTTAGGTACTTAATTAAACTATGTACACGAGTTTAGTGTGTAGCTTAGTTATCTTAAAGTCGGCAAAGAAAACTACTTACCTAGTTGATCAGTTTCAGTTGTGTGGATGGAAACAAATTTAATAAAAAAAAAAACCTATCTATCCAATCAAATAAAAAAAAGTAAGATGTAGCCTGTACAATTGTACATGTCCCACTTGCTGGGCAAAGGCCTTCTCTCAGAGAGAGAAACTCTAATCAAATAAACTCTAATTTTTAATTCGAGTCCACGGAATGACAGTTGCTAGTATGCAACTGTCAGATAAAGCCTTTGTAGCAACTGTCATTCCGTGGACTCGAATTAAAAATTAGAGTTTAGTTGTGCCGTTGGGAAAGTAGAATAGGTACTTAGTTGGTCCAAGTAAGGCGAGGTCGAGCAGGACTCGAGCGTTGAATCTCTCCTCCATCTATGTAGGTACTCACAAAGTGTATCATTCGACAACCCGAGTTAGGAAATTAGGTAATCTATCTATCGTTTAATCGATGACTATTATTTGACAATATTAACGTCCGGCCATGTCGTAGAGCTTGATTCGTACCTACAGAGATTTATTTGATCAACATTTTCAACATCAAACACCTTTTAAGTCAATGACCATGATAAAATCTAGATAAATCTAGGTATATAATTAAAAGAATAAAATATAACCTACCTATTAAATACTGTCACAAATTGAGGCCCCAAAAATCCCCTACGTTATGAAGGTCACAAATTGAATAAATAGTATATTTCATTACAAGTGTGGAAAGGCTGTCATTGCAAAGAGTTCCGACAAATGGCTACCCGAGCCGAGGCGCAGCCGAAGGCGAGCGTTGACAGTCGGAACAAGTTGCAATGACGGTTCCGCACGTGTACGGAACGATTATTTTTAATACAGTTGCGAAAAAATGAAGCAATTTAATAAAATAATAAAAACACTATAAACTAAACTAACACCAGGGCCCTTAGCCTGTAACACAATGGTGCCAAAATGGGCTGTCAGGTGAAGACTTCAATTACGATTTGCTAACGCTGTCTGTCCTTTTAATGTTTTTGTAGTACAGCAATAGTACATTACTGCCGCGATCTGTAATGAGTGCGTTTCTGGCGCGCTTTTGATGGCCGACAGAGCGCAGCGTAGCGCAGCTCAAGGCCCTCACAGTGCGGTCAGCATTGCAGCCCTTGATGGACAAGCTGGAATGAAGGCCGAGACCGAAGGTCGAGGCCTTTATAGCGCGGCCAGCAAGGGCTGCAATGATGACCAAACTTGAGGGCCGAGAGCGTAGCTAAGCTAAGCTCGAGGCAATCATAGCGTGGCCAGCAGCGCACTCATTGCAGACCAAGGCTTGTATAGTGCTTTACTCAAACAATGCGAGTAATTAAAATATTAATTAGAATAGTAAATTAATTAGCTTACCATTAGGTATCTATTGTCGTAGATTAAGTACTTTCTGTCGATTATCCATTCCGCAAACTTTTTGTTGGTAAGCTTGCTTGTATTTTTCTTTTGACTTCGGTGGCAATTTTCCCATTACTAATTTCGTTTGCTTTTGAATGTCCGGCGGTATTAAACACATTAAATCGGAGGATTCGTCGCTTTGAGAGTTTACTTTTTCAACAAAAACACAGAAAAAATCACTTCGAACAACGCGCGAAAAGCTGAAAACAATATGGCCGCGCTTTTTTTTTCTGTGCAATGTGTCGACTGCCAGTACCCATACAGCCCAATTCTAAATAAATACTTTTTGCACCTGATGTTTGAGTTCTATTTATGAAACAAAACTCGACATTAATGGATTTTCATACAGTTTTTCTGGCCGTAAAACACGACATTAATGAAATTCCATACAACTTTTCTGGCGCCTAATCCAAGTAGCCCGCAAGTCCGACTTTGCTCAAAGAAGGTTGTCGAATTAATGTCCACATTACGAGCTTTTTTGAGTAAAGAATATTTTGATTCTAATTCTAGAGGATTAGTTCTCTGGTTGTAGGAGAAAAACGAGGAGAGCCCGGTTTTGTCCTTCTGCCGGGATGCCATTGACCCGCTATTGCGTTACAGGCTAAGGGCCCAGTTGGCGCCATTGTCGAGTAAGGTTCTGAAGTATAGCTCTCAAACCGATAGTAGTTTTTCGGGAAAAAAGGAGGACACAAGTTTCCGAAAGATAAAACTGTCTCAAAGCAGTGGTTAGCAGCGGGCCAACAACTATTTGCTGTCATAATTTATTAATCTCAGGTAAGTAGTTATCTTTTACGTTATTTAGTAGTTAATTAGATATTTAATTAGAAATAATCCCCCCTAACCCATACAAACAGTATCATTTCGGACCTCACGCTAGACTAGCGCCCCTAGCGGCCAATTCATACTAGGCCAATTCAATGAAGTTTTTAGGATACCGGGAAATTCAGAAGTTGAGGGACGGGCTTATAGTAAAAGACTAGCTGTGCTCGCGACTTCGTATGCGTTTTTACACATGTGACATTTAATTTAAATTCGACTGTGGAGGAAAACTCAAAAGGAAGGTTTTTTTTAACCCCCGACCAACAAAGAGGGGTGTCATAAGTTTGATAGCTTTGTGTGTGCGTCTATTTATGTGTTTATGAGGGTGTGCCTGCCTGTGTGTCTGTCTGTGTGTGTGTGTGCCCTAATCTAAACAATAAATTTATGATAAAATATGTTTTGTTTAGATAAGGTATCACCCGTGTAAGATACCAGGAAGCTTAGCATAAAAATTGCCTGGGAAGTATGGGGGTTTATTATGTATCTCCCTCGACGTAGAGTGGGATAGATAAAGTTATAAGCCCATAGATAAGGTAAGTAAGTAAGTAAGTAAAATGTTTAAAAGGTCTTACCCATTCTCATGCTAAGCCAGCAAGCAAAGTATAAGGTTGGGTTAGAGCGTATCTACCGCAAATAACTCTGTCTATCCCGCTCAACGGCAAACAAAAAATATTTTTTTAATATCAAGTTGGGCTCAGTAGAGTAAATATTTAAAAAAAGGCACAAAAAAAATTTCAACCTCGCGTGGGTTTAAATCCAGAACATTTCGACCGCGACGCAACAGTACTACATTTCTAATATCGATAAACTTTGTCCGACCTCCACCGAAAACCACTCACTATTCCCTCTAGCAAGCATCATAAGGCTGGGTTAGAGCGTATCTATGGCTCTGTCCATCCCGCTCTACGTCAAACAAAAGAGTGAGATACCTATTATTTTAAACCCATAGATACGCTCTAACCCGGCCTTATGCTACGCTTGTAGAACTAACATTTTCCGCCAAAATAAAATAAAAACAAATGCCGATTTTTCATTTACAATATGCGCCCCAAATGCCAAAAGTCGTAGCGTGCTATTATACAGAGTGTTAAAATAAATAAATAAAAGTCCGCCAACAAAGCGGGAGACCACGTATACGTACGTATACGTATAGTCCTCATCATAACGAACATTTTTGCCCAAGGAACTATGCCTGGGAAATCAACGGTTTCCGAGATAATAAAGTCGGACTTAAATTTTTTTTTTTAGAAATATGTTCAGTATCACGTTCTTAACATACTTACCTTCTCAAGAAGCCATATCAAAATTATGGATATTTCTTACAAAAAATCAAGTTAAAATTGCAACCCGCAATGTAGGTTTTCGAGAGAATGTGGTTCAAAGTCGGACTTTTAATTTTTTTTTTGCAGAAATATGTTCAGTATCACGTTCTTAACATACCTTCTCAAGAAGCCATATCCAAATTATGAATATTTCTTACAAAAAACGAAGTTAAAATTGCAACCCGCAATGTATTCTAAACATCGGATAGCCTAAGTTACTCCCAGAAACGTGAGTTACAACCATGTTAAGTTTGGTTGAAAACTATTCAGCGGTGTTCGCGTTTATCGTGTTCATACAGACAGACAGACAGACAGACAGACAGACAGACAGACAGACAGACAGACATAAACCGTTTTTTTTGCATTTTTGGATTCAGTATAGTTTACTTAGTAACCCCTGCTAGTTTTTGTCTAAAAATATTCAATGTACAGAATTGACTTCGCTAGAGTTTTATTATAAGTATAGATTTATTATAAGTATAGATAGATATAGATAAATTATTGCTTATGTCGTGACAGTAAATAAACAGTCAGTGTACAGTGCAGATGCAATCAAGACAAGGAATGCAGCCAAAATCTGTTAAAGCTTAGATGGTTCTTACATTTTACATGTACATGAAGTACATTTTAGTTCACAATAATTTATACCTAGATTCGTTATTAGCCGTTATACAACTACGAAGGTAAGTAAGTTTCAGTCTCAGTTTCGGCTTATCTCGCGATTTGGCAGTTGTAGGTACTCACAATGCTGGATATCCTAAACATAATACCTACAGGGTGTCCCAAAAAATAGTGTCAAGCGGAAGTCCAGAGATAGAGCACCCCTAGGGGTACCCGAATCACCCCCATGTAGGTTCAGCGATTTTTTGATGTTTAGAAGTTATGAGGCTTTTAAGGTTTTTTTGGGAAGAATTACCTGGCATTGGTTTTTATTTAACTTTTTTTGTATTTAACTTATTTATTTATTTTTTCTTTATTGAGGTCTAAGATAACTAGTCCAAAAAAATTATGATCAGCTTTAAAATTGTAAAAGATTCCGCAATATTGATCCAAAGTTCAAAAATGTCGTTTTAGAGAAAATATCATCGAATAAGTTAGTATGGGGAGAAAAAAAAGTAGGTAAGTTCAGAATAGCACAAAAAATCTGTCACTTTATGGGCCTTTTATTCGTGTAAGTAGCGATCAAAGTTGAAAACCGGAATTATGGGAAATGTAATTTAGATCGATTTTCTTTTATTTTTGTTGATTCGGACAAGAAACATTGGATCTGTAAGTTGTGCTTGTTGTATCTGGGTATTCTGGGTAAGTAAATCTTTTCATTTCAACACGAGTGTACAGCCACATTTCATGGCATTTGAATGAGGATGTATAATATTACGACAACGAAATTAATTTAAAAATAAACCTATATCCTATATCTTTTTGGTGGACAAAATCATTAAGTATGAACAAAATGAAATCGTGCTTTGTATGAAACATTATATAACATGATTGTAAGAGTATGATTCAACTTTTTACAAAATGAAATGTTAAACTATGTACTAAAAAAATACTACTAAAAAAATACTATGAATATTTTGGAGCGGGTCCAATCCTTATTTCCCTAGTTTTTCAGAAAGAAATCTGTGTTCTGTAGTTAAGAACGGAAGCCCACCTTAAATGATTGGAAAAAAACAGGCCAAGTGCAAGTCGGACTCGTGCACTGAGGGTTCCGTACCGACATACAATTTTAAAAAATCTCTTTGTTCATACCAAGTTTGATGCTTGTATGTTTTACTGTTTTTGCGATAGATTAACCAGTATAAAAACACATATTTTGTTGTATGGGGGCCCAACTTATTTTTTATATTCCGCCATAATAATACAAATAATCTGTTACAGACAGACAGCGTAGGCAGAGTAATACTGTCCCGTTCGGCTACCTTCGGGTCCGAACCCTAAAAAAATGAGGTAAAACAAGTTAAGACGAGGTTGTTCTAGAAATGAAAGTGCAGAAGTGACGTAACACACCCTGATCGCGAAGCACGCGACCCATATTCACAATTTGATCCCGCTTTAATCTCTTAAAAAACGACCGATTATGTATATTGCAGTGTAGGTAATTAACTCGTTTAGGGGTACTTGTTGCTAATAAACGAGTTTAACTGTTCGCGTAACGCGCATTAATTAACACCGAGATATTACTATTACACAGTTTGGTTCAAAATACAAATGCCAATAATAAATTGCCCCTAGAGCTCGTATACCTGTCGTCATAAGAAACTTTCGCTGAATATTTCTTTATACCCACTATTCTCAAAGTAAGTTTTTTAGGTACTATTGTTGCCTTTTTCCTTATAACGGAATTATACTGGTTGGGTGTGGTGAGGGTGCAAGATGTCTGCCCGTGGCCTCAGTTATCCGAAGCCGAAAGAATACATCGCTTTATACGAGTATTACGCCTTCGTCCTTGACCTAGTTTCGCCGGGAGCAAAACCTCAAGTCGCCTACAGTGGCCGCAGCTTATCTCTTTGAAGGTTGCGATGTCTAATGATATTACACGAGAAGCATAGTGGACTGCATAATGGTCAGGGCATTTTAGAAGCAATGCCATTCATTGCTTGGCCCAGGATAGACTAGAGGTGTGTGGTAGACAAGAGGAGAGGCCGTTGCCCAGCAGTGAGAACGAATTTCAGAAAAATTGCCGTGAAAAATGTGTTTAGTCGTTCCTTTCCTCCTTGTTAGGCCTAAAGACAGCTTTTAAAGATTCGCGGTACTAACTTACAATTTGGTTCAGAAACACGTTTAAGAAAACGTTTTAAACCACACATTGTGCCTCTCCATCTCTGCGTAGTTGAAAAAAAATATATATTTGTATACTACGCTTGTTTGTCTGTTTATTCGCTAACTCCTCCTGAATTACGTAAAGGATGTTGATGCGGATTTCACCGCCACTAGATATTTTATTCCACGGAAGGTAGGTTTATGATACGGTTTTATAACAGTTAAATTTACATAAAATAAAGCCGAGGTGGGTCGCTAGTCTACTGTTGATGTAAACTTTTAAAGCCCTAACCAAGAAACTTTTATTATTGAACACCTTGTACCTTACCATGTTCTGGCAAATAAATACTTTTAACTTTTTTTTTTACTAAGTTTTTCAAGCAGGGACATGACAGTGACATGCTGTGAGTAGTGGGGAATGTTTCGTAGGAAGGTAGCGCTATTTATATCGCGCATTTTTTGGCGCTCGAAACAACACGTCCACGTTCACGCTAAAGTGAAAAATATTTTGACAGGCGACAAGGGGCTTGACCGAGAAATCTTGCCGCTCGTAAATAGCCGCGTAAACAGCGGCTAAGGGCGAGCACACTGCACATATTGTGTCGCTGGACGCCCACGGCCGGGCTCCACACTCTCGGCTTCAACATAGCCGGAAATAACCCATTGTTTAGAGCCATTCCACAAAATTCGTCTGAATTAGACGATTTAGGGCGACAGATTTTTTTACTTAAGAAATTAATAAGTACGCGATATTTGAGGACTGTTTCAAGTAGCTCAATCTTTTGTAGCTCAATCTTAGGTTTTGACGTGTATCAGAGTAGATTTTTAAGTTTTTTCATATAATTAGGGTTCCGTACCTCAAAAGGGAAAACGGAACCATTTTAGGATCACTCGTGTGTCTGTCCGTCTGTCACACTCACACCATGGTTCAGTCATTATAGATTTTGACCCGTGAATAATTAGTTCTTGGATTTTTTTTAGTAGGTCTATACATATTATGTGTACCTACCAAATTTCAACTCAATGGCTTCAGTAGTTTCGGAGCAAATATGGTAGTTCAGTGATTAGATCCAAAAAACCGACCCTGCCCACGGGTAAAACGAAAAAAAAAAAACAAAATCCAAGAACTAATTATTTACGAATAATTAGTTCTTGGATTTTTTTTCGTAGATCCCTCGGGGGGGTCACTGGGAGTGTAAATTCAAAAAGTAGACTGAATCAGGCTCCTGCGTATATTCGAAAAACGTTTGTTTTTCCAAAAAAACAAACATACAACTTTGTTTCTCTTCATTCATGTTTTACGGCATGAATGAAGACAAACAAAGTTGTAGAGAATCAAATTCTGATCAATTTTGGTTTCCACCTTTTTTCCCCGAAAAACGATATTTTGGAAATTAAACCTGAAAAATAAGAAATTAATCGATCCTAGAAGAAAAAATTTTGAGGACCAAACTTGTAGAGAATCAAATTTCCTACAATTTTTGTCGTCACGGTTTTACTGTAAAATCAAAAACGGCCGTATTATTCAAGAAAAAACCATTTTTAGAATATACGCAGGAGCCTGATTCAGTCTACTTTTTGAATTTACACTCCCAGTGACTCCCCCAAGGGACCTACGAAAAAGAAACCAAGAACTAATTATTCACGGGTAGGGTCGGTTTTTTGGATATAATCACTGAACTACCATATTTGCTCCGAAACTACTGAAGCCATTGAGTTGAAATTAGGTAGGTACATATAATATGTAAGTCGGTAACGCAAAAAGAGGAATTTTTACTATGGGGGCCCCATTTGGGGGTTAAATAAAAAAAAAAATATATATATCTTGTGACATATCAAATAAAAGGGCTCTTTTTAAGATTTACACGTGTAATTTTTATAATTTTAAAATAAATGGTGTTGAAGTTACTTTATGAAATACGCGAAACTTTACCTTGTCTTGTCTGCAAAACTACTGGAGTTTAATTTGAAAAAAAAAAAAAAACCGATATAAGGTCTTTCCATAGATTACAGGAAAACCTATAAGAAATCCTGTACGGTGTCTTATTAGATTTATAAGTTGAATACCAGGGTTGCCATTATTCTTTTGGGTCGCGGTCCAGTCAACTTTGGGAATCACTGCAACAGTTTACTTCCAGCTTTGTCGTGTGTGCAATGAAGTGAAGAGACGGCATTGTTAGGAGTAGAAAGAAGACGCGAGTTGTCAGAAAGACGGAACAGGGAACGGTTTATTTACCTCTGACTGAGCAGTCTCAAGATGCGTTCGATCGCTGACGCGCACTCTCGTTCAGTCAACAGCATTATCGCCCGATCCGCGGGTTCGTTTGGTTGCGGTAAACAAAAACAAAGTTCCAAGGCCGAGTAAAACGTGCTAATATACCCGCGACGAGTTCCATTGAAGTCAAGTAAAAAGGGGAAACATGATTGATGTGTTACCAACAAATAAAAATTATCTTTTGGGTCATTATTATCTAAAAACACTCCTAATTTCGGTGGCACTTTTTATAGTTAGTCTTTCAGGGAAAATATGTTCTTTACAGTATTATAGTAACTGCAGTTACAACATAACTGTACACAGTCCGGCCGTCTGGTATCACCTTCAGATATATTATGACAACATCTTGAAGTCCACTGACTAAACATCAAGTGAAGAGCATGATGCAATGGGGAAAAGACTACGACTGCAACTGACTGTAGGCGACGAAATGATGTTGATAATACTATGTTATTCATATTTAATTAATCACTTGAGAGAAGCGTAATATATGAGCTGGGTCTGAAGATGAAGGAGCCTCTAGATATCACGCAAGGCGAGCAACTAGCCGTTGGCACTAAAATGTATGCCTAAAGCTGATCGTCATCAGAAATGTTGAAGGGAAGAGACTGCGAGGCAGAACACTTAATGGACCGATCAGCTGCAAGATTCCAGACCGTGGTGAGATAGAAATCAATGGAGAAGATTCGTCAATTACCAGAAATTAATAAGTAGTTGATCATGATCTTCAGACATAAAGGACCGACTACAAAGAAGAAGAAAATGTAATTATGAAAAATCTCGTCCGGCTTATGGGCCAAGTGTGCGGTGGTTCCAAAGGTGGCAAGTGAAACCCGGGCAGGCGTTGCTTATCAGGAAAACAGTAAATACACGAGACCGGGATTGTTCAAAATCCCTGGGGAGCGTAAGTAAGCCGATCATCCTGCCAACTGAAATAGAAACTACGCAGCTCCTACCAGAAGCGGCGGGCGATACAAAACCCACAATCTCGTAGAGATGCCGTAAGTGCACTTGCTTATCGGCTAACCAGTAATTCGCTCCGAACCGTGAACTCGCGATGTATTTTATAACCCCATATCTCGGCAACCCTTCCTTTGACCGATTTGGCTCATGTTCGAACATAAAAAATGGTCTCATTTATTCTTCTACCATATTTAATTTTCATGACGTTTCAAAGATACTTGAGTAAGTTATCTATCATACAACAAACATACATTCATACAAACGCCTGATAGTCCAAGTAGACTCGGAGGACTAAGCGATACTGTTTAGCTGCCCTACATATTAAATATTATAATATCATGTCTCACGGCAATATTCCCGAGAAGGGGTAGCCAGATCGAGCTTCACCTTTACAATACAATGTTATTGTATGTGCTTTAATTGTTGTGAAAACTTTCAGCATTTGAGGAACTAGGTATATTTTCAAGGCAAGAATCGCCAGTGATAATATGTATCGAATACGGAATGACCCTAACACGCACTCCATAAAAAAAGAAACAACAAAAGTGTAAATTAGAAATAAGTATGATGGCGCTAAATACATATTTTGTATTTGTTTGTGTAATCGGACGACCGGGTAAAATTGTTCTTTCAAGGCACTGCAAACAATCCAAGTGGCCAGAGACTTATCGACGATGAAATTTCTTCCTACTAAAGATAAAATTGGATACGTATTATACTTGTCCAAGCTTCGAATGCAAGCGTGCCTGCCTGTGTTATGTTATTAATTAACTAGTAGAAGTACAAGTTAGTTGTGTTATTCATTAATGTTGCAGTTGGTCCGCAATAGTTTGCAATTGCATTTCCTGGCACGGTACAGGATGAGTTGTTAACTGGTCTGCTAGAGTTTTGACGGTTGAAAATTTTTATTTTGTAATTCCGTTGGTTGCATACCTTTTGCATACACACGTCAGCACGTCAGACTGTACACTTTTGTTGTAAAGTCGCCCGTAACGTTACCGGGTAGAGTGCTAGCTAGCGTGTACCTAAGAGTCCACGTGCTGTCGTGTGTACCTACTGAATGGGTTGGTTGCCATATTGCAAAGGATGTTGTCAGGCTGTCATACTGATGCGTGGCATGGGCTGCTCTTAGTACAGACACCCGTTACGTTTTAAACTACTAAAATGTTGACGTAACTCTTTGTGATATGTTTTCTAATAAACGTAATTCTGGATGTACAAACCTAGGTCTAATTAATCCGCCTAATTCTCCTAACCCGCAATTGACATGTTTTAATTTCTGGTCAAGTAAAAAACTTTAATGTCATTGAGATATCCACAAATGCTTTTTACGAAACACATTTTTGAATGCTTTTTGAAACTTCCGTGGTTTTTTGACATAATTATTGTAAGAAAACGGGATTCATACCACGATTTATTCTGTCGAGAACGTGGAACCCAGTGGTTAACATTTGGGTTGAGCAAAATAAGCGACGTGCAACTTCTGTGTCTACCACATCAGACACCGTTAGCATCGTGAGTCGGGTCGGGCCATCGAACAACTTGGAACGCGTAGACATGTGTAGGTAATGCTTGTAATATTACAAAAGACATATTACACAACGGTGTCATGAAGTATTACACATTTCACGAGAGAATAAAGCATGGCACATAGCATTTCATTACACTAGATGACATGAAACATGACACATGGCATTTCAGCACACTGTACGTACTGCAATGAAAGTGTGCTGAAAGTTTCATGTCTGCAATGAAGAAATACCATGATGTCATGTTTCATGTCTGCTGTGAAGAAATACCATGATGTCATGTTTCATGTCTGCAATGAAGAAATACCATGATGTCATGTTTCATGTCTGCAATGAAGAAATACTATGATGTCATGTTTCATGTCTGCAATGAAGAAATACCATGATGTCATGTGTCATGTTTGGTGCCATAATATAAGGTAATATCACGCGGTATCAAATGTCATGAAATATATCATGACTTCGAAGTGCACTGTTTCGCACATGTCTAGAACGCAGCCGTCGAAATAGAAAGATGGTAGATAGATTTATCTACGCCTAGGTGTTTGACATAAAAAAAACCGTCTTCAGTCTACCCGTGAACATGGTGCCCGCAACGGTGCCGAAATATCGGGAACTCAAAAGAAAATACATCGTGGTTAGAATCCCGTTTTCTTACAATAACATTTTTTTATATTTTTTTATTCATTAGTTTTAGAGATATTTTGAAAATTATTACTGAAATATCAAGGATGAAGAATCAAGGAGCTACAATACCTTTGCAAAGAAGTAAAAAAAATAGATGTCAATGACAAGCGTGTACAATGAGCATTGTCAAATCCTATTTTTTATTCTATAAATCGAAAATATAGACCAATTTGAATATTTACTTATTTTTTTATGTAACTATTTTCTTTATTAATTATTTAAAATTTATAAAAGTTTTGTGTATGACGTCACCACTGGCATTATGTACTTATGTACTAAGTTCATTGCATTAATTCATGCTTTTAAAACATAAAAATATGTTGACGTTTGACAAATGTCAGTGTCAAGTCAACAAGAGTTGTGTGTTTTGACAGTTGTTGTTGTTGACGAATGTATTTTTTTTAATATTTATAGGCAAAATGGAACTACTGCATGTAATGAACTAGTTATTTGAATTTGTTTTGTTGATTTTTGTTTGTTAATTTAGGAATTTGTAATGGTAAAAGTGCAAATAGTTTATTTCTAATGTACTTATCGTTTGGAGCTCGTCACGTCATTTAACTCCTTAGGTTTTGACTGAAAACCAGCGCTACCAGATCGTTGCTATGCAATATCTGTAGCACACGCTGAGCTCAGAACCCTTTTCATTGCCATGACACATAACGACCACTTAGTTTTTAATTTATATCTTTTTAATTTAGCCACCCTGTACTTGTGTTATGGCAATTTAATAAACGTTTATCTTATCTTATCATTAGAGCCAATGATGACGTCATCGAAAGAAAAATGAAGTAAACATTTTTGGCGATAAATATGAAGAATCCGTTTTAATTTTACTTATTTAAACCCCTAATAGTAATCAGTATCCCTATTCCTCGAAATTATTTTCAATTTACGACAATCGATGCATCCCTGATCAATGCCCATTGTACATTATACCCCTTTTTACCCGACTACGCGAAGCAAAAAGGAGGGTTATGATTTTAGCAGCGTATGTATGTATGTATGTATGTATGTATGTATGTATGTATGTATGTATGTATGTATGTATGTATGTATGTATGTATGTATGTATGTTTGTGTGTTCATCTGTTCCCTCGCAGAGCCTAAACTACTCGGCCGATTTCAACAAATGAGGTGTCGTTGGATTCGTCTTAATCACCCAGGTAACATAGGATAGTTTAATTTTGAAAAAAACCAAGATGGCGGCTGTGCTGCGCCCTAAAGTGGTGGACCTAAAAATAAAAATTATCGGATACCATCGTCATGGGTATCAAATGAAAGGGTTTTAAAAGACCTTTTCAAAAATGTATAACACATGTAGCGTCAACATAACAAATAGAACAAAAAATTCCAAAATGTGTTTTTTTTTGTCCTTTTTGGTTCTATTCTGGGTGATAGTCCAAATGATTAACTAAAAAGCCCAAAAAAAAATAGAAGTTAAAAACTAAAACCCGACTACTAAAAGGCTTAAAACAAGACCTGCTTATCCTTAAAATAGACTCATAGATAATTAATCGTAGTCGGAGGACACCACATTCGCATTTGATAAACCGATGGCCTCCGACTACGATTAATTATCTATGAGTCTATTTTAAGGATAAGCAGGTCTTGTTTTAAGCCTTTTAGTAGTCGGGTTTTAGTTTTTAACTTCTATTTTTTTTCGATTGGCGCCCTTAGGCCGCGCGCGGTAAAAGCTACCATGGGGTATCCTATAGACTGTCATGTGGTCGACCGTACATCCACCATGACAATGACCCATGGCATGAAATTATATTTCAGATGACTCGTGTCGCTATGACATCAGTGTTGCCACTTTGATGGATTTAGTTTCCCACGCCCTCGAAAAATATTGATTTATTAATTATTTACAAATAATTCAGCTAGTATTTATTATTTATTAATAATTATTATTCAGCTTACTTTTGGTTATTTTAGTACTCGTAACAATAAATAATCTTTTGTAATATAGTTTACGTACAATAGAAAAGTACCTCATTAGCGCAAGCTAATGACACAGCAAGTAAAGCAACATAATTATATGAAATAAAAAATAAAAATGAATTGAAAATGTATTGAAATGTAATACGGTTGATAGTATTATGAGGAGACTTGCTAGCTCTAACCTCTAACCATATTTTTTCTTCCCACCTGGAGTCAAATTTCCTTTTCAAAAGAAAAAAAAATACCCTCAGTATGGGAACACAGCTTGCCACTTGTGTTTTTTTTACAGCAATATTTTCTGGCAATAGAGGCTTTAATCCAAAAAGTCCAAAAAACAGGTAGGTATATTTTGTGGAGACTAGCGTCGTTTCCCCTCTGCTTGCCACAAACGTATGTGGATCGGTGACGGCGAAGCTTTTCTCGAATTTAACTAGTGTGAGAACAGAATTTGACAGTTTTTTTAATGTAGGAACTACCACTCATGAAAGATGCCCGTGATTGTTACTGAGCGTATTTTATTTTCATTAGTATTAGTAATTGTTCTGTGGTAATAATATGCTGGGTAACATGTATCTACAGGGTGCACTCTAAGTCGATAGCGGAACTTTAAGTAGGCTGTCTACTGATCACTACAAACAACTTGTACCAGGTGGCGAAGAAAATGGAACGAAAAAAAAATCTGCTGTTCCATACAAAAGTCGTCAAAAAACGACTCAGTACTGCGCCCAATATATGAAACAGCGGATTTTTTATTCGCTCCATTTTTTTCGCCACCTGGTACAAGTTGTTTGTAGTGATCAGTAGACAGCCTACTTAAAGTTCCGCTATCGACTTAGAGTGCACCCTGTAGTAAGATGATACATTTTAAATATCTACAAATGGTACCGAATGTATGTTATTGTTGAGCCATGGTTGGCAGCCCCGGATCTAGGGGGGGACAAACCGGGGCGCTCGCCCCGGGTGGCAGTTTCAGGGGGCGCAAAAATTAGCCCCGGGGGGCCAGTGCACAGGGAGGAAAATTCAAGCCATCGTCTGGGTGAATCTGTAATTTTTCGGGCGTGCGAGCGGTAATACAGCTTTTCTCCGGGGGTAAAGTAGCAGTAGTTTTACAAAGTAGGACTGCGGCCACACAAAAGTTTTAAAACTTAAGGTAGTATTTAATTCCTTACAAGAAAATCGGTGAATTTTTGGTCTTATAAACTGGGAGAAACTGAGTTTAGATTTTTTTTGTTATTTTGTCTGCCATAAGTTTGACAATGAATTTAACCGTTTGAGCATCAGCCATGTTGATTGATCAAGTTAATAAAAACGTTTTTATTTTTACAACATTTTAACTTTTTTTATTCATTAGTCTCAAATTCTGAGGAGGGGCGCCAATTTCAAGATTTGGTCCCACTTTTAATAAATCCTAGATCCTTGGCTTGGAGGTCAAATTAGTAGTTTAGTATAAGTAATATTGTTAGCGAAGATCCACTTGGTACGTTAAGTAGGTGGTGTGATCTTGATAATGAGTTATTGGCAGACTAGCTATTGTTTAATTTATGGAAGCTCTCTGCGATCAGTTAGCGTAAAATGGAGTGGAAGCATGCCAGTTTTATGAACAGCGCTATTTGCAATTTTCTTTTAATATTAACCATTAGCAGTGCGTGATTCATGGAGTTAGTATTTATCTGTATTGGTATACGGTGGCAGTAATCGCGCTGGCTTCTAACACATCGTGCTTTATGATCTGGATTCTAAATCATCGATATTTTTATAAAATATTATGACTTAAGGCGCCGTGCATAGTGAATGGCCCGCGCGCAAAGAAAAATGCACAAAATCGATTCCTGTATCAAATACACTAAACAAATCGAAAATGTTCACATATCAAACCCTAGAATTAGGTGAGACCTATCTAACACAGCCAGTTTTGTGTTGAGATTCATAAACGTTCTGAAGATATTTTAGACGAAAAAAAAAATAGGCGGCGCACTTTTTTTCAAACAAAATATCTTGCAATCTGTTATGGATATCAACACAAAACTGGGTGTTTTAGATAGCTCTCACCTAATTCTAAGGTTTGATATGTGAACATTTTTGTTTTTTTTTTTGTGTATTTGATACAGGAATCGATTTTGTGCATTTTTCTTTGCAGTGCCTTAACTAAGGTCGGTCGCTCGTTGTTATTATTGGGTGATTCTTTAAAGGGTCGATTGGATGAGTCACACCCTAATATCTCCTCAAGTATACAACACACAGTACTGTATTAGCATTTAATCGACTTCTTAACTAACGCACTATTGAGGCATATCTATAAAAAACAATATTTGATTGAATGAGTTGCTTAAATATCCCATTGAAGCTGGAAAATTGGGTAATTTTGTGAGTATTTTGCATGTCACACGCGCGGCGCCTGTTTTGTTATTGTTTATGGTTTTACTCACAAGTACAGTACTGCTATAATTTATACTTTTCTGAATACCTAAAGAGTGCCTCTATCACATTATGTATCAATCGTTCTACTAAAAATAAAACCCTTGTGTCTTTAGAGGTTCAAACTAATGTCACACGGCGAGCGAAGTTGAAACCGCGCGACAAAAGTATGCTTTTAAACATACTTGAATACGCGGTAAGTGTCTTGTGATTGGTGCAAAATATCGTCAGTTACACCACGGTTCTAATATGGGATGGGTAGGTCGCTAACTTTCGCGCAAACACTTTGAGGTAAGTTCTTCACTTTTTTAAAATTTTGGTTCGGGAGGGTAATTGAAACTCGTGGTTCGTTTTGCTAGTTAACTGATACTATTTGCACTTAACTATCCAAAGTACATGATTGCGTATATCCCTGAGTAGGTATTGTCATCAAAATAAATACGATAGCTTTTATAGTTAAAGAGAAACAACGTCACTTTTAAATTTTATTGATATCCATGGCCATAAAATCCATGGATTTAAGCCATGGTTATCACATATCGGCCATGGATATCAATTAAATGATCTTTAATTTCACTTGTTTTAGCCGAAAAAGTGCCAAATAAGACCCTATTAATAATCCAGTATATGTTTGCATGTCTGTTTGCTTGTCTGCCTTACGTTTAACGGAGTGTTGTTAACTTTAAATATAATTGGTTGAATAATAGGCAAGGAATTGAAATTTTCACGGAATTTGTGCATAAGAAACATTAAGTTGTGTTGAAATTAAGGAGAATTTATTAGACAGTAAACTTTTGCACTTGATTGGTTTTACTCTCTGTTATAATTATGTACTTTCATAGGTACATTATGTCAAATCCATTGTAATTGTATGGCTTAATTTACACAAGATTAATAACAACCGGCTAAGTGCAAGCCGGACTCTCGAACCAAGGGTTCCTCACTTTCTTTCAAAGAAGGATTTATTTTATTTATTAAGTACACAAAACAGAATACAGTCAGTAAGTACATTTAAGACGAATCTGCACCAGCACAGAATATACTCGTATAAATATACAAGGCACTAGCAGGTTCAGATCTGAACTGCAGTCCAAGGCATGTGTACATAGAAGTTGTTAAAATTTACTTATTACTAATGTGAACAGTGCTTAACGAACAGTGTTTATAAAGAAAGGTTGTCTAAAGCTAAACTATTTTGATTTCTTTGAACAACTGCTGATGTCTGATTTAGATGTTAGGGGTATTATATTATTTATGAAAATTATCTTCAAATACATGCAAAGAATGGTCATTCTACTATTTATAAAAAGTCAAAGAGGGATTCTTCCAAATACATGCAAATAATGGTAGAATTAACAGAGGCAGAGTAATACAGTCCCGTTTAGCACCCTTCGCGTACAAATAAGTTCCTCAAATTTTCCCTTGTTAGTTGGAGTCGCGTACCGGTGATACCGTACCACCACCCAAAGTAAGGGGAAAACATAATTGGAAATAATTATGTTTACACAATATGTTGTGGTGGTACGGAATCCTGAGTATGCGAGTCTGACGCGTACACACGACAGCCTGAAATAAAACTATGATAACAATTGAAAAAGTTTAAATACTTCTAAAATTTTACTGTGTTATCTCAAAATAAAACTTTGATTAGGTACTTTGGTTTGATTGTTATGATGATTTATTTATATATTTTTCCTTCATTTAGACCCTGTTTAAGTCTGTGACAGTTCATGAGTGACGATTAAGCTAGTGCAAGCATTATATACCACTGAACTATACTGTTTATATTAATTTTGGACACTATTTGATATCCATGGCAATTTTTTTGATATCCATGGCCTGCCAAAATAGAAGATTTTTTTCTGATTAACCTATAAAGCCTACAGGTGTGCCTCATCGACGTATGAGTTAGTTTTTAAACCCTTTTTTCCTCTGTATTTTTATTTTTCACCATTGATGAGAAAAAATAAAAGCCATGGATATCAACGAAGAACGCATTTTTGAAGAATCATCCTATTATGAATACTGTTACATTTTCTGGGCCATCGCTCGCCCGGTTACAATCCTACATCGCATTATCAAGCTTGTATTGTCGAATGCCTTTTCGTTTTCTGCTTTTTTACTGGCACCATGATTTAAACACTTTTTGAGTGATAGCTTCGAGTAAACACAGCAGCCGTACGGAGTGAGCACTTCAACTTCAATGCGGTATTTTAGCTCTGTGTTGAGAGTGTGTACCTACATTTGTACAGGATGACTTCACGCTTGTCTGAAGAATTCGTTCCGTGAAAATATCATCTACATGTTCTTCAAGCTAATTAAAGTACTTATTACAAAGTATCTGCTCACTGTTGAAAATATGAATAGAGATGCAAATGTGAACGAGCTAATGCCAATGCAGATTGCAGACATTCATGATCAAAGATCGCTTTAGAAACGAGACGCTTATTAGTAGCTAGGGTAGCGTCTGTGTCGCATCAGACCAGCGGACGGACGGACGGAGGTGAGGTGGAACTAGGTATAGGAGCGAGAACGTGAGTTGCGCGCCGCTGCTGCTGGCTGCGAACTAGGTCATGCGGGAGATTTGAGACAGACGTGAAAATAATTCTAAAGATGACACTCACCAGACGTCACTATTGTCAAAGCAGCTTCACTCGCTTGTTAGGTAATTTGGTTTAGAGGAATTAGAGCCGTGCGGTATTAGTACAGATGACTTGCATCGCGGGCTGACTCACCAACAGCACATGTCAAAATACTCCATTATAAACGTGAGATACATCCGCGGATGTGGGCCGCTCGGGCGACCGCGGGGCACCGCGGTGGCGTCACATGGCGCGTGCAGCGGTCGCGGTCGCCTCCAGCCGCGCTTTACGACTCACACACCACCGACCTAGCCGCAGCTTCGCAGCGCCCCGCCAATTATGACATTATGAATTATGACGCAAACTAGTCGGCTCATCCTCACCGCTGCGCCTCGGCTTTACGACCATAGTTATACGACTTACCTACGTGGTACGGTCGGCCACAATCTCAGATACCCCATGGCAACTCTTATCGCGCGCGGCATAAGGGCGCTAATCGAACAAAAAGATACCCATCTGAGACTGTAGCCGACTGTAGAAAATAATCTGCGCGCTTTCCGCCGACCGGCCGCTGCTGCCGGTGCATATAACGATAATTATAATAATGATATCATAGTGGTACTCACCGTTGTTCCGCGCTTTGCTCTTGGGCCCGGGGGCATTCCTGCCTCGGCCTGAGGACAGGCGTCAGCCCCCATTTCTCGACCAACTCTATGCGAGCAATGGTGGCTAATCAATGTCAATTTGTCATCGCCTGGGAGTCGGTGCGATGTGTGTGACGACTGGCGTGGGGCGGGGACGCGGCGGAGAGGCCGACGGGCCCGCTGCGCCCCCGGGCCGGCTCGTGGCGCGTGCTGCGACCGCCACTTTACTCGCAAGGCATCCCTGGGCTGGGCGTGCGCTCTCGGTGTGCCACGGGGCGCTGGTGCCTCCACATCGCTCAGCAGGGCGTCAGAGCGCGGCCCGGCGGTCCCATGGCGGGCGGGCGGGCGCCCGGGTCCCTAATGCGGCACCGGCAGGCGGCCGGCGACGGCGGCGGGCCCGCGCAACGCGCACGCCGCCGCTTCTGCGCCGCTCGCTGCGCAACTATACCACCGCTCGGCCGACAGAGCCGGCTCCGACCCTTGCCTCTCGTGCTGCCGTTTCTAGGCGTGCTATCCTCGCGTACCACTTACACCTACTGGTATCGAAAGTTCGAATGTCAAACGACGTCCGATAATTAAATGTGAAAGTCTTTTGAATGATATGTATTGTCGGGCTCGTCCCTTACGTAACGCTCGGGGAGTCCCTCACCGGGCGCGGCGAGGCATCGTGCTTGGTGCGCGTGGCGGTCGCGTGCGCGGGACGCGAGCGGGCGCGTGTGTGGCGCGGCGGCGAGCGTCCTACTGGCGGGCGGAGTGGCCCCGCGCCGCGCCTCGCCGCGCACGCGTCTCCGCGCTATCGACACCGCGCCCGCAAGCCGCTCGCCGCACGTCGCAAGTAGCACGCCGCACCACGCCGCACGCGTGCATCCCGATTCCCGACCGATCCGCCCGCCGCGCGCCTTCCGCGTCCGTGGCGCCCACTGCACGCAACCAACCAACCTTCGCTTTCTTTGCCCTTTGGCAATCGTTGCAGTCTTAATTATTACCAAGATTAAAAATACTAGAACTGCCACGATTATAATATTATAATGGTTATGCGATGCACCATAATAAGGCATGAATATGGTTATGAATAGGGACAAGACAAAGCAGAATAGTTAATTAGGTGGAAGGTCGCCCACGCGGGTTATGGTGGCCGGTCACGGCAGCAGGAAGCCGCCCCGAGCGCGGAGCGCCGCCTTGTTGACTAGGAATGCAGTCCTTGACCGCGGACACTAGGACGGTGATTTACCAATCACACTAGGCCGGATTTATGGCTTAGATAGGTCGAGCTTGCCCCAATAAGGCACGTGGCACGCACTATATAGCCTGTTACAGAATAGAGAGATTGTTCTAATCATCGATATACATTACATATAAACACATGCTAACTAGTGGTTCGCCCCGAACTTTGAACTCGCGACCCCATATCTCAGCAACCCCTCGACCGATTTAGCTCATGTTCGAACTTAAAAATTCTCTTTGCCTCATTTACCTGCCTACCAAATTTCATGACGATCCGACAAAATTTACTCAAGTTATCGTCGAACGAACATTCATACATACATACATACATACATACATACATACATACATACATACATACATACATACATACATACATACATACAAACGCCGGATTGTTCCAGTAGACTCGGAGAACTTCGCTCGCTTCGCTCGCTCGTTCAACTATGGTGTAATCGTTGGAATAAAAAAAAACCTGTGTTTTATACAATCTGCATCAATGGAGCATTTATGATATTTTTTTGCGATTCTGTATTGGCATAGGCATAGGCAAATCTGATTGGTTCGACTTCGGCTCATAGGCGCCCTGAGGGTATTGGAGAAAATTTTACGCCAACCGAGCGGTTAAAATAAAATTATTAAAATGAACGAACCTTTCTGTATCAAATAGTAGAGATCATCAGCAGTAGCTTTTTTATGGTCAATATTGGTCTACGGTCTACGCCATGGGACAAGGAATCGTAAGAAAAACATCTGAATTTGAAACTTGTAGTAAATACTATAGTGTAGCACGATGTAATCGGGTTCATTATTGCAATTTTATAACAATAGAGGTTTACATTTAATTATGCATGTCTTTTTATTTGCAAGTATTTCCAAAAAACTAAAAACGCGGAAATCTCGCTGAAGACGTGGCTTGAAAAGGATCACAATTTCTACGCCGTACAGTTATCGGTAAAGAGCTTAACTACGAGTATACCTAGGTATTTCTTGGAATATGCCGCGCTCAAAGGAATATTAGATTAAACTCGTGTCAGACACGTACGTGGAGGGATGAGGTTTGCATCTGGGTGATACAGGGCGTTTTTCCTAGTGGCAAAATTATATTTTTTGTTGCAATAAATGTCAATGGAACAAAAAAAGTTTGATGCAGCGAAAGACACGAGGAAAAACGCTAATTTCGGTGGCACTTTCTCATTCATGGTTTTTCAGGTTTTGTAACTGATGTATCTGAATGTAAAATGTATAAGATTAACTTCCTCAACTTCCCCGAAAAACCATGAATGAAAGGTGCCACCGAAATTAGGTGAATATTTTTCTGCTGATAATGACAAATCTATACAAAGCATAGAAGTATCAAACTTTATTGTGGAAACCTCCGATAGCGGTCCACTTTATTATCAGCAAGAATATCGCTGCACCATCTATTATTGACGCACCCAGGCTACATTGACTTTGTTCCCTTTCGACTAGGCTTAAGGCGCTGTACATAGTGAATAGCCCGCGCGCCAAGAAAAATGCACAAAATCGAGTCCTGTATCAAATACACTAAACAAATCGAAAATGTTCACATATCAAACCCTAGAATTAGGTGAGACCTATCTAAAACAGCCAGTTTCGTGTTGACATTCATAAACGTTTTGAAGATATTTTTGATGAAAAAAAATAGGCGGCGCACTTTTTTTCGAACAAAATATCTTGCAATCTGTTATGGGTATCAACACAAAACTGGCTGTTTTAGATAGCTCTCACCAAATTCTAGGGTTTGATATGTGAACATTTTCGATTTTTTTAGTGTATTTGATACAGGAATCGTTTTTGTGCATTTTTTTTGCGCGCGGGCTCATTCACTATGCCCAGCGCCTTAACCGTTAAGCGTTTAGAGCTGAAAAATACGTTGACGTACGTCTTTTGCTTTTTCCGTTCACAGACGGGTGGTATTCTAGAACGCTACTTAAACTCAGTTTAAACAGAGATCAGACTGTCGATAAAGCAGTGCATATTTTGATATGAAGGGAGGGATAATCAAATCAAAACATGCACTGTTTTATCGACAGTCGACACTACTAAACTCTACTTAAACTGATTTTAAACAGAGTTCAAGGAGCTTTCTAGTTTGAACTGAGTTTAAACAGAGTTTAAGTAGCGTTCTAGTTTGAACTGAGTTTAAGTAGCGTTCTAGAATACCACCCATCTCTAAAGTAAGCGAGACCCTACCAAGACGACTTGACAATACATGTCATTACAAGTAAAGTAGGAAGGAGTGGGTTCAGCTGAATTGCGAAAACAAGCACAACCTCTACCGACGACCTCGCACCTCAACAGAGTTAAGCCAACTTTTTCTTCAGTCATGCGTCACTTTGATGAAGAAA
Source organism: Zelleria hepariella (assembly GCA_949319315.1). NCBI lineage: Eukaryota > Metazoa > Arthropoda > Insecta > Lepidoptera > Yponomeutidae > Zelleria > Zelleria hepariella. Next base: position 17,842,221 of record OX439379.1, read on the forward strand.
ATAGCGTCACGTGGTCAGGCCCTACGGTGACGACATGGTAACACACCTAAAATAGCAGGAACTTGTAACTTCAGGTGTAGGTATGTATTGTGAAAATAGTCGCACGTGGCACAGACAATATGATTTTTCCAGCAAAAAACATTTTTCGAGTTTCCGTAGAAATTCCTCCAAAACCTTTCCAGGACAAGTTAATTGACTGAAAAATAGCAATTTTCAGTGTAAATTCCTTGAAAATGTGCGATGCGTTTCGCAGAATGTTATCGCACTAAATAAATCAGGTTTTTATTGGTTTTATTGTTTCGGATTTATAGGGAAAAATAATTTTATATTTTTACTCTATTGAAATACACAAGACTCAAACTCAGTCTGAATTGGGTGTGAATTCATGCTTAAATTTAAGAACAAAATATTTTCGCTTTTCAGCTGGATTCCTTTTTTTCTTATTTTAATTATTTAAATAAATTTTATAAAAATAATAAAAGAGTAAAACATAGGGACATGGCAGAGGTACATATAAATTGAATGGCATAAACACATTTTTTCTAAAATAATTATCCAGGGAGGAAACAGGTCGCCCTTTTTGTATTTTTTGTACGGAGTAACGGAGCAGCGGCTACCCGAGTTTCGTCTTAGGCAGATTTTTAAATCTCTTAATATTCTTACCTCCCCAGTTAAATGAAGTAAGTTAAATGAATACCAAATAACATCAAGTAACTTCAAAAACATTCGATTTGACATAGTTATTTGACCCCTCTCTGCCAGTAACCAAACGTAACCGCACGGCATCGAAAGACGCTTATTTCACGGCAATTTATTATGAACTAAGTAATGAGCTCCCAATCAGGACACCATGCACGAACGAATAAAGGAACAGCGTAGCCAAAAAGGCTAATTCAAACAACGATGTGGGGCAAAGATAAAAGGAATTCGCGGAAGATAACATTGGGGCAGAGAGCGCTGTATTGCAGTACCGGCCGCTGCGGCGCGGCGCGTGACGTCAGCGCGGGGCGGGCGGGGCGGGCGGGGCGTGGGACGGCGGGCTCGCCCGTTACCGTGCCCTATTTACCCCGGAAATAAAGGGACACTGGATGTGCCGGATTTGTAGGAGGAAAAAGGAATTTATCGAATCGTTCGTCTTTTGTTTTAATGGCCCATTCGATGTCGGAAGTATTGGGATCAGCTGGCAGTCAAGTTAGCCGGTGACGTTGAACAAATTAATTAATTCCATTGAAGACTCGATTTCTCTGAGGATTTTTTTATAAAAAAAAAATACCTCCTTATACAGGGTGGATTTTTGAGACGGGGCAGTAAGGGCAGGTACCTTAACCGTTATAGTTACAGGAAAACGTCCTTAGGAGACCTTCCTTAACTTTTTGAGATATTATGAATTGCATTCACAGATTTTGAAGAAAATGTACGGTTAGCGAAAAAAAAGCAAAAATACAACGAAAAAAAAATACGATCCTCTTTCATGTAGAGATCAAAAGACTCTAAGGAGCCAACTGAGGTTTGAGTACTAGAAATGACAGAAATTTACAAAAAACATTCCCCATACATCGCAGAGCCCGCAGTGAGCGGATGAACGCCAAGACGAACGCGTCGTCCATCCCTCCTCCATGACTAAGACTTCCGGACGAAGTCGAAACATGTCGGCTATTCCGACAAAATAAAAGTAAGTGAAACCGTTAAAGCAATATAAAAATCCCCATACATCTTTTATTGAAAAAAAAACTTTTTTTTAATAATGCCATTCGCTCCTCTTTCATCTATCGATCAAAAGACCAACTGAGGTTTGAGTGCTAGAAATGACAGAAATCTGAAAAAACTTTCCCCCGTACAAAATGTACGTAAGTAGAGAAGTTTTTCACGATTTCTAACATTTCTAGTACTCAAACCCCAGTTGGCTCCTTAGAGTGTTTTGATCTCTACATGAAAGAGGATCGATTGGAATCATTTTTTTTTTGTATTTTTGCAGCTTTTTAGCTGAACGTACTATTTTTCTAAAATCTGTGAATGCAGTTCATAATATCTCAAAAAGTTATGGAAAGTCTCCTAACAACGTTTTCCTGTAACTATAACGGTTAAGGTACCTGCTATTACTGCCCCGTCTCAAAAATCCACCCTGTATTATCATCTAGGATGGGATTTAAACAAAAAGTTAATTCCTTTCAACCGTAGCGAAAAAAATGCACAAAGTATGGGTCCTAGAGTGTTTTCGAATGGGTGTTGCGGTTGCGCAGATCTATCGGTGAGTGGAAAAAAATCGGTAGGTACCATGATGTACATGTCAAAAAGCAGGACAAAGTCTACAAGTAATAGTCTGCCTCAAAAGTTAATGTAACATTCACCGCCATCAGCCACGAGGTCTACTGCCGCGGCACTTCAGAGATACACAAAACCGCTACCTAGGTAAACAGATGCTAGCCAGTAACCATACCACAATAAAAAACTATACATTGTAAATTAAATATTTTTTTTAGCTTTTCCTAATAAATCCTTATCATTTTCGTACGATACCCCTCACCCCACTTAAACATTTAGACCCCTCGCTTCTTGTATAGTGATGTAATTGAAATTTTGCAGTTTTCAGATTAGTTTGTGCGTGTGACAGTTTTTTTTAGATATTTTTTAAAATTTCCATCTCCATTTGGGGATCACTACAAACCTTTCACAACCATACTAACTCTAATTTAAGGTGGGACGATAGCAACGTGGCGGGAAATTCTAAATTTTCAGTTTTTTACATTTTGTAGCTAAACTGAGCTATTTTTGTTCAGCGATTTTTCGTTCGCGGAAATAACAAAGTATTCTTTTCATTATTGCAAACAACAGAACAACAATCATTCAGCCGATTATGTCTACGACAAGTTTTTTGGGCAGTGCCACTACTTCGTAGACCAGAACACATAATCGGCTGAATTATTGTTGTTCTGTTGTTTCATCATCATCATCATCATCAGCCCACCGCTGCCCACTGCTGGGTATAGGCCTTTTTCCCCTCGCGCCATCTCTCGCGGTCCCTCGCCATCCGCATCCATGGACTCTCTGCCGCCATAACGATGTCGTCCGACCATCGGGCTGCAGGTCTTCCTACCGACCTCCGTCCAACTCTTGGCCGCCACTCTGTCAATGCCCTTGTCCACCGGCCATCTTCCCGCCTCGCCAGGTGTCCTGCCCATTTCCACTTGAGACCCGCGATTCGATCACCAACATCGTCAGCCTTCGTTCGACGACGGATGACGACGTTTGGTACGCGATCCACGAGTCTGAGGCCTAGCATGGCTCGCTCCATAGCCCTTTGTGCCACTTTTATACGGTGCATGTTATTCTTTGTAAGCGTCCATGTTTCGGCCCCGTATGTGAGGATGGGCAGAACACACTGGTTAAAGGTCTTGGTCTTTAGGCATTGTGGGATCTTTGACTTGAAGACGTCGGCGAGTTTCCCAAATGCAGCCCATCCCAGCCCAATCCGTCGCTTGATCTCCTTTACCTGGGATTCTAGGCCAAAAGATAAACGATGTCCAAGGTAAACATACTCATCTACTACCTCTATGGGGCGGCCATAGAGGTAGTAGATGATGTTCTCTGTTGTTTACAATGTAAAAAACTGTGAAAATTTTGAATTTCCCGCCACGCTGCTATCTTTCAGCCTTAAAACGCTCCTCAAACATGTTTCATTTACTTATATAAATACGAATGTATAAAAAAAGCTATTTTCAAGAAACATAATGGTAAAGAGGCCAAATAGAGAGAGAGAGAGAGAGAGAGAGAGAGAGAGAGAGAGAGAGAGAGAGAACACTCAGACAGGACAGACGGACAGAGACAGATCCAAAAAGAATCTAAGCGTTGCGTTTTTCCACCGGACGTATAGAGAGAGCTCTATAAAAGAGCCCACTTAAGTTTATGCTCAAACCGAGTCGTTTAATGCAAAGGTCAAAGTCATTAATTGATTCTGTCGTCCCGAGTCTCCACGCAGTGGCGTGGCGTCAGAGTCTCTCCCACAGTGTTGCAAATTTTTTGCCCCGACCACTAAATGCAAGCCTCCAGAATTCCAGAATTCCACTAAATACTCCAAAGTTTCCATTGCATTATAGTGCAGTTTTATGATCAAAGAAGAGTTTAGTACTTTTTTTAATTACTTTAGTTGTCGTACAAGCATTTCTACTTAGATTACTTTTTTTCCCATTTGAGATGATAGAATCATTTCTGAAATAAAGGTGAGTGATTTACATTATTATATATTTTTTTATTGATTAACGTAACAATTCGAATAGAAAAAACATATTTTTTATGGCAAAGTGCAAAGTGCTTTCCAAATCCCTCCAGAAATTCCACTAGCCACTAGATCAGTGGTTCCTAACCTTTTCAGTCTCGCCACTCCTTTGAACTTCAAGGAAAGCTGATCTTACCCACCCCTTTCAAAATGTTATCCAAGTAAACAAGTAGTACTTAGTATATTAGTTAATTATTTTCTTTAATTTTAACGCATCATTTTGTTTTTTCATTAATGTGGTTATTATTGATTGATTTTTCTATTGCTTTGTATTCTAAAGTTTTCTTCTTTATATTCGCGCAATATATTTTTCATCTCCCACGCTCGGAAAGTTTGCTGTTACTAGTAACTTACGATCGTGTAAAGGCCGGATTTAAACTATCTGCATTTTTGTGCGCTTCGAAATTTGAACGCGACGCCGGGACAGTCTTTACCGCGCCCTATGGTGTTGAAAAATAAAAAAAACACTGGCCGTTTAAGTAGATGCCAAATCCTGACTGAAAAAAGAGCCTCATTCATAGTTCGTTTAAACGCGTATTTCAGCCAAAGTGATTGTTCGTGCCCATTTTTTATAGAAAACTGTGAATGTAAATGGGGCATAAGCATCTTTTAAAAAGATAAAGTCACGGAATAGAACATTCAGAAACGCAGCTTCTTCTTACAGTCTTTTCAATATTTTGTATAATCCGTGCGGGATGAGAATGCGATGCGACCTTTTGGAACTGAGACGCGCGCGGTAAGCAAACTCGCGTCGATGCAACCTTGTCAAAGTAAAATACAGTATATTTTCGATTGACTTCGAAAAGGTACCATCCCATTCTCATCGCGCGCGGACTATACACATATTTATTTTATAATACCAGTTAATAAAAAAAATGCTTCGTTTCTGTTTTATCAAATAGATAATTATGTTTTGGTTTGTTAAATACATATTTTCAAACGATATTACTAATTTATTTTTTTATCTCCTAGAATTTTTTAATTTATATGGTAAAAGTTCAGAATTCACCCGAAAAAAAAAACATTCTTTTATTTACATTATTTTTGTGTCTGGATAAATAAACTTCAGGAAATTATTAATAAAACGAATGGTTTTAATACCAACGAAGCTCAAAACTTTAGTGCGGCAGCCGTAACTACGGTAAAATATGCTTTTAAAAGGAACCTATTTGACTCACCTGTTCTGCCTGTAAGTAGTTGTCTATAGAGTTTTTCCCGCTTGGCTAACAAAATCATTTCCTCGCTTCTGTGAGATAAAAGTTTTGTGTTTCGCACGAATGCAATATTATTTACGTCTCGTGCTTCTGAATACCTCGCTACGCTCAGGTTTCTTTTTTTGAACCACGCGCTAGCTCGGTTTTCAGTACAAGCACTCGCCGCAAACAATAATTTTGCATTCTTGCATAACAAATAACTATTTCTTGTTGGTTCTGAAATGAAAAAGCAATAGATTTTTGCCCGCCAGGTTTTCTAGCAAGTGTTCTTAGATATGTTTCATCAAAATCGGTTCAGCCGTTTATGGATACGAATTTAAAGCTAAAATGCAAACGTCTCTCCCAAGCAACCACCGCACTAGCTGTCGCACCCCACCCCCGGCCCGGGGCCGCCCGGTTTAAGAGCTACGGTGCAGCGGCCAGACACACAGACAGACACACACACACACATAGCGGTCAAACTCATTACACCCCTCTTTTGGGTCAGGGGTTAAAAAACATAAACGTACAAAAACGCAAGTCTCCTTGTACCAAATCCTACTTTCCTACTTATATTATAAAGGCGAAAGTTTGTGAGTGAGTGAGTGTGTTTGTTACCTTATAACGCTGAAACCGCTGGATGGATTTGGATGAAATTTGGAATGTAGATAGCTGAGACATCAGAATAACATATAGGCTACATATTATCACGCTTTAGCGCTTAGGAGCAAAGCAAATACACAAGGATTATCGTATAGTGGCCATTTGTATAAAAGTGAACGACAAAACCATTTACCATAGACCCTCTGTCATTACGTAGCGTTGAGCTATTTACTTTCCTAAATCCATCGAAAACTGAATAACGGTGAATTTTGATCTACCAAAAAGTCCGAAATGTGCCGCAACTATGCATTACAATCGAACTTTGGGCAACAATGAAGAAGTTGTTTTTAATTATTGCTGTCATCCGTCACTGTCACAAAAATGGTATCAAGAAAGCAATACAGCAGAAATCAACATTGTGTAATTATAAAAAACAGGCAAAAAAATTTTGTTTCAGTGATAGCTACTTACAAACTGAAAGAGCCAATAAGTAAATCCTTACTTTAAAAACTTTGCATCCAGCAGTGTTTATCAAAGATCTTTACAAAGTGGCGGTCCGACGACCGCCCTGAGATCTCTTGGCCAGACGAGATGGAATGTCCGTTCAGTGCATTGCTGATTGCTGGTTATTCAGGGAAGAATAAGGACGCACCAGACCTCGAAGAAAACTAAAGATGCGATGTTCTGACCAAAAAAAGCCGCTGAGTGTACTGTGCAAGTATGAAAAACATTGTAGAGTCTTGAGCGACCAAAGGCGCATAAAATCAGCCAGTGATGGTGTAACATGAGCTGTTGCTGACCGCTTTATTTCCACTAAGTACCTAGAAGGACTAGACAGGGGCACTTTTACATAATATCATAGTCGCCTATTCATTGTTGACAACTCTGATAGGCTTTCCACATACTTCAGAAGGTCAGACTGACGAGAAGATTGGAGCATGTGAAAATCCCCGAACCGCCTGCGTGGTGGTGTTGCCCGCATGAAAGATACCTATGTGAGTAATAGAGCCAGAAGAGGTGTTTCGTGCCAATCTTAAGCTGTACCGACAAGGTCGCATCGTCATAACTGTCCTGATGCTCCACAGTGCAGCTGATAGGATCTCCTAGAGGCGACCCCAGCGCGCTCAAGTTAGCGTTTCTGGGACGGCAAAGTGTGACTCTTTCAACACGGAAGAAGAATAAGACCAACGATTTAAAACCGGTGTTTCAGACTATGGTATCGTAGACGCTAAGAAGACGCGTTTGGTGTTTCAGAAGGGCAGCTCATAGAAAAAAATAACTATTCAATGTGATAGACATAATATGGAGTAGTTTTTCTGATATTATGATCGTTGTCTTTGATATAGCATGATGCAAAATAAAATACAGGGTGTTAAAAGACCGCCAACAGACCCGAAAGGTACGCATACTAGACACCAAAACAAAGTACTTTTTCGATAAATTATTGCTGGGAAATTATTTTGGTTCTTTAGGTTATAATTTTGGAAAATATTTTATCACACAATGGATGTGTAACGCAGAGAAGTCATATTGCGCAAGCGTTGACATTAACTTTTGTTACTTATGCTCGAGGTGCCGATGTTAAGAATACATTGCGGGTTGCAACTTTAACGTCGTTTTATGCAAGAAATATTCAAAATTTTGATATGGCTTCTTGAGAAGAAATGTTAAGTATGAGATACTAAGTACATTTCTATAAAAAGAAAAATTTGAAAAGTCCGACTTAGAACTTCATTATTTCGAAAACCGTTGATTTCCCAGGCATAGTTTCTTGGGCAAAAATGTTCGATATGATGAGGACAATACGTGGTTTCCCGCTTTGTTGGCGGTCTTTTAACACCCTGTATATAAAAAAACTACACAATTTTCATTTTATCTGTTAAATAACTTCGTGCCTGTAATACGAGTAGGTAACGCTAACTAGCCCTGTTGGAGATCTTTTACAGTTTTATAGAATGCCAGTCAGATGTTGAGACCTGTGACGTACCTACTGCATCGAATGCTGAATGCTGATATATTCATTCACACAACTGTGCAAGCAAACGAGATGTACTTGGGTTTCAAACTACACATTAGGAGTCTCTAACATCGGGAGAGGCAGTGTCCATATAGGCCACAAAGGCACGAAGACTTGAGGCGAGACCAACTAAACAGAGACAACCCAGACTGAAAGTTTGCAGAAAGCAGTAGCAGATTAGCGGACTCAAAATAAGAGTCGAAATATTCGAGTGTGTCTTGAAATGTAGGTAACCCATGTTGAATCAGTTAGATGCCGATAACAGTAGGTATCTGCATCTTTACTCCGTTGAGTTGGGAAGAAGCAGATAACAACGCATGGTCCACGGGAGCGAAGTCTGATAGCGCTGGGGGTCGGTTATAAGTACATTTAATACTACTTAGGTAGTAAAAAATGCTAGGTACAATTGCTAAATGACCACAAACTTTTATCCTTTTTCTTTTATCCACGTGAATGAAGTCGTGGGCACTAGCTATAAATTGCTAAGTATCTTTTCCCCTGACTGACTTCGATGGCGGGGGAAAAATAGAGCTGCAACTGTTAATCTTAGTCAGCGCGGACGAAGTCGCGGGCAAAAGCTAGTCTATATATATAAAAGGCTTAGGTTGACTGACTCATCACGCTACAGCCCAAACGGCTGAACCTATAAGTATGAAATTTAGACAAAAGTTGCGTTATATGGTGGAGGGTTCATTTAAGAAGCGATTTTTTTTTATTTAACCCTTAAGTGGGTCAAAATAGGGCTCAAAGTGTGTATGGGAAAAAATTTTTTTTTGGTCTTATGTTCTTAAATCTTAATTTTTTTTACTTTTTTTTTAAAATGACTTGACACCTATTTCAGATTTTTTCTCATTTCTATGTTCTTAAGGGTTAAAATGGGTGCCAAAGTTTTTCGATTTTTTTCACCAGTTACGATCAATGCTGGAACAAAACCGCTAATGCCACAACAGTGAAAATTTGTCAATAGTTGTAATTTGTGGACACGCTACGGGTTAAGACAGATTTACTTCAAGTTTAACCCTTAAGGCGGTAAAAATGGGGTCCAAAGTTTGTATGAAAAAAAAATTGTTTTGTCCGGATTTACTTGCAACTAAGAATTCGTATATTAAATCAAAAATAATTAAACACCTGTTTTAGCTTTTTTCTAATTTTAGCCGTTTAAGGGTTAAACGAGGTTGAAATGTATGAATATTTTTCGTGATGTAGTGTCAACGTCGGGCCCAAACCATTTAAGCTACAACTATGAAATTGAAACTGCAGTAGCGTTTTGTAGCAAAACTACCCACCATGAAGAAAAAAAATATAATTTTAACCCGTCAAATGCCCAAACCGGGGTTCAAAGTTTGTATGAAATAAAAAAATGTTTTGGTCCGATTTACTTGAAACTTAGTATTTGTAAATTTAATAAGAAACAATTAAATACGTGTTTCAGCGTTTTTCAAAATTCTGCCCACTAAAGGGTTAAAAGGGGTAGAAAAGTTTGAAGATTTTTCCTAATTTAGTTTCAATGCCAGGCCTAAACCATTAAAGCTACAACTATGAAATTGAAACTGCAGTAGTGTTTTGTGGCAAAACTACCTACCATGAAGAAAAAAATATAATTTTAACCCTTCAAATGCCCAAACCAGGGTTCAAAGTTTGTATGAAATAAAATTTTTTTTTGGTCCGATTTACTTGAAATTAAGTATTAGTATACTAAATCAGAAAAAATCAAACACGTGTTTCAGCGTTTTTCTCATTTCAGCCAATGAAGGGTTAAAATGGGTGGAAACGTTGAAGTTTTTTTCCTGATGTAGTAGCAATGCTGGGCCCAAACCATTGAAGCTACAACTTTGAAATTGAATGTGCAGTTGCATTTTATAGCATTACTACCCACCATCAAGAAAAAAATATAATTTTAACCCTTCAAATGCCCAAACCGGGGTTCAAAGTTTGTATGAAATAAAAAAAAATTTTGGTCCGATTTACTTGAAACTTAGTATTTGTAAATTTTATAAGAAACAATTAAACACGTGTTTCAGCGTTTTTCAAAATTCTGCCCACTAAAGGGTTAAAAGGGGTAGAAAAGTTTGAAGATTTTTCCTGATGTAGTATCAATGCCAGGCCTAAACCATTAAAGCTACAACTATGAAATTGAAACTGCAGTAGTGTTTTGTGGCAAAACTACCTACCATGAAAAAAAGAATATAATTTTAATCCTTCAAATGCCCAAACCGGGGTTCAAAGTTTGTATGAAATAAAAATTGTTTTTTGGTCCGATTTACTTGAAACTAAGTATTCGTATACTAAATCAGAAATAATTAAACACGTGTTTCAGCATTTTTCTCATTTCAGCGAATGAAGGGTTACAATGGGTGGAAACGTTGAAGATTTGTCCCTGATATAGTAGCATTGCTGGGTCCAAACCATTTAAGTTAGAACTTTGAAATTTGAACTACAGTTGCGTTTTATAGCAAAACGACCAACCATGACGAAAAAAGTAATAATGTTAACCCTTGAAATGCCCAAACCGGGGTTAAAAGTTTGTATGAAATACATTTTTTTTTTTGTCTGATATACTTGAAACTAAGTATTCGTATGCTAAATCAGAAATAATCAAACACGTGTTTCAGAATTTTTCTCATTTCAGCGAATGAAGGGTTAAAATGGGTGGAAACATGTAGTAGCAATGCTGGGCCCAACCCATTTAAGTTACAAATTTGAAAAACTACAGTTGCGTTTTATAGCAAAACTACCAACCATGAAGAAAAAAGTAATAATGTTAACTCTAAAACGGCCAAAACGGGGTTCAAAATTTGTATGAAATTATCATTTTATTGGGTCAGATTACCTTGAAACTAAGTAGTCGTGTATTAAATCAGAAATAATAATAAAACACATGTTTCAGCATCAAAAAGGGTGGAAACATTTTAAGAGTTTTCCTGATGTAGTATCAATAACAATGCCGGAACCATTAAAGCTACTACTATTCAATGAACATTTAACTACAGTTGCGTTTTATAGCAAATCTACTAAGCATGAAGAAAACAATAAAAATGATACACCTAAAACGGCCAAAAAGGTTCAAAGTATGTTTTTTTTTTTGTTGGATTCATTTGATCTTTACCAATTTGGTCACACACATACACTTCCACGCTGAATCTGCACGACGGATTTGGATGACATTTGGAATAGAGATCATCATCATCATCATCATCATCAGCCTGTTAACACCCACTGCTGAGTAAAGGCCTCTTCATGCTCACGCCACCTCTCACGATCCTGTGCCAGGCGCAACCACTGTTTTCCGGCTACTTTGGCTATGTCGTCCGACCATCTGGCTGGTGGTCTGCCAACGGATCTCTTCCCCTCTCGGGGTCGCCATTCCGCAATGGACTTTGTCCATCTGCCATCGGTACGTCTCGCCAGGTGTCCTGCCCACTTCCACTTTAAAGAAGTTATGCGTTTTTTAATAGAGATAGAGATAGCTTACAAAAATACACACCCATGACTCTATTCATGCTAATTTGATAATGGTGAAAGATGTACCCAGGCAACTTCTTATAAGTCTTCGCGGACGAAGTCGCGGGCGAAAAGCTAGTAATATATAAATGCCAACTTGTTTTTTTTGGTGGTATCAATCAAATTACGTAGTAAATGTTTCAGAGAAAGTTTGTGTATCATCCGTGTCAAAGGTGCTGGGCAAGTCTACTCTATCTAAACAATGTTTCAGATATCTACTGCAGCGTTCGAGTGGTCGCTTTGCCCCTTTTCTGTGAGTGAACATGCCACTGGACGCTTTACAAATCATGTGTACTAGAGGTCAAGTTACTTTATCCAGCTTGTGGAACGGAGACTTGTTTGTCAATAATGAACTTCGTGTGCAAACTGTAGATTTGTTAGCCGGACGCTTCGTAATTGGAGCTGTTGCAATATTTTCAAGGACAAAGCTTGCCTTGTTTCAATCTAAGGCGAGTACAAACTCTTGCCCGTGACTTCGTCCGGACAGACCCAGATAAAAAGTTGCCTATATTTTTCGCCAATGCAGGGATGTGTGATCGGCAGGGATTGCCGCTCCCAAATCGGTTTTATATGCACTTCAAAAAGTTTAACTCAAACTGACACGCAGTAGTTTATCCATAATTGACGCAAAGGCCAATATGATGATGATGATCAATGTCAACGTGGACGAAGGCGCGGAAAAAAGGAAGCATAATGGGTAGGTTATGCAAATATTTTGGTGTGTAAAACTCTATTCAAAAGTTCATCAAAATCCATCTCACCGTTTTCGCATAAAATAATTCCAAACATCTATCCGAACATCCAAACACACAAACAAACTTTCGTATTTATAATACTCGTATAAGTGTGTGACTCATGTGTGCAGATGTGTTTGTAGGTGGCGTGCTTACCCAGTCTTATGTTACTGGAATATGTCGCCTATCTTGTGAAAGGTGAAGGTTGGTGTAGATCTTATGTCTCAACTCGCTTTTGCACCACTGCACTGATATAACGAGGTGTTTTCTGGATGCACGAGAAAAATTACCTGGTTAACAAGGAACATTGCCACGCCTCTCATCCTGCCTTTTGATGACCCACACAGAGGTGCAAAACCAATTTTCACTTGACAATTTTCTCTAAGATTGAAACAGGAGAACTAAATATTTTGTTCTTATTACACAGCACTTTTTTAGAGATTACGTTTTTTTTCATGTACACTTTTATGAAAGAGTGATCTTGAGAAGACTGTAGCTGATATCATTTGTGGTAGTTTTCCCTTCGATCAAGGATAGTTTTCCATTCAATTAAGTTGAAAGTCAGTGTTTCAGGGAAAATCTTTTTGCAGCTACTAAACCATAACGAAGCCTATTAATGTTGGTGTCAATCGTTTCCAGTGATTACAATATCTTTAAGGAATTTATGTTTTATTTTTGTCAAATTAATCCAATAGTTATAAACTCCTTAAAGCTACACTATCTATCTATCTATCCAGCCCATAAATAAAGCCCAATGCTACACTATCTATCTATCCAGCCCATAAATAAAGCCCAATGCTGGGCCTCTTCCTTTTCACGCCAAAACTCTCGTTTTAATGCCAATCTCGTCCATTGTCCTCCCGCTATACAGGACAAATATTTTAAATTGGGTTCATTCACGCGCCTGACGAAACTCGTAACCTCGTAGCACTGCTACGAAATTCGTAGACCCCGCTACGAAATCTGTAGACCCGTATTTACGCGGCCCTACAAAGGATAGTTGAAATTATTTTGAATAGAACTGTTTTATTTTGGTTGGTTAGTTGCGAAATACGGGATATAAAATTAATGTACAAGAGCTTTTGTTTGGATTTAATCTTGAATTCCTAATTCGACAGATTGAGTTACTGATTCAAACCTCTTTGACCTCATTTTTTATTTCAGAGCCAGGTTTAGAGCAAGGTTTTAGTTTTCTTGCGATGATTTTCTATCATGAAACTTAAGTGCAATGCATCTCTAGGCAATGGTTTTATAAGCTTTGGGTAGGTGCTGGTCTAAAGCGGAAATACGTATATTTTTCAGGTATTCTCAGATTATATAACATTTGCTCTTTGGAATGATTGCTCATTTCAGCCGAGACACACAGCGCGCTCTGGTGGTCTTTAGTAAAATCTTTGTAGCGCCATCTTGTGGCAAGTAGCAAGATTGCTATCGTCACCTAACATTTAGAATTTTCTGTCTGAAAAATATTGGTGGCGCCCGAGAGCACACTACTGAGGCATTTTGTGTGGATAAATTCATACGGGGGCGGCCGCTGGTGTCGGTTTTAGGAGAGTAGATTTTCACAGTAAGATTTTTTTGTAGTTTTTCTACCCACCGCTAGGGCACGCTATTTAGTTTAATAATTGTTACAAGGTCATCGTTTTCGTTCTCTGCCTAAAATACTAACAAGCCAAATAGTCGTAGCTGAGGCCCGTGGCTTTATTTACGGATCACTAGACGCTTTTTGACACAATGCTGTCTACAAAGACACTGCAGCGTGGCACGTTCTATACGCAAATTAAACTGAAAGGTGACAGTATTGACATTGACATAATACAAAATTAACAAAATAAAATACATAAATAAAAACGAATTCACTGGTGAAAAGGTACACCTTAGTCAACTATTGCACTGATTCCAAGTGATTTGCTGCTGTCCGTTGAGGAGTTCCGTTCTCCATCTCTGAAGTTCTTCATCAGGTCTTCACAATTTTTGTATGGGTCTACTGGAAAGTATACCCTTTCAAACAAAAAAGAATCAACAAAATAGGTTTACGGAGAAAAAAGTTCTGAGCTAATAAACATAAAAAACGGGTCAAATTGAGTACCTCTTCCGGTTAAAAATGTGAAGTTGATAATAATTATATGTTGGCTTCAGTATTGTTGAGATTTGCTATACAGTCATTCATGAAAGAGAAATGAAACTTCTTGGTACTTCAGGAAAAAACACTCTCTTGGGCAAGTTAAGGGTATCCATTAGCGCAATCTTGGTTTGGTTTTAACTTACAAACGACAAGTTACATTTACATTAACATGGGTTACATTTGACGCTATTGCGTTCATATTGACAAAGTTTTTAAATAAATTTATCTTTGAATTAGCATAATCATGCTTTGATTTGATATACTTCGTAATGTTTATTAAAATGTTAGGCTATTTTGTGCAATAAAAATATAAACTGCGTCTTAATTTGTGAAATATTGAATTTTATAAATTGCCCCATATTTAATAAATAGCGTCAAGGGTAGAGGGGCTGGACTGAGATGAAACTTCGTAATTATACTAAGAAGGGATACTAGATTTATTGTTGTGAAAAGAATAACCAGTTTCTTTAAACATTGCCCACTAATGCACAGTGATGTTTTTTAGGGTTCCGGGCTTAAAAAAGGAAAACGGAACCATAATAGAATCACTTTGTTGTTCGTCTGTCCGTCAAGACCCTTTTTATGAGCAACGCGTCTGGTATAAGTTAATATCGAATACTCGTGTCTGCAGTCCCTTGGGGCTGTTCAAAATTCAATCTTCTAAGTTTAGGCAATCAAAAGATACGGCAGTTTTATAAAGCATACTTCCGCCACACTTGCAAAGGAATCAAAACCTATAGGGTACATCCCGTTGACCGAGACTCATGAAAGGCCGTTTCCGATTAAGGGAAGTAAAAATGCCCTTTAATATTATGACTTGTTATTTTTTCTAAAGTCAGTTACGTCAAGTAGAGTAACTGTGTCAAGTTTGGATAAAAAATTCATTGCGGTTCCGCAGAAAAAAATAAAAACCGAAATAATTAAATATGGTTTTTGTCCAAAACGATTTAACTTTAATGCACTATTATTTTTTCATTCTGTAAAGCTTAGTCAAGTTCTTTGTTTAAGTGAAAATGGTATCTCTATATCTAACGATTATGTAAAAAAATAGGCTAGTCAAAATTTTAATATATATTTTTTTACTTTTGTGAGAGATACCACTCTAATTGACATTTCTAAATAAGCCTTAGTTAACGTCCTGTAACACATATTAATTTGATGGATAAAATCGGAAAGCAACTGTGTCCAAATGAAATAAATAACTGGGCTGGAATTTATTACATTTTATTCGTAAACAAACCTCTTCCGGACAACAAACCTAACGCTGCTAAATAACCAAAGCATACATGAATCGGATATGAAAATATTTTTCACTGGTAATATTATACAGGGTGGATTTTTGGGACGGGGCAGTAAGGGCAGGTACCTTAAACGTTATAGTTACAGGAAAACGTTCTTAGGAGACCTTCCATAACTTTTTGAGATATTATGAACTGCATTCACAGATTTTGGAAAAAATTACGGTCAGCAAAAAAATTGCTAAAATACCAAACATTTTTTTTTATGCCAATCGATCCTATTTCATCTAGAGATCAAAAAACTCTAAGGAGCCAACTGAGGTTTGAGTACTAGAAATGTCAGAAATTTACAAAAACTTTTTCCACACATTTTCTATGAAAAAACTTTTTTTTTTATATCGCCTTTCGATTCTCTTCTAGTACTCAAACCTTCTAAACATTTCTAGCACTCAAACCTCAGTTGGCTCCTTAGAGTCTTAATTTGATCTCTACATGAAAAAGGATCGATTGGAATAAAATGCAGTGAATGCAGTTCATAATATCTCAAAAAGTTATGGAAGAACGTTATTCTGTAACTATAACAGTTAAGGTACCTGCCCTTACTGCCCCGTCTCAAAAATCCACCCTGTATAATATTACCAGTGAAAAATATTTTCATATCCGATTCATGTATGATTTGGTTATTTAGCAGAGTTAGGTTTCTTTACTAATAAAATGAAATAAATTCCAGCCCAGTTATTGAACGAGCGAGCGAAGCGAGCGAAGTTCTCCGAGTCTACTTGAACAATGCGGCGTTTGTATGTATGTATGTATGTTTGTATGTTTGTATGTATGAATGTTCGTTCTACGATAACTTGAGTAAATTTAGTTGGATCGTCATGAAATTTGGTAAGTGGGTAAATGAGTTCGAACATGAGCCAAATCGGTCGAGGGGTTGCTGAGATATGGGGTCGCGATTCGTAGTTCGGGGTGAACCACTAGTTTATTTCATGTTGACACAGTTGCTATTTTTTCCATCAAATTAATATCTGTTACAGGACGTCAACTAAGGCTTATTTAGAAATTTTAATTAGAGTGGTATCTCTCACAAAAGTAATATTTATATATACCTATTTTTTTTTACATAATCGTTAGATATAGAGATACCATTTTCACTTAAAACATGAACTTGACTAAGCTTTACAGAATGAAAAAATAATAGTACATTAAAGTTAAATAGTTTAGGAGAAAATAGTACATTACTGCCGCGGTCTTTAATGGGTGTGTTTCTGGCGCGCTTTTGATGGCCGACAGAGCGCAGCGTAGCGCAGCTCAAGGCCTTCACAGCTTGGTCAGCTTGAGCAAGCTTGAGGGCCGAGAGCGTAGCTACGCTAAGCCCGCGGCCATCATAGCGTGGCCAGAAGCGCACTCATTGCAGACCAAGGCTTGTATAGTGCTTTACTCAAACAATGCGAGTAATTTAAATAGAACCAGCTTACCTTTTGTCTTATTTAGTTTCTGTTGATTTTCCATTCCGCAAACTTTTCGCAGATAAACTTGTATTTTTTCTTTGACTTCGGTGGCAATAGGCACCTTTAAATATCTTATTTCGCTTCCTTTTTATGTTCGGCGTTGTTAAACACATTAAATCGGAGGATTCGTTGCCTGAAGAGTTCACTTTTATTTACAACAAAAACAGCACGCACAGAAAAAAATCACTTCGAACATCGCGCAAAGCGGCGAAAACAATATGGCCGCACTTTTTTTTTCTATGAAATTTGTAGACTGCCAGCACCCAAACAGCCAAATTCTAAATAAATACTTTTTGTGCCTGATTTTTGAGTTCTATTTTTGAAACAAAACTCGACATTAATGGAGTTTCATACAGTTTTTCTGGCCGCAAAACACGACATTAATGAAATTCCATACAACTTTTCTGGCGCCTAATCAAAGTAGCCTGCAAGTCCTCCTTTGCTCAAAGAAGGTTGTCGAATTAATGACACCACATTACGAGCTTTTTTGAGTAAACCATATTTCATTATTTCCGTTTTTATTTTTTTTTCTGCGGAACCGCAATGTTTTCATCCAAACTTGACACAGTTACTCTACTTGACGTATAATCCGCGCGGAATGAGAATGGGATGCGACCTTTTGGAACTGAGACGCGCGCGGTAAGCAAACTCGCGTCGGTGCAACTTTGTCAAAGTAAAATACAGTATGTTTTCGATTGACTTTGACAAGCTTCCATCCCATTCTCATCCCGCACGCATTATAACTGACTTTAGAAAAAAAAACCAAGTCATAATATTAAAAGGGCATTTTTGCTTCCCTTAATCGGAAACGGCCTTTGGCAAGAAACTGTATTGCACAAGTATAAGAATACATTTTAACGAAAACAGCGATTCTGTCACAAAAAATGGGGTTCTACACTATAAAATTGGGGAGCCAAAATTTCAAAGTGGGGCTATCGGATCATGGGGGTTATCGTATGAAAGGGCTTTATTAGCACAAGCTAAATCAGATTGTTCGGAACCCTAGGTGCGCGAGTCCGACTTGTACTTGGCTGGTTTTTTTTATTTTATCGATATTCGAGCTTATCTGCTGGGGAGTACAAAGGCACGATCAAAGTATCGGCTAGCGCTATCTTGCTTTATTTCACAGCGGTATGCGAGATACCACTATTCGGTAGCGGGATAAAACTTTTATCGTGACGTAGTGCTTAGCTGGAGGGGTTATTAGAATTTGTGGTGAAGTTTTTTTTTTTATCTTCACTCATGTCGTAAGATTCGAATAATTATGATCTTAAAAGTTGACACATAAGACATCTGTAAAAATTAAAAAAAATAATTACGATACAAGTTTTGTATGAGAATTTCTGCCAACCTGTATCGTAAAATAACTTTTTTTGTTATTATGATACACTTCCGGTGTAAATTCTCCTTGCTGATACACTTCCGGTTAAAATTCTCCTTGCAGTAAACTATTCTGTGAATCGAGCACTGGCTGTACGTAAGCATGACTTCTTTGCCTCTATACCAAATGGAAAAAAAAGCGTTCGCTTTCTTTTTCTATAGTTGTGACATTTAATTTTGTGTTTACTTTGGATTTGTTTTGCCGCCATTATTAGTTTACATTTTTTTCTGTGCGGTTCCATGACCATTAAACTAAAAAAAAATGGAAAATGATAAATGAGTGAAGATAAAGTAGTGTATGCAACTGCATAAGACGATATTAGAATACTCTTGTGATACTATTAAATAAACCCACACTCGTATTCTAAGAATCTCTCCTAAATGACAGTTGCATAAACTACTATTAAGCAACAAATGGGCATTGATCAGTGAGGCATCGATTGTCGTAAATTGAAAACCATTTCGAGGAATAGGGATACTGATTACTATTAGGGGTATAAATAAGTAAAATTAAAACAGATTATTAATATTTATCGCCAAAAATGTTTACTTCATTTTTCTTTCGATGATGTCATCATAGCCTCATGCGGTAGTTCCATTGCCTACAAATCCATATCTATCTATCTATACTTATAATAAAACTCTAGCGAAGTCAATTCTGTACATTGAATATTTTTAGAAAAAAACTAGCAGGGGTTACTAAGTAAACTATACTGAATCCAAAAATGCAAAAAAAACGGTTTATGTCTGTCTGTCTGTCTGTCTGTCTGTCTGTCTGTCTGTCTGTCTGTCTGTCTGTCTGTCTGTATGCTCACGATAAACGCGAACACCGCTGAATAGTTTTCAACCAAACTTAACATGGTCGTAACTCACGTTTCTGGGAGTAACTTAGGCTATCCGATGTTTAGAATACATTGCGGGTTGCAATTTTAACTTCTTTTTTTGTAAGAAATATTCATAATTTGGATATGGCTTCTTGAGAAGGTATGTTAAGAACGTGATACTGAACATATTTCTGCAAAAAAAAAAAAAAAGTCCGACTTTGAACCACATTCTCTCGAAAACCTACATTGCGGGTTGCAATTTTAACTTGATTTTTTGTAAGAAATATCCATAATTTTGATATGGCTTCTTGAGAAGGTATGTTAAGAACGTGATACTGAACACATTTCTGAAAAAAAAAATTAAAAGTCCGACTTTATTATCTCGGAAACCGTTGATTTCCCAGGCATAGTTCCTTGGGCAAAAATGTTCGTTATGATGAGGACTATACGTATACGTGGTCTCCCGCTTTGTTGGCGGTCTTTTAACACTCTGTATAATAGCACGCTACGACTTTTGGCATTTCGGGCGCATATTGTAAATGAAAAATCGGCATTTGTTTTTATTTTATTTTGGCGGAAAATGTTAGTTCTACAAGCGTAGCATAAGACCGGGTTAGAGCGTATCTATGGGTTTAAAACAATAGGTATCTCACTCTTTTGTTTGACGTAGAGCGGGATGGACAGAGCCATAGATACGCTCTAACCCAGCCTTATGATGCTTGCTGGAGGGAATTGTGAGTGGTTTTCGGTGGAGGTCGGACAAAGTTTATCGATGTTAGAAATGTAGTACTGTTGCGTCGCGGTCGAAATGTTCTGGGTTTGAACCCACGCGAGGTTGAAATTTTTTTTTGTGCCTTTTTTAAAATATTTACTCTACTGAGCCCAACTTGATATTAAAAAAATATATTTTGTTTGCCGTAGAGCGGGATAGACAGAGTTATTTGCGGTAGATACGCTCTAACCCAACCTTATGCTTTGCTTGCTGGCTTAGCATGAGAATGGGTAAGACCTTATCTATGGGCTTATAACTTTATCTATCCCACTCTACGTCGAGGGAGATACATAATAAACCCCCATACTTCCCAGGCAATTCTTTTGCTAAGCTTCCTGGTATCTTAAACGGGCGATACCTAATCTAAACAAAACATATTTTATCATAAATGTATTGTTTAGATTAGGGCACACACACACAGACAGACACACAGACAGGCACACCCTCATAAACACATAAACAGACACACACACAAAGCTATCAAACTTATGATGACACCCCTCTTTGTTGGTCGGGGGTTAAAAAAAACCTTCCTTTTGAGTTTTCCTCCACAGTCGAATTTAAATTAAATGTCAAATGTGTAAAAACGCATACGAAGTCGCGGGCACAACTAGTATTTAATAAAACAACTGTCAAAAGTGGGAAATAACTGAGAAAACAACCTTCTTGTTGACTTGACACTGACATTTGTCAAACGTCAACATATTTTTATTTTTTTAAAGCATGAATGAATGCAATGAACTTAGTACATAATGCCAGTGGTGACGTCATACACAAAACTTTTAGAAATATTAAATAATTAATAAAAAAATATTTATATAAAAAATTAAGAAAATATTCAAATTAGTTTCTTATATTTGTCTATATGTTCGATTTATAGAATAAAAAATAGAATTTGACGATGCCCATTAAAACACGCTCAGCACAGTCGCGTCATAAAACAGGTACTTAACACTATTAATCACTATGTAGCTACGTAGACTAAGAGGCAATGTCCTTACGGTATTTATACAATAATTATGGTGCTAAAAGACAATCGGCGGTGACAGTTCGCTGACAGAGCGTGGGAATACAATAGGCTTGATTTATAATTTTATGCGTAAACTAAGTTTATGCAGCTCCACTTTTTAGCAAATTGTTTATAAATAAACAAAATAAAACAAAATAAATCTTAAATTGAAGAAAAGACAACCCTTGACTCTTCATTTAAAAACATGACAAATTACAGACTGAAAACGATACCTAATATTCATTAAGTAGTTGTAAGAAATTTCTATGTAAATACCAGATTTCTTTGATGTATAAAGTATATTCTATCTATCTATCTAAGGTTTAAAAAAAAAATTAAAGCCTCAATTTACAGAAAGGGTCAAACTCGTGCTTCAAGAGTTTTGTTCCATAATATACCCAGATAAGAATAAGAATATTAGTTATTTGTTATGCAAGGATGCAAAATTGGAAAAAAAGGATGCGAGTGCTTGTATTGAATACCGAGCTAGCGAAGGTTTCTTAAATTGAGCCACGAGCGTAGCGAGGTATTCAGAAGCTCGAGACGCAAATAATATTGCATTCGTGCGAAACACAAAACTTTTCATCTCATAGAAGCGAGGAAACGATTTTGTTAGCCATGCGAGACAAACAATAGACATAGGTACCTACATAGAGGTTAGTGAAATGAGTTTCCTTTTTTGCTTCTTCACAAAGGAGTATGTAGCGTTGCCTAGCAACGGGTTGTTGATTACAAATCGTGTCTTCTTGATGTGTCATAAAATCAACAACCCGTTGCTAGACAACGCTACAAGTTGAAGGAGTTCCTTTTTTTATTAGGGCGTTGAGTTCAAATTTCGAAGCGCACAAACATACAAATGGTTTAAAAAAGGATTTTCTACGATCGCATGTTTAAAGTAACAGCATACTTTCCGAGCATGGAAGATGAAATAGTTATTTGTTATGCAAGAATGCAAAATTATTGTTTGCAGCGAGTGCTTGTATTGAAAACTGAGCTAGCGAAGGTTTCTAAAATTGAGCCACGAGCGTAGCGAGTGGTTCAAAAAAAGAAACCTGAGCGTAGCGAGGTATTCAGAAGCACGAGACGCAAATAATATTGCATTCGTGCGAAACACAAAACTGTTCATCTCACAGAAGCGAGGAAATGATTTTGTTAGCCAAGCGGGAAAAACTCTATAGACAACTACTTACTCGTACAGGCAAAACAGGTGAGTCAAATAAGTTCTTTTTAAAAGCATATTTTACTGTAGTTACGGCTGCCGCACTAAAGTTTTGAGCTTCGTTGGTATTAAAACCATTCGTTTTATTAATAATTTCCTGAAGTTTATTTATCCAGACACAAAAATAATGTAAATAAAAGAATGTTTTTTTCCGGGTGCATTCTGAACTTTTACCATATAAATTAAAAAATTCTAGGAGATAAAAAATTTAATTAGTAATATCGCTTGAAAAAATGTATTTGACAAACCAAAACATAATTATCTATTTGATAAAACAGAAGCGAAGCATTTTTTTTATTTACTGGTATTAAAATAAATATGTGTACAAAATATTGAAAAGACTATAAGAAGAAATCGCGTTTCTGAATGTTCTATTCCGTGACTTTACCTTTTTAAAAGATGCTTAATATGCACCATTTACATTCACAGTTTTGTATAGAGAATGGGCACGAACAATCACTTTCGTTGAAATACGCGTGTAAACGAACTATGAAAGAGGCTGTTTTTTCCGTCGGGATCTGGTATCTACTTAAACGGCCAGTGTTTTTTTCTTTTTCAACACCATAGGGCGCGGGAAAGACTGTCCCGGCGTCGCGTTCAAATTTCGAAGCCACAAAAATGCAGATAGTTTAAATCCGGCCTTTACACGATCGTAAGTTACTAGTAACAGCAAACTTTCCGAGCGTGGGAGATGAAAAAGCTATTTTGTATTACCTAAAAATACAAATAAACCGGTGGTGCATAAGAGATTAGAGATGTCTGTACAAGCAAAAAGGGAGAATGTTTTTTTTGTACATTTTTCGTCGTAATTAAAGATATCTTAATATATAAAACAAAGTCGTGTTAGTTACATTTTTAACTCGAGAATGGGTTGACCGATTTTTATGATTTTTGATTTGTTGGATTTCTCTCCGCCCCGAATAGCAGAATAATTATTAAAACAACGGAAAAACTCACGAGAAAAAAAAAGTTAAAAACATACTAGCTTTTGACTTTTTTTTTCTTTAAAAACGAATGTAAATTTGTTTGGCTTATGCTACTGAAGCCCTTTCATACGATATATGATCATACATGATACGATACGGTCACCCACTCCATTTCTTATATAGAGCGAGACCCCATTTTTTACGGTTTTCGGACTTTTTCCTTGACTAGTGCTTATTGCATTTCATGATTGTCAACGGAAGGGTACCTTGCGGTTTAGATTCCCTTGCGAGTATCAAAATATGCAATAAGTGAGAATTTGAGAAATAAGAAAGCATAGATTTACTGCATAAGCAGTGCCGCCCGTTTTCTGCGCGCGTGTCGTTATCTAAACAATGCTTGAACATAGTTTGCTTGTTTACATCTTGTTTATTTTATTTACTCCCGGCTCTGAAACGATCTAGTAATGAGTCCATAGTTGACTTTTGTTGTTTAAATGTATGTTGTATATTTATCATTGGCGAAGATACTAATAACAGATATTACTAATATAGCATGAGAGTGTTATCTATACATAGTTCCTCTCAATGTTATCTTACATAGATTATACTTAAGGTGGGACAAATTCAAAACAAATGTTTTTTTTCCTTTTGAAACTATACATTTACACACTGAAATTACATCGGTCAGCAATAATATACCTTTTTATTTGCACTAAATTTTCCTTGAAATAAAGTAGTTAATAATAATTAGTTTAAATGACATCGATAACACTGCCAAAAGTGTTTTTTTCTTGAATAGATATTTCTCTATCAGCTCTCATCAGAAATTGATGGAAATAGATCGATAAGAAATAATCTTTTCATCTCCCATGCTCGGAAAGTTTGCTGTTACTAGTAACTTACGATCGTAAAGGCCGGATTTAAACTATCTGCATTTTTGTGCGCTTCGAAATTTGAACGCGGCGCCGGGAAAGTCTTTCCCGCGCTCTATGGTGTTGAAAAAGAAAAAAAACACTGGCCGTTTAAGTAAATGCCAAAAAAACCGACAGAAAAAAGAGCCTCGTTCAAATTCAAGTTCAAATTTATAGTTCGTTTACACGCGTTTTTCCGCGAAAGTGCCCATTCTCTATACAAATCTGTGAATGTAAATGGGGCATAAGCATCTTTAAAAAAGGTAAAGTCACGCAATAGATCATTCAGAAACTTGGTTTCTTGTTACAGTCTTTTTAATATTTTGTACACTATATTTATTTTTAATACCAGGGAATATTAAAAAATGCCCCGCTTCTGTTATAACAAATAAATAATTATGGTTTGCTTTGTTAAATACATTTTTTCAAACAATATTATTGAATGTATTTTTTATGTCTAGAAATTTTAATATGGTAAAAGTTCAGAATGCAAACCGGAAAAAAAAACATTCTTTTATTTACATTATTTTTGTGTCTGGATAAATAAACTTCAGGAAATTATTAATAAAACGAATGGTTTTAATACCAACGAAGCTTAAAACTTTAGTGCGGCAGCCGTAACTACAGTAAAAATAAAATAAAAAATTAAAATTAAAATTAAAATCATTTATTTTAGCCCATTCAGGGCCATAATAGGCGAGATTTACATTTTACATTACATTAATTAGGTTAGAGAAAATTAGTCAGCAAAAAAGGCTTAAAATCCAATAAAACCCTTAATGCCCCGTTTTAAAAATTCACCTTATAGCGTATTACAAAAAGGTGTTGTCATACTGAAGAGGGTCGTTTAACTCATTAATATAACTTACTATGGGGCCAATTTCGAAAAAAATATCAGCTGTTCCACACTTATATTCGATTCCTACTGCACCAAATAATTGTATTATGGAGTAGCAGTTTTTTTTAGGTTTCGCAAAAATTGCTTGTATTGTTGAGTTAAGGGATCCCCTGAAAAATGACGCAATGTAATTATTAAAAAAAATAAACAAAAACTCCTTAATGAGTGGGCTCAGAGCCCAAACAAATCGAGCTTCTAAAACGTGCCTACACAAGTTTGCTAAACTTAGGTCGCTCGCTTGCGGTTAACAAGGGTATGTAGGTACCTAATGTGTTTACTTACTCATTATCGTATAAGGATTGGGTTAATTTACATCTTTGCTTTCATAATGCATAGAGACTTCCTAACTTTGCATTGTCTTCACATGATCACGTCATGGTAGTAATCAGAAACTTTATTGATTGGTAAGTAATGAGATACCTACTCAGAGGAGCTTGCGTGTTTGCTGAGGGAATTACCTACACATTCAAACTTCGATCGATTTCGTTATGCCGCCTCCACACTACTCGCGAAGTTCCTCGGCAAAGTTCTCGGGAAAGTTGACCGAGGTCCGAAGTACATGGCTACACACTCGTTTAACTTCGCGAGGAACTCATTCGCGCGGCACGACTCGCACGTCATGGACGCTCTACTTGAGCGCCTAGTAATTATTTCTTATTTATTTTCATACGACACCCCGAATGGTAAAATGTGGTCGCAGGAGCAAACTATGTTGTTTCTAGAAACATTGCAAGCGGAGCCAATTATTTGGAACCCAAATGAGAGTTTTCATAGCTGCTACTTGAGCGTTCATGACGTGCGAGTCGTGCCGCGCGAATGAGTTCCTCGCGAAGTTAAATGAGTGTGTAGCCACGTACTTCGGACCTCGGTCAACTTTCCCGAGTACTTTGCCGAGGAACTTCGCGAGTAGTGTGGAGGCGGCATTACCACTAGTTGTTTGTGCGACGTGAAACCTATAAAAAAAGCAATCGCTGAAAACAGGAAACTCAAAGGGAAGCAGATAATCGGCCCACCAAGAGTGGGAGTGGGCGTGGAATTCCAATAACGCAATTCCAATAATGCAATGGAATTCAATTTTCTTCATGCTGAAAAATGATGGACAGTAACAAGTGACTTACGCCTCTGTGTTGTCGTCGCGGGACTCGGAACGCTCGGCGTTCGCCTGCCCGCGGCGGTGCCTCGCTCGCTGGTCGTCGCCCAGCCCGTACAGGCCGGCCACGGCCGCCATGTCGCCGCCCGCGCGCGCGCGCCTCCCCCCGCGCCCGCTTCACTCGCCCATGCGGGCTAGCGGAGCGACTACGATGCTACGGCCGCACTCACTCACATCATTGTCCGCGCCGCGCGCCGCACATGCTCCCCCCCCCACATGCCTCTCTCACTGGCCTCTACACCTAACTTAACGCACTATCTATCACGCATCACAACCCCACATGGTAAAAAGTCTTGAACAATATTGTTTTTGTTGGCTCAGCTTGGCTGATGCTTGAGAACCGCCAACTACCGATCACCAAGTTTGATCCATAGTGTCGAAATCGATATTTTATAGATATTTTTCTTTTATAGATAAAATAGCAATACTTTTCTTTAGCTAATTCGAAAATATTGGACGCATTGATTGGTTCAGTAGCAATTCTATTTTTATAATCACATTTTATTTATTGTATTCTTTGTCATAAGTAATTTCGTAAATAAGCGAGAAAACTTTGGTTATTCTAACTAAGTACTTGTTCCGGCTTTTCATTTATGATGTCGCAAAAAGAGCTTGATGTTCAGAGCTCATAAAGTATTTCTTAACGAATATGTATTCTTAAGTTCCGTTGTGTGATTTTCTTTCTGCAACTGCATCTGAAAGGACAATGAAGGCATTGCAATGTTGCTCGCCGCCGCCGAGGGACGGCAGGCTGTGGTCCCGCGCACCGTTCATCCACGTTTGATTTTTTATAGCCTCATTAAAACGATTCGCTAAGTTTATGAGCGGCGACGGATTTCGCTTTTTAACCGACTTCAAAAAAGGAGGAGGTACTCTATTCGACCTATATTTTTTTACTGTTTATTTTGCGTGAACCGATTTTGATGATTATTTTTTTGTTTGAAAGGATATGTGGTCCCATACAAAATGGTGAACATCTGATGAAAAACTTCGGTGAATGACAAAATGGTTTTCACTTTCACAGCAGCAAATCACTGGGAATCAGTGCAATAGCACCAATGAAGTCGTTTTGTTTATTAAATTTTAGTTATGTTTGTATTATAACGTAACGTGGTACTCTATACAGAGTAGGTACACTACACTGTAGAGGGCGCCTTCCTTCGGTTGACAGCGGCCCGCCTCCACAAATTAATTAGGCTCCGTTTTCACTCCAACGTAAACACGCAAACTTTTCACGTACAGTTGAAACAGCAGCTCTCCATTGATAGGGTCTACCCAGAAGACACTGTAAACATGACGGTTTCATTTAGACTCGTTACACTTGCGCTAATGAAATTCCTACACAGAGGAGGAAAATCGAGCAGAGTTTCACATTTTATTATCTAATTCATAGGTACAAAACTCGAAAGTCAAAATATGTGGAACCAGGTAAAGGCCGATTAGTGTAATTTCAATGGTAGCAACTAAAATAGAAGTTAAAAACTAAAACCCAACTAAGAAAACCCTTGAAGCAAGACCTGCTTATCCTTAAAATAGAAGCAAGAAGGAAAAAAAACACATTTCGTTTTTTTTTCTATTTGTTAAGTTGACGCTACATGTGTTATACATTTTTGAAAAGGTATTTTATAGCTCTTTAATTCAAAACCCATGACGATGGTATCTGATAACATTTATTTTTGGGTCCACAACTTTAGGGCGCACCACACCATCTTGATTTTTTAAAATTAAACTACGAGTATCCTATGTTACCTAGGTGATTAAGACAAAAACAACGAGACCTCATTTATTAAAATCGGACGTGAAGTTTAGGCTCTGCGAGGGAACAGATGAATATACAAACATACTACATACATAGATCCTTAAGATAATTTATAACAAAAACGTATTCGACTGCAAATCAACTGTACGTAATTACCTCTTAAAACTTAATTATGACGAAACTGAAGGATTGTTACTCACAGTCTCTTGATATTGATAAATACACCTTGACCAAGATTTCCACACATCACACACAGTCTCTCCCTCACACACACACACACAAACACACACACACACACACACACACACTCACACACCATCTCCCTACCACACATCTCCCTACCACACAAGGGCGGACTTATTTCTAAAGAAATTTCTTACAGCCAGCCCTGGTATCAGATAACATTTATTTTTGGGTCCACAACTTTAGGGCGCACCACACCAACTTGATTTTTTTGAAATTTAAACTATCATAAGTTACCTAGCTGATTGAGACAAATCCAACGAGACCTCATTTGTTAACATCGGACGTGTAGTTTAGGCTCTGCGAGGGAACAGATGAATATACAAACATACATATATCCTTAAGATATATAACAAAAACGTATTCGACAGCAAATCAACTGAACGTAATTACCTCTTAAAACTTAATTATGACGAAACTGAAAAATTGTTACTCACAGTCTCTTGATATTGATAAATACACTTTGACCAAGATTTCCACACATCACACACAGTCTCTCCCTCACACACACACATACACGCACACTCACACACCATCTCCCTACCACATATACATACATAATACACCCTCACACACACCCTCACACACACAAACACCCACTTATATTGGAACAAGTGCCTCTGTATTAATACTTCCAAATTTATTTAACACATTGAGTACTTAGAGATAAAACATTTCTTATTTAAACCGCTTATTATATCAAGCATAAACCTTTTATAATTTCAATGTAAGGCGCTGGTACCTGTGATACAGTTTATAATAGTACAGGTACCATTGTCCCTCCTACACAATGTTCTCTAAAACTGTGCGCAACCCGAAATGTAAAATGTAACATTTCTATTTTGGTCCAATAAACATTATTATTAAACATTAAACATACGCTGCCAAAATCATAACCCTCCTTTTTGCTTTGCGTAGTCGGGTAAAAACTGCTTGAGTTTGAGGCTATAGTTTCTTTTTTCTATAGTTTGCCCTGGCAGGCACGCCGCCGCGGAGTCTTTTATATCTAAACCTACACAGTACTTAGCGCACTCCAACTCTCTGCCGAAGGGACTAGCCTTCAAGCAATATCTTAATTTGTTGCATGCTTGCTGGCTGCTACATTAATTAACGACAAATTGTCTTGTCTCACTCGCTAGACCCCGTTTGAAGAGCTAGTATTATTAAATAGCCGCTTTAATCGCAACGTCTTACTCAGTTACGAAAAGCACAAAGAAT
This sequence comes from Zelleria hepariella, assembly GCA_949319315.1. NCBI lineage: Eukaryota > Metazoa > Arthropoda > Insecta > Lepidoptera > Yponomeutidae > Zelleria > Zelleria hepariella. Next base: position 17,871,725 of record OX439379.1, read on the forward strand.
TTTCCAGACTATTTATCGGTAAAATAAAATTCACAATTATGTAAGCTGCCGACTGCTGTGCAAATTGTTTTCACTGTATGGCACTAAATTTTTCATGCGATCAAATTCTTTTGACGTCAATGGTAAGTAAACTAGGCAGAGAAGGAAATACGTCTAACTGAAATCGTCTCCCAGTTGACTGCTTCAATTACGATTTATTAATGCTATCGGTCAGGGTCGGTAATTTTAATGTTTTTGTAGTACAGCAAAAAATATTCTGATTCTAATACTAGAGTATTACTTTGCTGGTTATAGGAGAAAAACGAGGAAACCCCGGTTGTGTCCGTCTACTGGGACGCCATCGACACGAAATTACTGACCTAAGCCCCTGGTCAGACGAACCGCCTACTGCCCAGCACCGATCAGCACCCGCTGCTGATAAATTATGAGAAGTATTTGATCACTTTATAGCTCGAGAGCTGGTGACCAATCGGCTTATTTTATCGTACAAGGCTGGGAGTTGGTAGGCTGTTAAAGCAGACTTCGCTGAGACTGGAATTTTTTTGTTTGCCGTAGTTAAAAGTTTAATTTTTTTGACTTTGGATGTGTAAATGTATGGATTGAGTCTTTTTTTGTTGTACAAGGCTGGGAGTGTCTAGGCAGCTTGTGCTTATTTATACTCAGTTGATCAGGAAATCATTATTATTTACACTTTCTAGATTATAAAAAACGAACTTGCAAGCGTGCTCGGCCAACAAAAAGTTTATCGTAATCAGCGGAGTCTGAACTACCAGCCATGTAAGAAAAAATAAATAACCCATATACATTTACAAGTAAAAAGACCTTTCAACCGTGACAGGTCAAAAAAAAAATTTTTCCAGACTAGCGTAGTCATCAGCCTACCCACTCCCAGCCTTGTACGATAAAAAAAAATTACGGTCATCAGCCCTCCAGCTATTAGAGCTTCTTCTTCTTTGCCTGGCCCTTTCCCATTTTATTTGGGGTCGGCCCTCCGTATTATGCGTCTCCAGGTAGCTCGGTCCTGGGTCGTCTCTTTGTTGAGTTGGGCTTCTTTGAGGTTCTTATTAACTACGGACATCCATGTGATTCGGGGTCTTCCTCCTCCTCGGGGTTTAGATTCAATATCTAGCACTTTCCTGGTCATGTGGTCGGATGGTCGCTAATAGAGCTATTAGAGCTGGACCTCGAATTTGGAGTCAAGGGCAAGCAAACAGCCAGAGGCAAATATGGAAGTCGTTATACTCAATATTTAATCAAGTTTGGACACGGGGTCTAAATGTTGTGAGGGTTAGCACTACGTTTCCAAACAGCTACGAATATATAAACAAAACGATGCTATTAGCAAAATAACCTTACATAGCCGGCATTGATCAGAATCAGAATGTTTATAAAGATTACGCAAAAATTTTGGTAGATGTTTCTGTCTTTTTTTTTTCGCCTGGACAGGCTTTAGCTTTGAAATAAACAAAGGAGTTTTGTTCTACTTTATTTGCAGCCGCAAATACTCGTATCAAAGAAATGGAACCTACGGACGTGAAATAAAATTAGCGAGCGTCAGCAAGCGCTCTGTTATTCTAAGAATCCGGTGATTGATAAATAAATATCGATAGTAGTAGTTATAGCACCAATCGAAAAAGTTGATTTATGAGAAAGTTATACAAAAGTATGATAATTTTATGGACTAGCTTTCGATATTCAACTCGCAAATTTTTATGTCTAAGGATTATTACGTCCGTTAGTGAAAACTTTTCATGATTTTTTAAAAAGAAAAACTTATTTACGCTAAATATAAACTAAAACAGCGCACCAGGGGGGTTACCCTTGACGCTATTGCGATCAAATTGAAAAAGTTTTAAAATTAATTTCTCTTTGAATTCGCATAGTAATGCTTTGAGTTTAAATACTTTGTAATGTTTATTCAAAGGTAAGGCTGTTTTATTCAATAAAAACACAAAATGCGTCTTAATATGTAAAATATTAAATTTTGTAAATTGCGTCATATTGCGGCCGTATTGGAAAAATGCGTCAAGGGTAGAGGGGCAGGTCCGTGCGTCCAAAGTAGTGGGTATTTGGGACGGCTAACCGATTAGCGAGTGACTGGAATAATCCCACTAAAGAGACAGGGAATCGCCGTAAGTAATCTTTTTGATGCCGAGTCAGGGGGAGATTTGTAGACTGATAGGTTCTTATTCCACTTTCCCTATTTTCTACTCGTCGGCTACATGAGATTAAAATTTCACACAAGCTACCTAAAAATTTATAGCAGATTCTAACATATTCGTTACACATTATTTGGTTCGAAACTGGTCGAATTCCAGTTATTTTTGTAGATAAAATGTATCATTCATTATCCCGACGTAGAAAACCGAGATTCGATCGGTTTCGAATCAAAATTGATTAATATGCAAAAATGGGCCTATCTCGAAACATCAATAAAAGAGTCGAGAGCCACCGCAATATAGACTCAGAGAGCAGTAAACGTGTACACATGGAGCACCAGACAGAATGCGCCTGTGACGCGGCGGCGGGGCGTGAACAACATAATTGTTGTGGCTATAAAACTGTTTTATGATTTCGCAGAGCATAGCCTCGGAGGCGCAGCATGTGCCGGTGCACTGCGCCATGCCGTGAGCCCCCCCCCCCATACCCCCCGCCCGGCCCGCAGGAGCCACGGCCGGGGTCACGTGTCCAACTAATTTAATCCACTCACGTCTGAAAGACTTGGCCCCTAATAAATCCACTCTAGTCCCATTCCTCGGCGCACATGGCAAAGTAGTGGAAATTGCATCTCGTGCTTTTCATTATTGAACTGAAAATTTCAACACCTCTTCACTATTATTTACGAGGAAGTAAATCTTGCATTTGGGCCGAATCCAACAGCCTCTTCGTTATAGGCGTAATTTTATCGTCTACGCGAGTTTGCTACGCCAGCCGGTAGACAGTGCTTCGTAGCACTCTTCGTAGCACCTGCGTAGGCATCACGATGAGTGCTTATATTATTACAAAACCTTTCCATCAGCGGACGTTCGCTGCTTTCCATATAATTATTTAAGTCATAGCGGTGACTATTTCATTATTATAATGTAATGCAGTAAGTATAGCTTTGTAATTTACTAGAAAGAAACCACCGGCAGTTCTATGAAAGGATAGAACGTTTTCAAGTTGTATCGTGCTCCAAACTATTAAAATCAATGACATAAAAACCCGTGGACTTAGTATCACGCATACAATTGGGTAGGCAAAGTTTTTTGTTCGAAAGTCCGTTATTGGCTTAAACTTATCTTTAGACAATATTAAGAAACTAATTTAAATATTTTTTATTTTGGTCCAGTAGTTTAGTTTTTATGCGCTAAAATGTTTTGTTCCTATGACCGCCAACAGTATGCAGACCGTCGCGTGAAGGTCATAAAACCGTATCTTTGAAACGTTGTAAAATCCAAACTACTGAACCAAAATAAAAAATATTGAAATTAGTTTCTCAATATTGTCTAAAGATAAGATTAAGCCAATAACGGACTTTCGAACAAAAAACTTTGCCTTCCCAATTATCGAGGAGGCGGGGTGCGTTTATTCTGAATAAAAACTGCCACCATGGCTCTTGGTAAAGTTACCAAAAGGGGGCATTACAGGCTCACCAGCGACACCAATGCAAAAAAAACTTGGTGTGATTGATTATAGAGCCTACTTTATATAAAGGGTGTCCCAAAAAATAGAGTCAAGAGGAAGTTCAGAGATAGAGCACCCCTAAGGGTACCCGAATCACTCCCATGTATGTTCAGCGATTTTTTGACGTTTAGAAGTTATGAGGCTTTTTTAAGGTTTTTTTGGGAAGAACTACCTAGCATTGGTTTTTATTTTTTAACTTTTTTGGTATATATATATTTTTTTTTTTATTGGGGTCTTAGATAACTAGTCTATCACAAAAAAATATTATCAGCTTTAAACTTGTAAAAGATACCACAATTTTGATCCAAAGTTCAAAAATGCCGTTTTAGAGAAAACATCATAGAATAAGTTAGTATGGGGAGAAAAAAAAGTAGGGGTCTGAAGGATTTTTCATTGATTTAAAAAACATCCCTACAACATTAACCTTCAGAATAGCACAAAAAATCTGTCACTTTGTGGGCCTTTTATTCGAGTAATTAGCGGTCAAAGTTGAAAAACCGGAATCCCACCAAAAACATTCTGTAAAAACTAGCCAGGTCTCGATGGATCTGTTGTTTATCTCTAAAAAAGTAATGAAATCTAGACAAAGTCGTGCCAAGTCTAAGGTTCCTTACTGCGATTTCTTTATTATTATAGTTAATGTTGTGAGACTTGGCCGTTGAAGGGTACACAAGCGGTTCTGGCGACAGATTGGTGCAATGGTGTCATGGAGCACCTGGTTTTGTACCCTTGTGTAACCTGCAACAGCCAAGTCTCACAACATTAACTATAATAATAAAGAAATCGCAGTAAGGAACCTTAGACTTGGCACGACTTTGTCTAGATTTCATTACTTTTTTAGAGATAAACAACAGATCCATCGAGACCTGGCTAGTTTTTACAGAATGTTTTTGGTGGGATTTCACTTCTTTTTGTAGAAACGAGGGCATATTGATTAATTTTATTAGATTTTCTTATTTGACACAGTTTTTAAATTTGTGTAATGTTCGAGTAGAATAAAGTTAATCGTCCGACTATTTCTTGTTGAACGAGCGAGCGAAGCGAGCGAAGTCCTCCGAGTCTGCTGGAACAATCCGGCGTTTGTATGTATGTATGTTTGTATGTATGAATGTTTGTTCGACGATAACTTGAGTAAATTTGGTCGGATCGTTATTATTATTATTTATTTATTTATTCAGATAACAAAATCCAATAACTTATCTACTAACACAATATAAAATAAAATAAAATACAAAAACTTTTAAATTTACAATTTGGAACGATTACGGTCGGTTTATTTAATATTATCATATTACTTAGTACAGTAAGGCTAATTTCGACTTCGTAATCGTAATAAAAAGTTTCATGAAAGGGTTGAAACTTTCAGCTATAACCCTCAGCAGACTGTTGCTACTGCCCCGCACCCTCAGCAACAGAGAAGCCGTCTTTTTCCTGATAATCGTATGAAACGAGTCAGTTCCTGCGTCAGAAAACATGGCTGAAGCACTACAATAACGGGGGAGACGCAACAGTGTCCTAAAGGCGTTATTATATTGGACCTCCAGAGCACCGTACGATGTTTTGGTATAGCTGGCCCACAGAGTGCACGTGTAGAATGAAGTACAGTATGCTTTGAAAAGCGTTATCTTGACTGCACTGCTACATCGCGCAAACCTGCGAGCGAGCATGTTCGCCCTAACCGACAGTGCTCTGCGTTCCCTTTCTATGTCCATCTCATCTCTGAGGTCACCGACCAGCAGATGCCCTAGGTATTTAAAGCGGTTCACCTTATTTAAAGCAACACCATTCAAGGTTATAGGAGGTATATCTGTAGGGCTCCTGCTTTTGTCGACGGCCTCAAAGACCATGTACTCAGTTTTTTTCACATTGTACAGTAGACCATGGGACGATGCGTATGTCTCGCAGATCGAAATCAACCTCCGCAATGCACTGACCGAGGGGGCCAGGAGCGCCATGTCGTCGGCGTAGCTAATATTGTTGAAACAAACTCCGTCAACAAAGCAGCCAACATGGGTCCCGCTGAGCCTCTCGATCAGCCCATTGACATAAAGGTTAAATAATTTAGGTGACGTAAGTCCACCCTGCCTCACACCACACTCCAGCTGGTACTGGTCGGATAACTCGCTGTCCCATCGTACAACATTTACCTGATGCCGATACCAATATTTGAGGACACCACTAAGTTCCGTAGGAAGTTTAACCTCGTCCAGTTTCCTCCAAAGAATGTCGTATGAGACAAGGTCGAAAGCTTTTGAAAGGTCAAGGAAGCACGCATAAATCGGCGTGCCCCTATCCCTGTAGTATCTGACAGCGTGCTTAAGGCTCAGAATTGCAGTATCGGTAGACAGACCAGCTCGAAACCCAAACTGATTGTCATGTAGCATGATGTTATTGTCTAAGAGCTTATTAAGCACGCTGTCAAGCACCTTAGCTATCGTAGTCGCCAGCGAAATGGGTCTATAGTTTGCCTTATCACCTACGTCACCAGTCTTGTTTTTTGTGATAGGCACGACAACAGTCCTCATTAACTCACTCGGCAGAAATGAGTGACCCATACAAAAATTGAACAGCAATGCGAGCACTCTAGGTAAGTGAGGTCCCGCAAATCTCAGGTGCTCAATGCTGAGACCGTCATGGCCTGGGGACTTACCTCTTTTCATGTGTTTTAATACGTATGCTATGTCCTTTGCGCAAATTCGCGTAGTAAAAGGACCATGACAGGTCTCGACACTGGACACCTGAGATGGACCCAGTGGAGACTTAACAGTGAAATGTTCCTTAAACATATTTGCAATCTCTTTAGCTGTACATTTACCATCAACGCTGACCGGAAGACCAGGCCTAGCATTTAGTTTTTTGGTACACTTCCAGAATTGTACAAAATTTGAATCTGAGTGGTGTGAGGCCAACATGTCCATTTTTATCTGGTCCTGATGGTCCTGACACCATTTGAGCCTACTTTTAAAAACTCTACGGCTCTCGACCATATCGACAAGGATAGGCCCAGAAGTGGGGCGACAGTACCAATTCCACATTTTAAAACAAAGTTTGGCCCGTGCATGTGCCTCTTGTACATGAGTGTTCCACCCTACAACTACTCTTTTTCTTTGTGAGCGTCTTTTGGCTGAATGAGAAATAGTTGCGGCGTCACACAGTGCAGATATTAGCTTTTTGTATAATGATTCGATAATTTTTATGTGTCCTACATCATTACAGAAGTTTTCACAACAATTTCGAAACTCTTCAGGAAAATCTATGTCTCGCAAAAGAGCGTTGCACCTATCAGTATACATGTCAATCTGTGATGTTGTTCTTTCACCCCATAGTATTTTATTTAGTAAAGGCGGGGGAGCAGAGACCTTTCTCTTTATAATTCTAAGATTACACTCAACAAAAAGCGGGAAATGATCGGACCAGAGTACATCGTATTTAACAAAAGAATTTACCACTGAGGGCCATGCACCCTTCGTTACAATACAGTGGTCCAACCAACTCCTACTGCCAGTGGCTACGTTGATATATGTATAGGTATCTGACAATATATCAAGTTTATTTACATCAGCGCAAATCCAATCCTGTTCCAAACAACAGTTCATTAGTTCTTTGTAGAATGATCTATTTGGATGCGCATTTAAATCACCTAATATAAAAACTGACTCCGTATCATTGTCCTCTATCAAAGCACTTATGCAACTTAAACAGTCTGTAAACTCTACTAAATGATCCGCGCACTCCCAGGGCATGTAAACAGTAATAAACAAGACCGATCGGTCACCCACATTCGCTTTAATAGCCGCTATGCGTGGGTTAGCGCTGCTTATTACCGATACACACTGAAACGCACTTTTTCGCCACAATAATGCAACGCCTCCGTACGGCCTACCTACAAGCATACCCCCTGAGAGGTCCACCGCAGACGAACCCGTGCATCCGAAGTCGTCATCGATGGTCGATAGGAGTGGTATATCGTGTGGCAGGAGCCACGTCTCTTGCAATGCTATAACATCGGCTTCTTTGCACAGCTGTCTTACACCATCTATTGAGCGGCTCAGCGACTTGCAGTTGAACGTCGCAAGGATGGTGTTATGCAAACAGTCATCATTATTTCCCTCCATTGGAAATATTTACTGCCTCTTTGTTTCTGCGACTTTTTCCTTCCGCCTCCAAATTGCCGTGGTGAACAAAACGTTTAAAAACGATTCCCTCTGGCCAGAAACTGTCATCCAGGTAAACATTAAGTTTATGTCGAAGCACAAATAATTTATATGCTTTGTGCCACTTATCATTTTTGATGGACATTTGTACCAAGGATACCTTTTCCTGGGTCTTTTTATAAATATATTCACTTATATCTTCGCCGCTCGTATCTTTATGGACATTTGATATAAATAGTGGGACTTTGCTTTCCGCCGCTTTAAATTTGTCTGATGAGGCCGCAACTCCTGTCTTACCGATAAAATGGTTCTTAATCGGTTTTCGGGACTTTCTATTACGTACAACAGTCCAATCCTCCTTTGATGGTTTCTGCGTAATTTTACCGATATTCCGCTCCGCGGTAACCTTTGGCATAACATCGTCCTGCTGCAAACGAGTTATTTTGTTATCGGCCACGCTTTGGATCGGCCCTGCGATATCCAGTGCGACCGCGTCATCGCTGCCGGGAGGCGCCTCTCGCTGCGAGTCAGCTGACTTGCTTGTGACGGCGGCGGTGGCGGCGGCGGCGGCGGCGCACGGCTCCAACGGTCCGCTAGTTTTTGACTCGGCCGTAGTGGGTAGATTTTGTGGATGTGACACCAGCTGATGCGTACATATGGATGAATAGCTTTGTGCCGCGACTTCAGCGTCGTCTTCATTCGTGTGAATATGAGATAAACCTATTGGTCCACTGTCTAAGTGAAAACTATCTAACTGAACGGCTGCGGCTCCTCGCCTTCTGTTTATATGGGTATCGAATACGTTAACTATCGACGCATGTTTTAGGTTTTCAAGCTCCATCTTCAGCAGATTTAGCTCGTCCGAAGTTACGTAAGTCTCTCTCATTTGCCGCATCTCATTCTTTAGTATTACTAGATCTTTTAGAAGTTTAGAAGCATCTAAATGATCAAAGTCAATCGCGGGTAGTTTATCTAGATCCCTAGCCACGAAAATTGGAGTCTGATCAGGGTCGGTGACCTTAAAAAGGCTGATGATATCTAGAAGGTCTCGTTCGGACTTCCCTTCATTTTTTCTTGTGATATTACGCTTATTGGTAGGCATAGCTTCAAACAGCAACTTTTTTGCCACAACGATCTCGTCCGGTGTGTAGGCTGAATTGCATATCCGGACGACACTTACTTCGTCCATAATATTTAGCTTATTTTGGACATATGCGAGCAACTCACAAATCACTACATTGCACGAATTGCACTTCACAGTATTTTTTGACATCGTGACTTCACTTTGCAGTTATTTGAAATTATTACGCGAAGGAAGGAGTTTAGGCGTGTACGGACATTACGACGCGCAAACGCAAACTGAAATTTGATCTTATGAAATTTGATAGGCGGGTAAACTAAATTAAAAGAATTTTTAAATTCGAACATGAGCCAAATCGGTCGATGGGTTGCCGAGATATGGGGTTGTATAGTTTAAATGCAAAGAGCGCGCGCGCCTGCGCGAATGGCGTAAGCAAAGTTATACATCTGTAACTGAGGTCGCGAGTTCATAGTTCGGAGCGAACCACTAGTGGGACGCTATAGGCTAGATTAAATGAAGATGTGTCCCACTACGCTGGATTTTTGCAATGACAGTCGATTTTTTTATGTACCAATAGTAGAAGGGGCATTACCATAATATCTCTAATAAAGCTGATACCAGCTGAGGGTTCTTCATCAGATACTTCAGACCTTAGATTTTTGACATCAAATGAAGCGGCCCACCAAGTTGAATATTTTTTGTAAGGGCGGTATATGTCGATCTATAATAGTTTGTTTGGGCTCTTGTGTTTTCTAATCAGGGTCACCAGGTACTCCAGATCTTCGATTATCCTAGTTTTTATAGTTTTCCCTTTATGTGGCCATTAAACCCTAACTCTGTACCAAATGTCAGCTCTCTGAGTTTATGGGAAGTACTAGTTCTATTAGGGCTCTTGTGTTTTCTAATCAGGGTCACCAGGTACTCCAGATCTTCGATTATCCTAGTTTTTATAGTTTTCCCTTTATGTGGCCATTAAACCCTAACTCTGTACCAAATTTCAGCTCTCTGAGTTTATGGGAAGTACTAGTTCTATTAGGGCTCTTGTGTTTTCTAATCAGGGTCACCAGATACTCCAGATCTTCGATTATCCTAGTTTTTATAGTTTTCCCTTTATGTGCCCATTAAACCCTAACTCTGTACTAAATTTCAGCTCTCTGAGTTTATGGGAAGTACTAGTTCTATTAGGGCTCTTGTGTTTTCTAATCAGGGTCACCAGGTACTCCAGATCTTCGATTATCCTAGTTTTTATAGTTTTCCCTTTATGTGCCCATTAAACCCTAACTCTGTACCAAATTTCAGCTCTCTGAGTTTATGGGAAGTACTAGTTCTATTAGGGCTCTTGTGTTTTCTAATCAGGGTCACCAGGTACTCCAGATCTTCGATTATCCTAGTTTTTATAGTTTTCCCTTTATGTGCCCATTAAACCCTAACTCTACCAAATTTCAGCTCTCTGAGTTTATGGGAAGTACTAGTTCTATTAGGGCTCTTGTGTTTTCTAATCAGGGTCACCAGGTACTCCAGATCTTCGATTATCCTAGTTTTTATAGTTTTCCCTTTATGTGGCCATTCAACCCTAACTCTGTACCAAATTTCAGCTCTCTGAGTTTATGGGAAGTACTAGTTCTATTATGATGATCATGAGTGAGTGAGTGAGTGAGTGAGTGAGTGAGTGAGTGTGTGTCATAAATGCGAAACTTTGCTTTCGCTTAACTTCGGAACTAAATGACCTACAGACCTGAAATTTTGGATTTTAAGTATGTTATTATAGCTTACTAGATGACGAAAATTTCTGCGTTCTGGCCTTATCCAGAGGTTCTCAAATAGGGGCCTGAAAATGCGGCGAAATGGTTCCAGTAAAGGATGGTACGGCAGTGTTTGCTTCGCGCTCGACCTGGCGGGGGCACTGCCGTGCCCCCAGATTGGGAGAAATGTAATTAATTTGGTTGATTTGGACCAAAAAACATTGGAGACACGCTTAAAATCGTCTGTCAGTACGGCCTGCATGAAAAATAATCAAGATTTTAGTTTTTTAAGTCAATTGATTAAAACTTTTTTTCTTGTTTTTTTTTTCATAACTTAAACAATGTCCCAGACACTGCAGCGCCGAGTGGTAGCTTCATCCATCTACAGGGTGCACTCTAAGTCGATAGCGGAACTTTAAGTGGGCTATCTACTGATCAATACAAACAACTTGTACTAGGTGGCGAAAAAAATGGAGGGAAAAAAATATCAGCTGTTCCATACAAAAGGTCGACTCAGTACTGCCCCAAATGTATGAAACAGCAGATTTTTTTTTCGCTTAATTTTTGTCGCCACCTAGTACCTACAAGTTCTTTGTATTTATCAGTAGACAGCCTACTTAAAGTTCCGCTATCAACTTAGAGTGCACCCTGTAATGTGAATGAAAGTGCCACTGGACGCTGCATAAATTACGTAGATATAGATATATACAACGTGTTACAAAACATCCTAACTCTTTTTACAGGGTCAATTTTGTAAAAAAGGTAAAAAAAAACAATTTTTATTTTATAACCTCAAAATTGAAATTTTAGCCAAAATTTAAAAATATGTTTGTGGGTGTAGGTGCATTTGCATAGCTTTGAGTTGTTATAACATTGTTTAAAAAATACTTTTCTCCCGGCACAGCGTTCACATTTGATTAATTTAAAAATCAACGGAACGTCATAGAGAAAAAAAAAAAATTAGGTTGTTATCCCTATCACCGGGTGCTAGCGCTCACAGCCTAGTTGTACTAGCCATTCTTAATCGATTGGCAAAGTTAAGCAACAACGGCCGCGGTCAGTCCATGGATGGGTGACCGCTAGTGGCAATAATATGTCATTGTGAGCGCTTCCGTGCTTCGGAAGGCACGTTAAACCGTTGGTCCCGGTTGTTGTTGATTAATAACAATCGTTAAGCCACGTCAGAGACCCTTTGGGTGGCCTAAAAACTCTGACACCAGGGGTGGCCACTACCTCATACGATTACCTACCTACCGGGTGCTATTACCCAATAAAAAGAGTTAGCATCTTTTGTAACACCTTGTATAGTTATATACAGGGTGGCCCAAACATAGACGTCAAGCGAGAAAATCTAGATAGCTGACACTGAGGGCTACCCGAATCACCCCCATGTATGTTCTGCCATTTTTTGTCGTTTAGAAGTTATGAGGCTTATAAGGGTTTTGTGAAAAAAAAAACCTAGCATTTGATTTTATTTTGTAACTTTTTTTTCTTTTGTCTTTTTAGCAATATTTTTTGTTCTTTAGAGTCTCAGATAAATTATCTATCACCTAAAAAATAATGATTAGCTGTGGACTTTTAGAAGATACCGCAATTTTGATCCAAAGTCCAAAAATGTTGTTTTTGAGAAAACATCACTGAAATAGTTAGTATGGGGAAAAAAAATTGTAGAGGTCTGAAGGACTTTTTATTGATTTCAAAAACTTTCCCAAAGCCTCATTCTTCAGAATAAAACAAAAAAACCTGTCACTTTATGGGACTTTTCTTCAAGTATATTTGCGATCAAAGTCGAAAAAATGGAGTTGGAAGAAATTTTATTCGGACAAAAAACATTGCAGTAAGGCTTAATGTTGCCTGTCTGCACAATCTGCATTAGAAATTCAAAAAAAAAAAAAAACATAAAATATTTTAATTTTTTTGAGCTTTTTTTTTTCAGTTTTTGAACTTTAATTAATTTTATTACCGAATTTACTTACTTATAAAAACAATAAATTTAAGAAAAAAAAATTAAATGACACTTAGAAAATTTAATGAGTTTTTTTATTATTTTTTTGTGAATTTTTAAAGCAGATTCTACTGAAAGATGATTTTCAGTCGATCTGCAATGTATTTGGTCCGAATCAACCAAAATAAATGAAAATCGATTGAAATAAAGTTTCTTCCAACTCCAGTTTATCGACTTTGATTGCAAATTACTTGAATAAAAGTCCCATAAAGTGACAGGTTTTTTGTACTATTCTAAAGAATGAGGCTTTAAGAAAGTTTTTGAAATCAATAAAAAGTCGTTCAGACCTCTAATTATTTTTTTCCCCATACTCACTATTTCAGTGATGTTTTATTGAAAACAAAATTTTTTGACTTTGGATCAAAATTGCGGTAAGTTTTAGAAGTCCATACCTAATCATTATTTTTTTGGTGATAGATAAGTTATCTGAGACCCTAAAGAATAAATAATATCTGTGACAAGTCACAAGAAAAAAAAGTTACAAAATAAAATCCAATGGTAGGTCCAGGACAGCAAGAAGCACCTTTAAAGGCTACACCTTGTTGAACGAGCGAGCGAAGCAAGCGAAGTTCTCCGAGTCTACTGGAACAATCCGGCGTTTGTATTTAAGTATGTATGTATGTTTGTATTTTTGTATGTTTGTATGTATGAATGTTCGTTCGACGATAACTTGAATAAATTTGGTCGGATCGTTATGAAATTTGGTAGGCTGGTAAATGAAATTAAAAGAATTTTTAAATTCGAACATGAGCTAAATCGGTCGAGGGGTTGCCCAGATATGGGGTTGTTAAGTTTATATGGGGTCGCGAGTTCACAGTTCGGGGCGAACCACTAGTATATTAGATGTAAAGCCGCTGCCAAGCAATACGTTACGGTTGCGGCCAGTCACAGAGCTAAGCGACGCGACGTATAGCCATGTGGTGGTAATGATCAGCCATGGCGCGCGGCGTGGCACATGGCTATTACAGTAATTTTGTGGTGGTGGCAACATTTTTTTAAATTAATTGGTTATGCTACCTTTAAACACTGACTTATCCCCCTTGGTGGCGGAACGACAAAATTTGCGGAGTAAATATAATCAGTTCATCGCAAAGGGTTTCAAAATGAAGAAAAAATTGCAGTATATAATTGAACGAGCGAGCGAAGTTCTCCGAGTCTACTTGAACAATCCGGCGTTTGTATGTATGTATGTATGTATGTTTGTATGTATATTCGGTCGACGATAACTTGAGTATATTTAGTCGGATCGGCATGAAATTTGGTAGGCGGGGAAATGAGGCAAAGAGAATTTTTAAGTTTGAACATGAGCCAAATCGGTCGAGTGGTTGCTGAGATATGGGGTCGCGAGTTCAGAGTTCGGGGCGAACCACTAGTTTTATTAAGCCTTCAATAGAAGAACATCATAGCTTTACACCAAATTGCAAAAAAAAAGTAACTCAGTGTTATATGGAACTATAAACTTGAAGATGAAACGTTAAATAATGGAATAAATTTAGAAAAACGTTCCTCAGAGAGGATTTGCGTGAAAGCTGTGTATAAAATAGTAGAGAACACAGCTTTCTCATAGCACTATTACAACTGACATATTGTTAACAGCCACAGTGTTAACACTCACAAGGAGTGTCCATTATTTGTTATTTACCACAGAAATATATGCAATTTGACCCGTTTCGACACAATTTATGAGACAAGCAGACGTAAAGCTTACATCTCGACAAAGGTCGTGCAATAGGCTGCACATGGCTCTCGAGTATTATCGGGCTGCTCGTTGCGCACAATGTTATTGGCACTTCGCGGAATACATCGTCTAATTGTAGAGCGCAATTTGTAAGCGCATTTGTTTGTGCCATTGGTACTTTGGGGTCTGTTCGGCAAGTATTGGACGGGTTTATTTGAATACACCATACGGTGAGCTAGGCCGTCTAAGCTGTCAGGTGCTGGGCAATATAAAAAACAACTTCCCCGGCAATGCAGCGAGTGGTCAGTTCACCAGTGTGAGTGAAGGTGCCAAGACTCTGTATAAATCACGTCATTACGTACATGCATAAGTTTTATAAGGTATTTTTTCAGTGTCCCGCTTCAACTATCTTTAGTTATTGTTATGCTGCATACTATAAGGCTTCTACGGCTTTACACATTGTATTATGGCCAGCTATCTACCCGCTATTGTTAGAATCACGTAAATGTTACGGAAATAAAACCGACCTAAGCCTAGAATAAAATGGGTCATTCTTTGAGAGGTCGATTTTTTTGGTCACACCCTAGTATCTACTAAACTATACATCACACAGTACTAAATTAGCACTTAATCGTCTCCTTAACTAACGGTCCATTGAGGCATATCAAATAAAAACAATATTTTATAGAGGAAATTGCCTAAATATCCCTTTGAAGGTCAAAAAATGGGTGATTTTGCGAGTATTTTGCATGTCACACGCGTGTGGGCCTGGTATGTTTTTGTTTGTGGTTTTACTCATGTGCCCACTACTATGCTAATTTATACCTTTCTAAATGCCCAATGAGTGCCTCTATCCAATCGTATATCCAGCATTCTATTAGAATGAAAACTCTTGTGTCTGTAGACATTCCTAGAAATGTCACGCGTCGAGCAAAGTTTAAATCGTGCAACGAAAGTATGTTTTTAAACAAGCTTAAATACGCGGCAAGTTTCTAGTTACTGGTGCAAAATATCGTCAAATGGTCCTTGTCAACTATTATGGTTCGTATGTGTCGCTATCTTTCATGCCTAAACTTTTACGTAAGTTCTTGACTTTTTTTAAACTTTGGTTCGGTAAGGTAGCTGAAAGTGGTGGCACGT
Source organism: Zelleria hepariella (assembly GCA_949319315.1). Classification (NCBI taxonomy): domain Eukaryota; kingdom Metazoa; phylum Arthropoda; class Insecta; order Lepidoptera; family Yponomeutidae; genus Zelleria; species Zelleria hepariella. Next base: position 17,887,191 of record OX439379.1, read on the forward strand.
TTTGCTAGTATAGTAAACAAGACTACACTAAACTGTCCTAAGTACATGAATGCGTATATCCCTGAGTAGGTATTGTCGTAAAAATAAATACGATTGCTTCTATAGTTTAAGAGAAATAGCTACATTTTAGTTATTTCTGAGATCGGTGGCACTGAGATCGGTGGATTTAAGCCACCGATCTCAGTTATTAGCCAAGGATCTCAAAGAAGTTTTCAACATATTGTATCAATTTCACAGATTCTTTAGATACCACACCGAACGAGATGCTATGACAAATTCAAAATGTATCAGTTTGTATCTATGGACTAAAGTTTAGACTTCATTTAAGCTATTAAGGTACTGTTTTTTGCAAGGAAATGTAATTTCACGCAAATAAAAAGCAAAATCCGTCTAGACAGACAATTTTTGTTTATAATTATTACAGTCACACATATAATAGAGCATTGGTCGCCGATGCGAGAGAACCAGGTTCGATTCCCAGCGCAGGCATGTAACTTGAATTTGTTTCTTTTGAAAGTTACATAAATTTGTAAATTTGAAGTAGCTAAACCCCTCCCTAATGTGAGAAAAAACATCGTGATGAAACCCGCAACTTAATTGGCTCCACACGTAATGACTTCTCTTGTGGGCTAGGCCGACCAAGCTGTCAGGATGGTATAGGTGCTGGGCAAGCCGACTCCATCTAAAACAATGTCCCAGATACTGCAGCGCCGACTGGTCTCTTCACCCATCTAGTGACAGTGAAGGTGCCACTGGACGCTGTATAAATAGATGCGAAGGCTTGTTGACTATAATTTTGCATGTTTAGCTTAGGAATTGATCTTTTACAATGATTTTATGAAAATAAAGATATGACTTTTTTGGTAATTTTTATGATGTTTAATAGAAATGTTTTGTTTAATTTAGCCCCCTTTTATCTGTGTCAGTTCATGAGTGACGTTTAAATTTAGAAAAAACGTTTATTATTCACTGTAATTACTGTTTATAATAATTTTAGACACTATCTGAGATCGGTGGCCTTTTTGCTGAGATCGGTGGCTTGTCAAAAAAGAAGATTTTTTTTTCATTAATCTATAAAGCCTACAGGTGTGCCTCATCGACATATTGACTAGTTTTTAAGCCATCTTTTACGGTGTATTTTTAGTTTTCACCTATCTTGAAAAAAAATAAAAGCCACCGATCTCAGCGAAGAACGCTTTTCTCAGGAATGACCGAAATATTATTTCTTGTGGTTACACCATAAAAATAAGGATATATTATCTACTACATCTCCGCATAGTTCGAGTATATCAAAGTCGATTTTATTATTTCGTTTATCGTAACTCCTCAAAAGCCGCTAGTTAGGTGATAATTTCTTATACCCCTAGATAACCATTGACGTAGAAATTGAAGAGAAGGGATGAGATAATGTTAGTCGGTACAAGCAATTATGAATATCTAATGGCTTTTCGCGGGGTATATATAATACGCAGAACAACTACTTCGCGTTCATTACCCGAGTACGCGAAGCAAAAAGTAGAGTATGTATACACACACACATTATGTATGTGTGTATACTGTATGTATACAAGGTGTTACAAAAGTACCTAACTCTTTTTACAGGGTAATAGCAACCGGTGATAGGGATCACAACCTAAATATTATTTTTGCACTATGACGTTCCGTTAATTTTTAAATTAATAAAATGTGAACGATGCAGAATCAGAATCAGAATCAATTTGTTTTATTCAAAATGCCATAAATAAATTATTTACTTTGAACGTCAAAATATTATCTAAAGTAAAAAAAAGGTATATAAATCAGATACTTATTACTATCTAATACTAAGTATCTAGCTACTTTTTTTTCTCCAGCTTCACTAGCTCTGATCGTTCTTGAAGAAGAAGCATGGTAAAGAAACTCCAAGGATCTCGTGCTTAAAAAATAATACAAAAATTAAAAAATAATAATGCGGCGTGAGAAAAGTATTTTTTTAATATTGTTTTCATTGAATTTCACCACGTTTTAACAACTCAAAGCTATGTAAATGCACCTACACACACAAACATATTAAATTTGAGCTAATAACAAAAACGAAAAAGTTATGAAAATTTTTCAATTATGAGATTATAAAATAAAAATTGTTTTTTTCAACTTTTTTTTACAGATTTGACATCTTGTTGACCAGGCCCGCGTTTCATTATGACAATTCGATGTACATTGATAGGTCGGTTTGTAAACAAACCTTTTTTGTAACCTCATGTCAAATCGACTACGCAATATACATCGAATTGTCATAATAAAATATTAATGTCAGTTATATGAAACGTGCACCAGTAGGTTACACCCTGTAAAAAGAGTTAGGTACTTTTGTAACACCTTGTATAAGGGTGTGTGTGCGTGTGTGTGTGTGAGGGTGTGTGTGTGTTTGTTAATCTGTCCCCTCGCAGAGCCTAAACTACTCGGCCGATTTCATTAATTCGCAATGAGGTGTTGTTGGATTCTCCTAAATTACCCAGGTGACATAGGATAGAAATCACCCAGGTAACAAGGATAGTTTAGTTTGGCTGCTGTGGTGCGCCGTAAAGTGGTGGACACAAAAATAAAACCGGCAAGTGCGAGTCGGGCTCACGCATAAGGGTTCCGTACCATTATCTACTCGTATAAAAACGTCATGTAAAAAGTCATGTTTGTTGTATAGGAGCTACCCTTAAATATTTGTTTTATTCAAATTAAATTATTTATTTTTAAAGTGAATATGTAACTAAATATTCTGTGGATATTTCAAGAGTTGCCTGTTGCCATTAGCAATATCGAGCAAAACCGAGCAAAAATCACCTATATGGGAGCCCCCTTAAATATGTATTTTATTTAGTTTTTTTGTATTTGTTGTTATAGCGGCAACAGATATTTTCTTAGCGGTAGAAATTGCTACCCTACTCTTCAAAGAAGTTACTTTACTCTACCAATGCCTTCATTATCAGTATAAATATTTTTATAAGGTTAAAAAGTTCGCTCGGGTCGGGACTGAACCCGCAACCTCTTGCATACCGTGCAGGCGCTCTTTAAACTATCGCTCCAGATGGCGCTCCTCTGTCCATAAGACGAGTATCAATGAGGTTGAAAAATCCGCATCGACAGTTACTTGGCTCGCAGAGCGCCTGCAAGAGGTTTCGGGTTCAAGTCCGAATGTTTTTTTTTTACTTTGTCAAAATCTATATTATAATGTTACCTAGCACGGGTAAGTGCTTTAGAAAAAAACAAAAAAGTGGTTTACCGTATTAATCTACCCTTTACTCTACCGGTGTACCGCGGGGTTCAAAGAGACGTTGCCCCGTCGCGACAGTTCTTTTCTTACCTCCAGCCAAACTATTTTTAGCTTGGAAGGTAGCATTCACTTCATTTTTCACGAACGTGGCAGGGCAGTGAGAGGAAAAAACAGATAAACACCATACACAAAAACTATTATTAACTAAACAAATTTTCTAGCTTTAGCATAAATCTCGACGATTCCTTTCTATTTTGACAATTGAAATATACTCGTACTTTGACAGAACCACGGTGATAGTCAACGCGATTTGTTGTTGCAATTAAATATCAAACAATTTCTATGGCATTTTCATTAGCGATTATTATTTAAAACTTCCTCAATTTAATTTTTAAAGTCTCGGTCACGAGAAATTGAGGTAATCATAGTTGAAAGTTAGAAAATTAAGTCCAAGCTTAGCCGTTTGAATTTTTCATAATTTTATAAAGATGTGTAGGTACTTTTACTTAATACTTTTCGTACAATACGTTCGACTTGCAGTGATATTGATAAATTTCCCTTTTTGTATGCTATAATAGTTAGCTACGACGAATCACAAATTTAATTACTTTTAAAGATCCGGGCACGCATACGTGTATACCTAAGAGAGACATGCGGCAGCCAAGTAAAAACCAAAGGGTAATATCCTTAGGGATAAGAAACCCCTGATGTAGATCGGCTCGGCGAACGTCGTAGAAGAATTTAGTAAAAGCTTTATCGTGCATTTAATATTATTTATTACTCACGAACAGCTTGCGATGCACAAACTCCAGTAAGCACGGCTATAAGCATCTCAAAGATTGTGAAGTTTGAGATATTACTTTGCACCAAAGTTGAGCTGAGACTTAGTGGAGTGTCCTCGATACTTGTTGCGCACCCTCTAGTGTAGACGGTTGCTAAGTATCACAAGTTCCAAGTGGACGATGAGATCTAAAGAATAAACTTCTCGCGAAACCTGCTCTTGGATCTAGGTTCATTAATTCATTATGAAGAAAAGAAAAAAAGTTTGTCATAAATAAAAAATATTAATCTTACTTTTGGTTGGTTTTTTAGATGATATTTTAAGACAGATGATTTATGTTGAGATAATAAGAGAGAGAGAGATAATAATAATGCATAACAATGAGATCAGGAGCAGCTTATATTTTTTGCATCGACCAGTGCAAAGTGTCGACGCATTCTCAGGCTTCCTTTTGGTTCGCTTTTAGCCACAAGCTAAGTAAATTAAAACGTCTATCAACAGAACGTCTTAAACTGCTTCCCGAGCATATCTACCAGCGAGGGAAAACAATTGCTTCGGAATTGCGGCTACATTCATCCGTCATAAATACATGATGCAATCCGTGTATACCGTACACACATGTACGAACATGCGGTAAGCAATTTCACCGCGAGGGAACTGGGACAGCACATCGCCATTTGTCACCAGCGTAGCTATTCACTGTTTAATATTAATATTCAATCATATATTTTGTGAGCGCGAGCAACTATCGGCGCGCTGCGAGTCGGCCCAGCAGTCAGCACGGCATGCCAGGGGCCAGGGCAGGCAAGCTAGCAGGCAGGCAGCACGCGCCGTGCCGTGCACTCGGCCGGCCCACCACGCCGGCCAGATTCCGGAAAATCGATGAACCCACTAGCGCAATGTGGCATTTTTCCAAATAACCTCCATACGTTACGAGCCACCCTTTTTTGTAATAATCTATCCATATAAGTGTCGTTACCCGAAATACCTACAGCGCGGCGCGAACCGCGAGCGCGGACTCGCCGCTCGCACGCTATGACTAAATATTTGATGATGTTTTGTTACAATCGTGAAATAATGAGGACGCACCGGTGCGATATAACTTACTTTACAAATGTCAAAGCTGCTGTAACTTAGTTGTAATGAAAATAATGTCGACTCTCTTCCCAAGATTTCCTGTTTGCTCACTCCCATGCATGACCCAGGGTCATTTAAAAATGCAAAAATGCTGACATTTAAATTTCGTCAATAATGCCATAAAGGTCACCTAATACTTATATGATTCTGGGTCCCTACCGCGGGGGAACGATCTGGGGCAGGTTTTCTATTTTTAAATGATAGGTTGTAACTTTGTAAGACCGTTTAAAAAGAGTCATTTCTAATAATTTCAATTACTGTCTTTCACGTATGGCTACACATTTGGTGGTATTTTTTCGTCGTATGAAAATTTGAAGAGGCTATAAATATTACGATACAATGCAAAAAATAAGGCATTTTTTAATGTTTCCGGCCGGTTAGGATTTGCAACACATAGGCCCGGTTTCTGAGTTGAGAATTTTGCTAAGCACGTACTTACGGATTGCTCTCTCACGCTCTTTTGTGAGAAATCTGCAGAGACAGGACGATACTTACGCATTTTCTTATCAAAATTCTCAACTCAGAAACCGGGCTTTTGGTTTTTATATGCAGAAATACGCACTTTATAACATATCAAAAGGGCACCCGGTAACCTTTTTAGAAAATTAAAACGTTAGCTCGAGGTGGCTGAGGACCGTAAAATCTGGCCTGAGAGGGGGGAGGCCTTTGCCGTGAAGTGGGACACTATGGCCCGGTTTCTGAATTGAGAATTTTGCTAAGCAAATACTTAACTATCGTTTTGTCACGCTTTTTTGTGAGAAATCTGCAGAGACAGGACCATACTTACCCATTTGCTTAGCGAATTTCTCAATTCAGAAACCGGCAGTATAACGGCTACATACAAAAAACTTTACGGGCGACAGTAGGAAATCGAGAAATTCAGTAATTTTTTTAAAGGACTGTTGTCATGCTTACTTGATTGACAATCGCCTCTCATTACAAACCATTGTTTGTTAGTTGATAGATGTCTTATAAATTCATTTTTGACACAAATATTTAAAAGGCAAAGCCCAAGACATCGATGTAAAAATACTAGTGACAGAAAAAAGAGATCACCTACCTCTAACAACTACTTAGCACTTACTTTTCTTGTGCTGTGTGGATGTTTCCAGAACATTTCAATATAGCAATAATAAGTTGCGCATAAAAATAAAACCATTTATTGTGAAAGGAAAGATGCCGTATTTCTTAGAGGATCTTCAAACGAGAATGTGCACAAAGTATTGCGGACTGTAGGTTGCACGGAATCCGGCAGTTCGGAACCCGCGCTGTCAGAGCCGTGCCTACAGCGGGCGACATGCAACCAACCCCTATCTAGCGCCGCCAATGCACCACTTACTAGTACAATTATTATGAAGCCAGTGGATAGTATTGTTACTAAACTAGCTTGGCAACTTGGGTTCGTTTTTGACTAAACTGGTTTTGAGAGTCCTAGCTCTTTCACCCTGAGTCTTAAATGGATTGAGATTTTGTTTTTATAATACACAATATATTATTTTTATTGGTGTCGCTTTTTTAACCAACTTAAGGTGATGGTCAAGGCACACTAGCGCCGCCAATGAAAAAATATTATGTCTTCTTTTTGGATGTGCTTTTTGCCAAAAACGAGCCTAGGAATTTTTATTTAAGAACTTACTGAAGTAGCAATTTCCCATGCACACGTAGTTCCGGTTTAATTACTAAACTACAGGCTGGATTTTGATGAAACTTGGTTTATATCAGTAGATGACCAATACGGAGGTTTGCAAATAGTTTTTTTTATAAAAAAAATAGCGTGAAAGAAATTAGAGCGATGCGTTTTTCGCGCCGAAAAAGGGTTTACTTTCAACTGTTATTTACTTACATTATTACACTGTCTATTGGAGTCTAACTACCTTGGGAACATCAAATAATGTGTTGTACACACGACAGCACGTCGACCTTTACACGATAACATCCTACTCGGTTACATTACGGGTGACTTTACAACAAAAGTGTACACTCTGACATGCTGTCGTGTGTACATGACAAAAAAAAAGATTTTTGAAATAGCTAATAAAATGTAGAAATGGCAGCTGAACTACGGAAAATTTTGGGAAAATAGATCTATTACATTACAACTACAACTAGATACTCGCGAAAGGACACGAACACACGTAGACTCATACAGCCGCATTGCCTCTCACTTTTCCTGCGCCCCGTCTCGCTCTGGGTGAAACAGCTATAGAAAACAGTGTTTCATGCGCTTGGCCGTCACTGAGTTCACACGGTCCTGAAGGGGCCTCTTAACGGTTCGTTTTTTCGCAAAAAACGCATCCAAAAAGAAGATGTATTTTTTTTCATTCCGGCGCTGGTGGACCACAGGCTCTTAAAAAAAAGGAGGTTTTCAATTCATCAGAATCTTATTTTTTTAACCATTTATTCAGACCAAAACATCGTTCATCATCAAAACAGGTTCCACAAAGCCTCACGGATTAGTAAAGGAGCCAGTCTTATTGAGCAGGGTACTCACCTGGCCGTGTAACATGTAACGTATCTGATACTGAATCAAGCTCATAAGTTACATATTACACGGCTAGGTTAGTAACCTGCTTTAGACGAAGTGAGAGATACTGGCTGCCTTGTTTGCTAGCACAACATTGCAGTCCTGTTGGCTTGGAATACTGGCCTCATGTAACTGAGGCGTAAGCGCAATGCAATAAAATATAGTTAGCATTTTACCATGATTTATTTTATTCGCGTTGCAGTAAATGCTGTATCGCCATTCGCCACTGGTAAAGCGGGAACTGGACTTCTCATCATTTTATTAAATTTTCTTTAACCTCCGACCAAATAGAGGGGTGTTATAAGTTAAACGTGTGTATATTTTGTCTGTCTGTGGCATCGTAGGTACCAAACGCAATAAATGACTTATTGGCTACGTATAAATACGGCTTTAGTGTACAGGAGTGATAAACCAAACCTTCCCAAGGACAAAACCTTGTCCAGGTATGATTTAGGTACCAGGCTTTCGAATTCTGATAGGAACCAACTCCTCCGTCAGCCATCTTGGATTTTATAGTCGTCATTATGAAATATAGGTATTTTATCAATATAATATCAGCATCTTTATCACTCAGGGGACTACAAACTAGGTGTCTAAGTATTACTCGTAGGTATGTATTTTGGGTCTAAGGAATACTAAGAAACCATTTTCAGGGTTCAGTACTCAAAGGATCTCCACAGGGTACCATAGCCGAGCCTACGTTGGCCTACATTAGAAAAACGAGAAAATGAATTAAATAAATGCCTCAAGAAAAGTTCAGCCGTATACATATAGGTAATCCGCATATTTCTGGTTGATGATGGGGTATTGTATATTTCATTTTTATTGACTTCTAATTGTATCAGAAGACAAATTAATAAAATTACATAGGTACCTAAATAAAGATCGTGTAAACAACAATATCTAACGAAACAAAAGCTTTTGGACTTGTCAGGGGTTTTCATATCTATATCTATACTTATAATAAAACTCTAGCGAAGTCAATTCTGTACATTGAATATTTTTAGAAAAAAACTATCAGGGGTTACTAAGTAAACTATTCTGAATACAAAAATGCAAAAAAATCGGTCTATGTCTGTCTGTCTGTCTGTCTGTCTGTCTGTCTGTCTGTCTGTCTGTCTGTCTGTCTGTGTGTTACCTCATCACGCGAATACCGCTGAACAGTTTTCAGTCAAATTTAGGACCGTGATAAGTCCTGGTCCTGGGAACAATCTAGGCTATCCGATGTTCAGAATACATTGCGGGTTGCAATTTTAACTTCGTTTTTTGTAAGAAATATTCATAATTTTGATATAGCTTCTTGAGAAGATATGTTAATAACGTGATACATAACACATTTCCGAAAAAAAAAATTGATTTCCGGAAAAAAAAAAATCCGTCTTGGAACCTCATTATCTCGGAAACCGTTGATTTCCTAGGCATAGTTCCTTGGGCAAAAATGATCTTTATGATGAGGACTATACAGGGTGTTAAAAGACCACCAACAGACCCGAAAGCCACTAGACACCAAAACAAAGTACTTTTTCGATAAATTATTGTTGGGAAATTATTTTGGTTTTTTAGGTTATAATTTTGAAAAATATTTTTTACGCAATGGACGTGTAACGCACAGAAGTCATATTGCGCAAGCGTAGGTATCAGATTATGTTACTTAAGCTTGAAGTGCCGATGTTTAGAATACATTGCGGGTTGCAACTTTAACGTAGTTTTTTGTAATAAATATTTATATTTGATATGGCTTCTTGAAAAGGTATGTTAAGAATCCCCTGAAGCTCTGCAGCCCTCTCGCTCGCACTTTCGAACATTTGAATTTATTGTAAGAGAATGATTCAACTTTGGACGATAAAATATAGTTGCAGACATAGATAATAAAGCTATCGACATGTAGACATACTTTAAATCTCACATTTATAGTTTAAAAAATAAATTACTGAACTACTACTTTTAACCGAAGTTCAGTGATATTTTTTTTTATTAGTAGGAATATGAAATCAAAAGTGTGTCCACATGTCGATAGCTTTATTATCTATGTCTGCAACTATATTTTATCGTCCAAAGTTTAATCATTCTCTTACAATCAATTAAAATGTTGAAAAGTGTGAGCGAGAGGGCTGCAGAGCTTCAGGGGATTCTTAAGAACTAGATACTGAATACATTTCTGCAAAAAAAAGTTTTGAAAAATCCGACTTTGAACCTCATTATCTCGGAAACCGTTGATTTCCCAGGCATAGTTCCTTATGATGAGGACAATACGTGGTTTCCCGCTTTGTTGGCGGTCTTTTAACACCCTGTATGTGGTCTCCCACTTTATTGGCGGTCTTTTAACACCGCTCGGTATTCAATACAAGCACTCGCCGCAAACAATAATTTTGCATTCTTGCATAACAAATAACTATTGTTTACTGTTGAGCTGGATAGACAGAGTTATTAGCCGTATGATTTGCTTGCTGGCTTAGCATGAGAATGAGTAAGACCTTATCTATGGGCTTATATCTATCCCACTCTACATCGAGGGAGATACATATTATAAACCCTTTTACTTCCTAATCAATTCTTAGGCTAAGCTTCCTGGTATCTTATCACGGGCGATACCTTAATGTAAACAATACATATTTATTATTAAATTTATAAATGTATTGTTTACATTAGGGTTTTTATTCAATTTTATTCTATTGCTTTCTTTTGAGCCCTGCTACCGCAAGTTAAGAAATAATAACTATTAAAATACCCCCGACATTTTAGCTTCGAATAAGCATATTTAATAAATTGCTGAACGAATTTTGACAAAACATAACTAAGAACATTCGCTAGAAAACCTGCTTTCAAATAAAAAAAAAACCTTAAGCTTCCAAATCGTTCACCCATTTAAGAGCTATGGTGCCACAGACAGATACACCATCATAAACACTTATACAGACACACTCACAAAGCTGTCAAACTTATAACACCCCTCTTTTTTGGTCGGGGGTTAAAAAAAACCTTCCTTTTGAGTTTTCCTCCACAGTCGAATTTAAATTAAATGTCAAATGTGTAAAAACGCATACGAAGTCGCGGGCACAACTAGTTTTCAAATAAAACAAATGTTATCAAAGAACCTTTTCAAACAGATGGCTGAGAGCCGATTCATAATCGAGGTTGAGTAAAATAACAATCGATTGATTTATAAATTGCTACGTCTAGCAAACCGCAATCGCAAGCGAAAAGAGCTGCATGGGTTGTCTTACCTTGTCGCATTATTTTTGGTCAGTATAAAATCTAGATTTTTTTGAATGTATACCTCATAACAGCAAGTAATAAAAATAGGTATCGAAATTGTTGAAGCCGCTTCTGAGATACCGGGATATACATTATGCAGGATGTTAAAAGACAGGCAACATACCCGAAAGCTACGCATATTGCTGGGAATTGAATATGAATATAATATAGAATAAATAATAAAATGAATACAAGCTGTCACATCACAAAGTGTTTAAATTGTCTCATTACGTCAATGCATGTTTAAATTGTCTCATTACGTCAAGTTGCTTTTTTTTGTTCGAACGCAGAGTAGGGCCTGAGAGGCCCCTCTCTCCCTGTCAGAGAGAGAGGGGCCTGAGAGTGCAGGTATAAGGAATAAGCTTATGCTACGCACGCTCGAGGTGCCGATATGTTTAGAATAGTTATAATGAGGTTGAATTTCATGGTTGTTTTTTTTAAAGAAATATTTTTTATGTATTTTGCTTTTGCCTCAAGTAAGCACTAAACACTAAAAGCATTTCTGCAAAAACAGTCCGACTTTCAAGCTCATTGCCTCGTAAACCGTTGATGTTACCTTGTGTAAACATTTCCTGATTATGCAGGCAACACGTAGTATCCCGATATTGCGGCGGCGGTCTTTAACACCCTGTAAGGCGTTTGTCCACCGTACCGATTCTATTACCGTCACTCACTAATATCTACAGGGTGCACTCTAACTTTAAGTAGGCTGTCTACTGATCAATACAAACAACTTTTACTAGGTGGCGAAAAAAATAGAGCGAAAAAAATATCTGCTGTTCCATACAAAAAGTCGACTCACTATTGCGCCAAATGTATGAAACAGCTGATATTTTTTTCACTCCATTTTTTCCGCCACCTAGAACAAGTTGTTTGTATTGATCAGTAGACAGCCTACTTTAAGTTCCGCTATCGACTTAGAGTGCACCCTGTAGATAACAGCTCATTTACTCTTGACCACTGCACGCCCATCACTCCGTACAAAAATATCGGCGCCGTCAACTCGGTGACTACGGTGATGGAAACGATACGGGTGGACAAAGGCCCTGAAAATTGTCGTTCGAACTAATAGGATAAAAAGACTATTCATTTCCTATTTAATTTTGTGTGTGAATATTGTGACAGAAGGTCAAGTCGAGGCGAGGCGAAGCATCCCCGGAGGCTTGCCCTAAGTTTTGATCGCTCCTGGCACGAGTCCAGCTGTTCTGCACTCTGGAGACTTCTATCGACCTCTAGGTTAGCGAGAAAAATAGTCCACTATCGACAAAGAATGAGCACATTAATATTGGGCCAACGGGTTCATATATTTGAACAAAGGAGATTGTGGCCACGTTCTTCCTAGCTTTCGTACTATTGAACGACATCCGTCATCGGGTGTATTTCCAAGTGTAAAATTATGTCAAAGGAAAAAAAAAAGTTATTTTTATCACATCTATGCAAAAAGTGCTAGTTATTATTATCTTTCTTAGTATACTCTACATAGGTTCTTAGACAAGCTTATTAAATAAGTAAAGCTGTCGCAGGTAATATAAAAAAGGAGTTTTAGAAAAAAAAATGCCTACAACATTAACAGCTAACTTATATCAAGAAACAAGGGGGCACTACCTACCTTTACCTCGTTTTTTGAACCCTTATGACTTGGGTGTTGTTTATACTAGATCAACAAAAATTTCGGGAAATACATGTAAAACTGTACAGTTATTTATGTCTAAAAACCCCCGATTTCGTCACTGATCGAGATATTTTGACTAAGGTGTAGAGTTTGTGAAGTTAGGGCTTGTAGAGTTAGGACGTGTTAGGCGTTAGACGCTTGGCTCTACATGAGATCTGATAGCTTTTTGACAATGCGAGGTCTCGTCTTTACTTGGCAATATTTTTTACATAAAATGTTTTTGGTGGGATTAACGTTTAGAGCGATTGTCATCGTGATAGTGATCGAAACTCGCTTTGAGAGATAGTGATTGAGAAGACGAAATCGAAAAACCGTTCACTGTTTGTGTGGTGTTTTGATCATTCCCAGGAAATAGAAGTGTCAACAAGTGCGGAGCCACTTAGTAACTGCGGGTTTCTTTACGATGTCTGAGTTGAGATGCCACTGGACGCCGCTGTCATCATCTGAATACGCCGATCATCTAATTACGTAAATGAGCCTAAGTTATTTTGGCCGTTCGTTCAAATAAATAAAAAAATAAAAACCTAAATTAAGGTACTTTGAAAGGGATCGTGACAGGTGCAGAAAGTTAGGCATTATGACCCAGGTTCCGTATCACACACATTCACAGGGGTTCGTGACTAATTCGGTACGTAAGTTTTTTGTTCGAAAGTCCGTTATTGGCTTAATCTTATCTTTAGACAATATTGAGAAACTAATTTCAATATTTTTTTATTTTGGTTCAGTAGTTTGGATTTTACAACGTTTCAAAGATACGGTTTTATGACCTTCACGCGACGGTCTGCATACTGTTGGCGGTCATAGGAACAAAACATTTTAGCGCATAAAAACAAAACTACTGGACCAAAATAAAAAATATTTAAATTAGTTTCTCAATATTGTCTAAAGATAAGTTTAAGCCAATAACGGACTTTCGAACAAAAAACTTTGCGTACCGAATTGTGCCGTCGGTCGCCGCTCGCCGGGCAATAGCACGCTTTGCACCGGCGGCTGCGGTCAATCACAGGCGAGTCAGTTGTAGCGTGCAGCCTCTCCACACCACAACGGAGCACCAATACCTATGCTAATTCACGGAACAAAGACTTTCAAACTGGGCCTCGAATCTGTAAGGTGTATTGTTGTCCGATTAGGCCTAAACTAAACAGCTGATGTGCGGCGGCGGAAAAGACGTTTGTAGAGTTGGTTAATTTTCTGTCATTTCAGGTATTATTTTTTTGTCAATTTTAAATATTTTTCATTTTATAAATAATTTTACATAAAATTTGCAATATATGAACTATATTTCAAGAAGAATCAATTGTTTTTATTCAATATGCCATAAATAAATTATTTATATTAAACGTCAAAATATTATCGAAAGTAAAAAAAAAGTATATAAATCAGATACTTATTACTATCTAATACTAAGTATCTAGCTACTTTTTTTCTCCATTTTATACTATTGGTTCGCCCCGATCTGTGAACTCGCGACCCCAAATCTTGTTAACCCCTCGACCGATATGGGTCGAATGTTCGAACTTAAAAAATATTTTTGTGTCAAGTTATCGTCGAATAAACATTCATACATACATAGATACACCCTATCAAACATACAAACACACAAACGCCGGATTCTTCAAGTAAACTCAGATATCTTCTATGGCTTCGCTCGCTCGTTCAATAATATTGATTAAATAAATATTCACACAAAATTATATAAACAGCATTCCATCACTTCTAATAAGTTTTGAAGAGTGTACCGACTCATAATCAAATCAATCTAGGTTTTTCGATTATTTATAAGACTTTTTAAAGCGGAACTTTAAGGATCATTCTATGTTTCATACCGGTTCATTCATGCGACTGCGGAATAATAAATTATTGAAAGTTCAAAATAAGACCCGCCGTTGAGAACCAATACATTGATAGCAGTAATAAAGACTAGCCTAATGAAAATAATAAAGGGGAGTTAAATTGCTATCTATTATTTTCCAAGCAATTCTAATTTTATAGTTCGCCAGATCCAATCTCGACAACGCGACGACGATGTCAGGAACTGCAATTTCATCATAGCCACCATCAGACATACATATTGCGGATGTGTGAGTCAGCTGCAGGCTTCCAATTTCATGACAGTTTAGGTGCACTGGTATGTCCTCTTCAAAGGTATCATGATTATGATCACAATCGCTAATAGACCCAATTGATCACAAAACGTCATACAAATTGAATTTAACTTAATGAGTAAACGATTTTCTTAATTTTCCAGGCAGCAGCGTCCGGTTGGGCACTTCACCAATCCAGTGGGAGAGACGGTGCCACTGGGAGCTGCATAAATCACCTCAATACGTAAATGCAAAGAACTAAGTATTTTTTTGTGTCATAAACAGATTAGTTATACATTATGCTTTGAATAAAAATTGGTTTTTACATGAACACAACACTCATACTTAAAGAAAATAACATACACTTACATAACATGAAATATCTATTAATAAAAATATTTAAAAGTTTTAGAAAGTAGATTAATATTATCACTAGCGGTTTTATACAGTTTTGAGATTATTTTGACTCAGAAATTATTAAAAATCGTTTAATTTTTATATCCTTCAAAAAATATTTTGAAGATTACAGCTCGTGTCATATAAACATGTTATAAACATCATTCAAATAAAAAAAATCTGCCTCTTTATGGGACTTTAGTTCGAGTCATTCGCGATCAAAGTTGAAAAATTGGAGTTGGGAGAAAAACGACCCGGTTTCTTTTGTTTTAGTTGATTCGGACAAAAAAATCGTCTTCACTCCAAATTTAAGTTATTATTTTATTTTTAAATATTTTTTCATCTCCCATGCTCGGAAAGTTTGTTGTTACTAGCAACTTACAACAAAACCCGAATTTAACCAATCTGCATTTTATGCACTTCGAAATTTGAACGCCCTTTTTCTGCACGCCCCATGGTGTAGAAAAAGAAAAAACACCGGCCCTTCACTAGATGCCATAGAAGTTCATAAAAGCTTCAGAAAGAAGAGCCTCGTTTAGACGCGACTCTCCACGAAAGTGCCCATTTACCGTGTCTTATTTGTAAACAATAAACATAATCATTCATTAGCTCACGCACTCTGTAAAGGGCCACTGGAGGTTCCGTTTGCGGTTAAAATATTAGTTTCCCTACCATAGAAGTACCTATGGCCTTACCATAGAAGTACCTATGGTTGCTCGTGTAATGCGCGAGTCCGGCTAGTGGACACATTCAGTATATCTATCTATCTATCTTCTATCAATATTTATAAAAATGAATCGCCGTGCATTAGTCTCGCTAAAACTAAGAAACGGCTTGACCGATTTGTTTAGTTCACCATAGTTCAGGGTAGGTTTAAAAGCAAAGAAATATGGGAAAAGTTAAAGGATTAGCTGAAAAACGGAAGAAATAAAAATTGGTCATTTTGTATTGGAATCGCCATTTTTGACGCGGAGAGTCAAACTATTTCAGGTGATACGAAGTTCACCGGGTCAGCTAGTTAACAATATTGGTTCACTATCTGCGAGTTCTTCATCAAAACGCTTATCGCTGAAAAAACACTCCCATGTGTTTTTAGTTATTACCTAGCAGTTTGGAGATAGCTCACATTGGCCATTAGCAGATTTGATGATCACAACGTGTATCGTCACGAAAGAGCAAAAAACGCCTTAGCATGCTGTGAAGTGGGCTTAATTTGAAATTGAATGTAGGTACGTATATTACGTATATTTCAAATATCAAACGAATGTAAAGTCAGTTGTGAATCAAAGAGAGACTCTCTTAGAGAGTCAAGGATTATAAAAACTTAATGACCAAACATGGGCCAAACATGGCTCTAATACTTAGACGTGTTTATTTATCTCCGCCGATCATTACATTGCAATCAATGTTCTATAGAGCTCGTATCGTCCGAGACGTCAATGCAGGACGCAGCCTCGTCTGCCTCACTCATGTCCACAACAATTATTATGCACCGTACACAAGGTTCATCAAGATACCATTATTCTGGCGCGGCCATCGCATCGGCTGCGGCGTTGGGAAATAAATATCCCGCCAATCCCGTAACCGCAGGTAGCGCACAATAAAATTATGAATAGAACAGTAGAATATAGGTTCGTACGAAGACGAGTTCGTACGAATTTGTACAAATTATTAGATACGCCCACCCGTGCGTGCCCTTTCGTTCGGGCTTCGAAAAGTTGGCAAAGTCACTTTGCCAACGTTTCGAAAAAAGTAGATACATAAGGCAGAACATAGAACGTGTTCGCTGCGGTGTGCAAAGGAGATGGAAAAAATCTTCATTTAAAACATCTCACTAATAAGACTTTCAGACGAGGTCAAAACGTGTCAGCTATCCCGACAATATAAGTACCTAAGTGAAACCGTTAAAGGTGCCTAACATCTTCTTTCGTATGATACGCTGTGGCGACTGGCGTTGATTTGATTTCTTTATCCCAATGAACAGTGCAATTGGCAGTGTTTGTTTTCCAGCATTTGCGCGGTAGTTGGCAATATGCAAGTCTCATGCTGCACGTTTTTAATTAACCCTTTTGTTTCTTGAGGGCGAAGCGAACAGTCGCGTGAAAGTAAAACTTAGTGATTTATGTAGCGTGAAGTGACCACTCGGACGCTGTAGTGGTGTTTGAAATCCCTCCATATTCTTGTATCAAGGTGGAAATATTGTAAAAATAAGTTTCTTGACATGACAACGAGCAGATAATCGCTATTATTAACCATACTAGTCGGAAAATTGTCGTGAATCAATCAGAGCAGGCGGCGGCGGCGGCGGCGCCGGCGGTACGCTCGCTCGACACAAAAAAGCTACTGGCTTGCTCTATTCTACATATTATATCTAGGGCCGCCTAGAGCCCAACATTTCCTTACATACCTACAACGCGGAAATACAAACTTAGGCAGAGATGACAAAAAATAAACTTTTTAGTTTGTTTTGTAATATGGAAATTGTTGATCAATGGCAGTTTTCCTTTTTTTCAAATTATTTATTCGACTAACGAATGTGCATTACAAATATCTAAATATTCTAAATAGATAGAGTTTTATAGATGTGCAGTTGGGTACAATGAGGCAGCATGTTTTGACATTGCAAGTGTGGCCGAGAGTCTGGGACAATGCTCCGTTGAATTAAAGCTCATTCAGAAGTTGCTATGCAAACAAGATATTGGGTACAAGTTAACACAGGCGTTGATGCGCATTTCAAAGTGGAACTCTACCTTCGTGTTTGTTTCAAAACAAATTACAGTCATGGGGAATCTTGATACGGCAAGTTTAATAGCGTTGCGTACTCATTAAGTCTTTCAGAGACTTCCGCAAACGCGATTAACTCCTTAGGTACGTTGTACTAAGCCTCAGGTGTCTGATGGGAGAACTAGTTTCACATCTTCGAGGAAAAGCCTGTTTTAATGGCAAAAAGTTAGCGAAACGCTAGCAAAAATTTTATCTGAAGAACTTGCTCGGTATTCAATACAAGCACTCGCACCAAACATTATAGGTACTTGCATCATTGCATAACAAACATACTGATATTTCATTGACAATCCAGAGTAGTACAGCCAGCCGCACGTTATGATATTTTGTGCCGATTGTCACTTGTATGCCGTACGCGATAAGAGCGTACCAGCTAGGATTATATTATACAACGTGTTACAAAAGTACCTAAATCTTTTTACAGGGTGTAACCTACTAGTCAACAGGATGTCAAGTCTGTAAAAAAAAGTTGAAAAAAACAATTTTTATTTTATAACCGCAAAATAAAAAAAAAAACATACCTTTTTTGTTTTTGTTATCAGCTCAAATTTGAAAATATGTTTGTCGGTGTAGGTGCATTTACATATCTTTGAGTTGTTAAAATATTGTGAAAGTCAATGAAAACAATATTTAAAAAATACTTTTCTCCCGCCGCATCGTTCACATTTTATTAATTTAAAAATTAACCGAACGTCATAGAGCAAAAAAAATTTTGGTTGTCATCAGGTGCTATTACTCTGTTAAAAGAGTTAGGTACTTTTGTAACACCTTGTATAGGTCCTCACGATGCCTTTTCTTACCTAACTCCAATTCTTATCCAACAAATAGGTGTCACTGACGATGGGCAGCACCTCTGTTTAGCTAAAACAAGCTGCTTCTTCGTCTACTACCTAGTTTCTAATAATATTATAATAATTATAATATTTATAATATTATTAGAAGCTAGGTAGTATACGAAGAGGCAGCTTGTTTAATTATTGGTTCATATAAAAAAGTAAGATGAAGACCATAAAGTCAACTAATGTAAGTAGGTACATGTCCCGCTGCGCAAAGGCCTTCTCTCAGAGAGAGCGTGCCCACTCCAGATTGGTGATTTTGGCGATGAGGACGCTCAGTTTTTCTTCCTCATCTGTACATATTAATACAAAATAAAATAAGTACACTTTGGTGGAGCATCCTAAACAATGACAATGGACTTTTAATTTAATAAATAATAGCCAATTGAAAGGCCGGCGTGGAAAAATTGTTTCATTACCTTCTCTATTTTGTTTCTTTTTCTGCCCACTGGATGCTTTATAAATAATTTAATTACGCAATCATACTTTGGATGCAAAAGTTTATGTTTTTTTTCTACTATTTGCAGATTTCTAAAATTAAATATTGATACAAAAAAATCATTTCCATTTATTTTATTTTATTTAATGATATTTAATGAGCATAACAGTTGTAAATTACACTTATAAACAGAATTTCGACAATGTTGTTCATTAACAAATAAAAAATAATCTATAACAAATACCTAACAAGCACTGATACTTTATAATGTCCCTAAACATTTCTAGTACAAACCGGTTTTACTGAGGAGATGATTTTGAGGAAATCTTTTCAGTGCACCCTGTCTAACCACTTATACCCTTTATATGGATAGATAATGTCATTGTGTACTATTCCTTTCACGTGTTTAAGAGGTAAAAAAATAATAGACAGCTAGGTTTATAAAGGTTAGTGAAATGAGTTTCTTTCTTTGCTAGTAACGGATGAGTCAAGTGAGTTCCTTTATTAATTTTTTTGCGTAGCCTGACTTGCCTCATCGTATTATTTATACTACAGGGTGAACTCTGGGTGAACTCTGAAGGGTGAGTCAATAGCGGAACTTTAAGTAGGTTGTCTACTGATCACTACAAAACTACAGGGTGCACTCTAAGTCAATAGCGGAACTTTAAGTAGGTTGTCTACTGATCACTACAAAAAACTTGTACTAGGTGGCGAAAAAAATGCAGCAAAAAAAATATCAGCTGTTTCATACATTTGGCGCAGTACTGAGTGGACCTTTTGTATGGAACAGCTG